>CM032232.1:129252500-129837500 GCA_019009955.1 Riptortus pedestris | reverse complement strand
AATTCCGAGTTTGGTAACGATCAAACAAACATTGCGACCGCTAGAGAAATTTTTCGAAACTCGCGTCATGAGTACGACCTCAATAGCTGATTTCCCTTAAGGGAAATCTGCTAATATTAGTATAGCCTAAAGCCTACTTTGGGTTAATAGTAATATACATACCAAGTTTCATAAAATTCGGTTCAGCCGTTTACGATTCTATAAAGGACATACAGACAAACATTTTTTTTTATATATCTAGATATAGGAAATTCTGCTAGAAACGCTACCTGCTTTATGATAAGAACTCCTAACAAGTATTTCTTTTTAGTGGTTAGTATGACCTAGCCAATTTTCCTAATCCTTTTACTTGCTCACAATACAGAGATACTATGCATATTCATGTCCTCCATCACAATATATATTGTTAAGGTAAATGTGCCTGAAGGTAATGATATTTTAGTCTGGCTGAGCTCTGAAAGGGAGGTGTAGTTGGCCATTAGGTGTATAAGAGGGGTCTGGGAGGCATGACCTCGATTATCCGGGTCTCGGCTGAATATCAATGAGCTAAGCCCCTCTTTCTTGGATTAGGGCCGCCCGTGTCTTTACTTGCTGTTTTGCTTTCTTAATGTTATTCTCTTTAATATAACCGGCGTTATACGGCATTTATTAGTGTGTAATTAAAGTTCTTTAATTTACATCCTCTTTACACACCTATACAGTTATTCATTTTTTTTCCTTTACCGTTATCCGTTTTGTAAATATATCCTTTACGCTTACTCCATCTGTTATATCATCCTTCCAGTACAACATATATCCCTGCCCTTTCTTATAAAGGGTGTAGCAGGCTTTAGTGCGCAAACATTGAGAGATGATTCCAGATACTATTTCCAACAAAAAAATTCCGTCGCGCAGGGGCTGCGATAACTAAGGAGATTATCCATGTACGTCAAGTATTTGCATTTATCTCAAAACTTAAAAGTTCAATGAGAACAATATTTGGTATTTAATCTTTAAATAAAGTGATTCATAACATTATAGAATATTAAAAATATGAGATGAGTAGGAGTGGGGCAGATTTCCCACCTTCTGGTCTAACACACATGTAATTTTATCTGACCACGTATTTCCTATTTCTATGTAAAAAAAACGACGAGCAGAAGGCCACGGGGGGGGGGGGGTGGCGCAGAAAACACGAAAGTATTAATAATTATTAATACCCCTATATAACCTATAAAAACCTTTTTGAAAACTTTTTTAATTTTAATAAGCTGATCTGATAGATTTTTTTAAATGTCTGAAATTCCAAATATGCTCGTCGTAGTTTTTATGTTCACATCCTTATTTCCAAGCAAATGTATTTTAATTATATAGTCCTAATACCCATTTACAGTATAGTACGGAAATCAATGAAACACTGTAGAATTGTAAAAATGGTTTGAAAATTTACAGTAAAAATACTTAATAGTAATTGTAGTGATGATACAAGGTGTCACCTTGTCAACTGAATGGCTTTATATTTTCTTTCATTCCCTTTTTTCTTGATGCTCTTGTGTTAGCTTTTCCTGCTATGAATAGCTTGCTGAACTTCCCGGTTGAAGTGACCAACAGTAATCCCCCATCATGTTGGTATTCCAGCGGCCCTGGTAACGTTTTTTCCATCACTTTAAACGTCCCTGGTGAAAACCCACCGTTGCTCCTGCACTAAACTCAACATCCTCCCTAAATTTTCCGGGAAGAATCGGAGTGGCTGCTCAAGAAGTGAACTTTCAGGCTCATCAAACATCCTAACTATACAAATTTTTTTTAACATGTTAGCAACAATACCTTAAATCCTGGGTCCTTTTTTATTTCCCAAAAACTTGGTGACAACTTGCTTGGAATGAAACCCATGCCTTTCTTTTTCAAGATTAACGTCTGGATTCAAAGTTAACGTCCAAACATTCATTTTTTTCTAATATCAGCCCGGTAAAGACGCCTTCTTTCCAGTTTAGCTTCTGAAGGTGTGGAAACTTCTGACAGAGATATTTGAAACAAACCTCTTTAGGCAAAGCCTTTACAAACTGTTTCAGAGACCTAACTTAATATGTAGTAGGTGGGTAAAGCACGTTTTTTAGGATCTACAAGTGTTTTTTGCGTAAAATGTTCTTCTCCTCTCGCCAGCATTAAAGACTCCCTAGCAGGTCCAGTTCTTTCTGCACCCAATGTTGATTTCCGTAGCTCTACGTCCCATTCACGTGGGTGTGATGGGGGGTGTGGTGTTGGGTGTAATCCAGAAACATGGAAATTTGGTACTGAAAACTCCCCCTTGCTGACCCAAGAGCATGCACGTAACTTTCAAATCAACACAATATCATCCAACCGAGTGCAGAAAAACCTATTTTATTTAACACTATTTCTAGATTTTCGTAACTCTCTTTCATATGAACAGAAGACCGACAGTACAGATGGCATTCATTTTAACGTTGTGTAGTAAAAACTCCTGTCAAACTAATTTTGGATGATCATAAACAACGCTCCAATCTTCTGTTTTGTATTCAATTCCAAACACATTCATTAAAACCAGAAATGTCTGAGCAGTACTCCAAATCACCCTCTTGTTTTCAAATACTTCGAAAATTTGTGTTCTCTCTTCCTATACATCATGAAAGCTGGGTCCAGCCGCCAGCAAGTTTCTTTTCTTTTAGCCTAGATCACACACAGTATATTCAGCTTTTTTCCTTTTGTTAAGCCCCCAGATCCCTAACTAAGTCATTAAGCTCGACTGAGTGAACAATTTAGGTTCTACATTTTCTGTAACACATTGGAATTCTCACGTGTTCATCTAACTCCGACGTACATCAGAAAATACTTCTGTTTCCAAATAAATTTAAGTCCCCTCAGTGGTTCCGGGATTGCAAGATCTAACAAACCGTGCCCTAACTGTCGGTGGCGGCCTGAAGGTTAGGGTAAGCATATTACCTTTCCTTGTTCTTAGAGTTATGACCATAATAATCTACACTGCAAAAGTAACAGTCATCGGAATGTTTTATGGTTCCCTCCATATCATGGGAACAGCAATTTAAAGTGTTTTTTTCTCTTTTTTTTGACCATTTCCTGAGGCTTCAACACATACCATAACATACCTTATCGGTGCCCCAGGTTTATCCTGGTCTCCAAGTTTTGTTCCAAGTAATGCCTAGATAAAACCTTTTTCACAAAGTCTGATAATGTTTTCTTTGGTGCTTTTTAATAACAAACTCACCACAAATATAACAAAAACGTCAACAGAGTTTTTAAGCCGCGGATGAGACATTGCACTGAGCACATGTACAGGAAACGTAAAAGGTGAGGTTATGTGAAAATAAAACAAAACATCACTGTTTAGCAGAGTTTCAGCAGTGCTGCCAACATCAATCTTTGTTCCATTAGACCTATTTTTTCATGTATCTTAACTATGAAAAAGCTGTTAAATTCTAAAAATGTTTCTTTATTTCATGAATTTAACTATAAAATGTGAATAAATGGTGGGTGATACAACTTTTTAAGCATCATATTTGGATTCAGCAACCTAAACAACATAAGAATAAGGTATTTTCATTAAAAAAGTTTTTTCATCGTTGGCCTGTGTAATTTGCTTAATACTTGAGTTATGAAAAAAAAATGCATGGAACAGCAATTGCAGATCATCAATAGTTTATAAAGATTGGTTCTATAAAATATTTAGATCCAACTCATAATAATAAGAAACTTGTATTTCGAATTCCCCCAGTTTAACCATACTAATCTATGTCCTATTTCTTTTAATAACAAATATGATCGTTAGCGTTGACTGAAATGGTTAAATATCGAATATGGTATAGATCAAATTAACATTTTAGAAATAAGACCGTAAAGTCTGATTAATGACGTCAACTTAGTTGTATGAACCTCACATTATAAAGGATTCATGAAAATAATATTTGGTATTTAAATTTTGGATGAAGTGGTTCATGATATAACAGCTTATTGTTAATATGGCCTGCGTAGGGCTGTTAAATGTAGACTGATAAATAGAAGAAAAAAAAACAAATATCTCCGTTAATATTCATGATAGAGAAAATATGTATATAACACTATTTATTGGAAATTACATTTGCAATAAGAATTGTTTTCATTTCCCTTTGTTTATTTAGCAGCTTTCGCACCTTAATGGAAATCAGGCTATTGAGGTCCAGTACTCATGATGCGAGTTTTTCGAAAAATTTCTTCAAATGTCCATCGATCCTACCCAGGAGATGACGAAAATGAGGTCCGTTCAAAATTATATATATATATATATATATATATATATATATATATATATAGATATATATATTTGTCTGTTAACACTCTAGCGGTCGCAATTCTTGTTTGATCTTTACCAAACTCGGAATTTAATCGTTTTATGTAAAAAGGAAGATCAAGTTCGTTAATGGCTGAAATCGGGCTAGTGGGAGGGGGGGGTTTAGACGGGGTAGTTTTGAAAATTCAAAATATCTCCGTTATTATGCGTGGGATCGAAAATTTGTATAGAATAACTCTTATTGCAAATTAAATTTACTATAAATATTGTTCTATACATTTATTCTCTATCTTGAATATTAACCGAGATATTTGCATTTGTATTCTGCGTGTGGTCACCAGTAGGCTATGTTCGAACTTTCCGGCGAGAGCTCTGGCGGCCGTTTCTATAACTATTCGTCCCTCGTGAATAGGTTTAGAGGTTAGGTCAACTGTTTTTTGGGGCTAGAAACTACTGGGCTGTTACGCCCTAAATAATGTTTTAGGTTTAGAGGTTTCTTACTACTACAGTTGTTATTAGGCAGATTTCCCTATTGTAAAACTTCACGTGGGAAATCTGCTTAGTTTACGCAGCCCCTGCGTGACGGACTTTTTTTTTTTCTATTTTATTATTATTATTTGTATTTATTTCTCCCCACCCCCAGTCGATCTTATATTTTCATTTATATTATTTTCACCATCTTGATGTTTCCATACAATACTATTTTTTTCATATAAAAATGGTATTCCAATGATCCCATCAAAAACCACCTTTGTTCACTCCTTTTACGTTTCCCTCTATTGTTTTTGCTATTCTTTTTTTTTTTTTTTGCGTGCACGATTTAATTATGAGTAAATCGCCGGTGTTGCGGAACTCATTTAAATAACTAAATGAAATGTTTTTATGAAATTTTTCGATCCGACTTAATGTGACATGAAGTGGAAAACCCAAGTATATCGGTTTATATTCTTGATAAAGAAAATATGCACAGAACAAATATAGGGCATTAAGATTGGTACTATTTTTCGATCAGTCATATAATAACAAAGATATTTCGAAATTTCAAAATTCTGGTAAATCAAGTAAAGGGTTGGAGCCACCAGTATAAATGATACTGTTTTCATATCTGTCGGTGAAGACCGTCGTCACTGGCTGATGATCGAGTACAGCTGGCATTGTGCTATCCATGCGATGGCACCATCTTCAAGCCATATAGATTTGTACCCGACAGATATGACTACAGTATAACTCTAGACGGCTTGAAAAAGGTGCCTTTGCATCGAAATCACAGTGCCAACTGTTTTGGACCTATAGCCAGTGACGACGGTATCCACCGATAGGTATGCAGTTCCAAAATTCTATTTTACTTTTGTAATTCCTATTCGTAGTACATTCATCAGTTGTAATAAGTATCCACAGACTACACCTGGTAAATATCCCTTGAGCAGGCAAACCCGGTCTTCATGGAAATGTATAATGGTAAAAAAGTCCGTCACGCAGGGGCTGCGTAAACTAAGCAGATTTCCCTCGTGAAGTTTTAGAGAATAGAGAAATTTCAAGAGAGCCGAATACAATTAATAAAAATGCAAATATCTCGAGTAATATTCAAGATAAAGAATACATTTATATAACAATATTTATGGTAAATTTAATTTTCTGTACAATTTTTTGATTCGACGTACAGTAACGGAGATATTTCGATTTTTCTAAAATCCTCCCCTCTAAACCCCCCTTTCCAGTGGTCCGATTTCAGCCTTTAACGAACTTGGTCTTTTTTTTACATAAAACGACTAAATATCGCGTTTGGTAACGATCAAACAAAAATTGCGACCGCTAGAGCGGTAACAGACAAATATATATACGGGTATATATATATATATATATATATATATATTATTATATATATATATATATATATATATATATATATCCACTTTTGAACGGGACCCTCATTTTCGTCATCTCCTAGGTAGGATCGATGGACATATGAAGAAAAATTAAAGAACATTACATATATCATTTTCCTCTGTTTTAGCAGATTTCCCTTTAGGGAAATATCTCCGTTACTATAAGTCGGATCGAAAAAGTGTAAAGAGTCAACCTTTTTTGCAAATTAAATTTTACTATAATGTTTTTCATATACATTTATTCCCTATCTTGAATACTAACCGAGATATTTTCATTATACAGCCTTCAGTAAAACCCCTCTTCTACTCTTGTTACGTAAACAATACTCTGTTATATAATAAATCACATTATTCGAAGCTTAAATACCAAATATTGTTCCCCATATGCCTTTATTATACGAGATACAAGCAAATATGTTCTTGTGAGCCCCCCTTCCTCCGGTCATAAATGCTTGGACTACTAAAACTTGATTGATTGAGATAAAAATTATTCTGATTCATTATAAATTACAGTACTAGATATAGTTCATAGTTGTCACTAAAGTTAATATGTTATATTCTGATATGTTTGAGTTATTGTTTTTCTCTCCGGCGTCGGAATAACTGAAAGCCGTTGGCATACTTGTTTGTTTACATTTTAGCCGGTGCGAGGAAATATTTCTTATTACCGTTTGCATTTATTCCAACTAATATTCACGGTGGAATTGTGTTAGCCGTTTGTAGGTTTATCTATTATTAAAATTCACGTTGGAAATCTGCATAGTGTACGCAGCCCCTGCGTGACGGACTTTTTATTGTTTTATTTTTCTTTTTTGAAAGAATCAACTTCGTTCCAACTTTTCGGAGCTCGTTTAAGCAAATAAGTAATACTCATAAACACTTCAAAATCCAGAGGTAAGTAGCTAAATGTTGACTGGTGTCTCGGGTTGGAAGTCTGTACAAGAACTGTCTTGGGAATGACTCGCAGCGATCTTGGAGAGTCGTTTTAATAAGTTAGGTGTCTTTAAGAAGATGTCAGCAGAAAAAAAGTGGAAACAGCACTTCCTGTAGATCAAATAAATGGTGTTTTCTTCGGGCTATATCTGCCGGGCGTGGCTCATGAGAAATAATATAGCCTCCGGTATAATAACTTATAATCAAGGAAGATACATTTATTTTGGTGGGGCTTTGATGGGGCAAATAGAAAGTTGTTGATAGAGTTGTGTAAGGCGAATGGAAGTGGCTCTGGGCCGTCAGAGGACCGACCAAGTTTCCAGGGACTCGATACTGTTTACAATCGAACCACTTAGTCCAACTATCGATTCTATGATTTAGGGGCACTGCCCCCCCACCATCCAGGGTTTGCTCAGCCCTCCCAGCAGTTTGCTTAAACTCTGGATGTGGGCTTTTCCTCCCTACCTCACATCTCATTTCCCTCGGTAGAATTTATTTGAATTCAGTCTGGATTATAACAATAATGGGAGGGAACAAATATAAGTTGATAGTTTCTAAAATTGATAATGGTTCCGTTTTCCTCCTTAGCTCTTGACTTCCTTGCCAGGCTGGGAGAGGCTGCTCCTCTCATCGTGGTGAAGGGGTGTAGCTTCTGTCGAGAGTGATGGAGGGACTATTCTGTAACCCCTGTGAATAAGTGTTACGTCCACCATGAGTAAGGAGACTTAACCACTTAGCACTGGTACATACAAATTATATTGTACATTATCACATTAGCAAATGCGTTTAAAACAGAAACATAAAAAAAGCTAAGATCTCTTAGCCACTATTAAGAGGAATCAAGCTCAGAATAAATGGCACACAAACTATTCAATCAAGAAACAAAACTTTCTCATTCAAAGCTTAGGAACCTTTCACTTTTAGCAGATTACCCTTAAGGTCGTACTCATGACGCGATTTTCGAAAAATTTCTTCAAATGTCCATCGATCCTACCCAGGAGATAACGAAAATGAGGTCCGTTCAAAATTATATATATATATATATATATATATATATATATATATATATATATATATATAAATATTTTCTTAAGGGAAATCAGCTATTGAGGTCGTACTCATGACAGCGAGTTTTCGAAAAATTTCTTCAAATGTCCATCCGATCCCTACCCAGGGAGATGGCGCAAATGAGGTTCCGTTCAAAAATTATATATATACTAACTATATATATATATATATTATATATATATATATAATATATATATATATTATTTGTCTGTTTTAACGCTCTAGCGGTCGCTCAATTTTCGTTTGATCTCGTTACAAAACCTCGATATTTAAACGTTTCATGTAAAAATAAAGATCAAGTTCGTTAATGGCTGGAAATCGGACACAATGGGAGGGGGGGGTTTAGAGGGAGGGATTTTCGAAAATTGTCGAAATATCTCCGTGACTATACGACGGATCGAAAAACTTATTATAGACAGATCATTCTTATTTTCAAAATTTAATTTACCTATAAATAGTGTTATATACATTTATTCCGTTATCCTTGAATATTAGCCGAGTTATTTGCCAGTTTCTGTTTTCAGCTTGAGAGCATGAGATCGGCTAACTTCGGGTATAGTCGTGAGTTTCCGTTCAAGAGCTAAGTTCGGGCCGTTTTCATAACTGTTCGGCTCTTTATTCTGAAATTTTTGCTATTGTTAAGAACTTCACTTGGGAATTCTGCTTATGTTTACTGGCCAGCACCTGCGTGACGGACTTTTTGTAATCAATTCATTCCAAATAGCCTGTCACATATACTTCTCTACTGTCAAAAGCTTATCGAAGATAGAAATAAATATCTACGAACACATTCCTCAGCAGTCAGTGATGTACATAAAATTGAAGAGATACTTAGTATCGATAGCCTAAAAAAACTACATAAGATTTACTGCTTCATCACTTCAGCATGCAATACTCTGGAATCTATAAGTGCTGATGGACCACACTCCAGTTAAATGTTATAATAAGACGAATTTATACAATTGTAGAATGTCTTTAGTTATCTTTATGTATTATATTTACTATTTACCCTATATTGCTTTTTCCTTCTTTTCTAATATTGTTGCCATATATATATAGAACTCAAGAATTTGGATTTAATTATTTATTTAAAAGACTGAATTGCTATTTGTTTATTTAATTTGTACAAGATATAAATCTTTAACAAATAAATATATATCCTATTGTCCATAAGCAAATGCTTTTAACTTCAGACTGTAATATTCTTAATAAAATAAAATATTGTTGCGAAAATTAAATACATGAATAATCCTTCAGAGAGAGAGAGTCGCGTATTTCTAAAGTGTGACGTAGATCAAAGAAGCCGATAGAATGTCCTAGGTCCTACCAGTACCTTCCAGCCAGGCGTCGAGGGGTCCAGACAATCTCCCTTTGATGTATGCCGACAACCTATATAAAGAAGGGCCTGCCGCGAGCGAGTCAGTTTTATGCTCAGCGATCTTGATGGTCACATCAGTGCTACAGTGCGACTCAGTGCAGTGCGGTAAAGTGTTTTTATAAGAAGAACAGTGTCGTGCCGTGACTGTAAGTAACAGTTTAGTACCGTGTTTAAGACAGTGCAGTGCCGTGTTTAAGACAGTGCAGTGCCGCAAAGTAAAGGACAGTGCAGTGCCGTCTTTCTGTGAATTTCAGTGACCGTGAGTGAATTATTGGACTGTGTAATCTGAAGAAAAGGGACGCTATCAGTGTATACTGTGAGTAGTAATTAAGAATAATTACCAAGTTTATTGTGCATTGTGAAATAAATTGTACAGTGATAAAAACTGTGAAACTTGCGAGTATTTGCAATCCAAAAGAACTCTTATTAAAAACGTTTATTACTGGTTTTCGTAATAAAAACGTACCAATATTTAAAAAAAAAAAAAAAAAAAAAAGGTCCCGTTTTTTCTTAAAGCCAAAAGTTCGTCACAAAGTGGGCACGTAAACTAAGCAGATTTCCCACCTGTTGGTATACAAAACTAGTGATCTTATCTTACTACATATTCTCTATTAATATGTAAATAATCGATGAATATGAAGGGGGGGGGGTAGGTTATCGAAGAAAGAAAATAGGAAAGGTCGAATAACTCACTTAATACTTCCTTTATGAAATAATTCATAGAGCAACAACAATTGTAGAACATGGATAGTTTAAGAAGATTGGATCTATAACATTTTAGAGTCCGACTCACGATAGCCCAGATATTTTGAAATTTCGAATCTCCTCCACTATTTCCAACTGTTTCACGTCCAATTTATTCCAATGACAAATGTGGTCTTTAGTGTTGACTGAATCGGTTAAATGTCGAGTAGGGTACAGATCAACTGAACATTTTCGAGTAAAAATACCAAAGGTATTAATAGACGACGTCATCACATAACATATTTGCATGTATCATACAAAATAAATATTTAATGATAACCCTAGTTGGTTTTTAGCCTTGGAATGAAGTTGTTCATGTCATAACAAGTTATTGTTTATATGACATGATTATGAGTGGGGGTTTCCTAGTGGCCAAAAACTAAAATATGGAAATATTTTAACATTCAATATAAATAAAACATGTACATAAAAAGATTTATAGAATATTACACATTCAATAAGACTGATTTAGTAAATTTTTCGATCAGACGCGCAATAATGGAAATATTTTGAATTTTCAAAAATCCCTCCCAAACACACACACACACAAACACACACACACACACACACACACACACACAAATAAATATATATCGATATATATATAATATATATATATCTTTATATATATATATATATGTGTGTGTGTATGTGTGTGTGTGTATTTTATATTTATTATATATATATACTATATATATATATATATATTTAAATATAATATAATATATTTTTCTTATGTAAGACCTTTCAATGTTCCTGTTCCCATATATTGTTCATATTTCTTGTCTCCTGTGCACATTATGCATAGCTTTGAATTATTAAGGTTCAAAAAATATTAACATAGATTTGAATTAAATTTTTCCAGTGTGAGGTACCTGGTAGTTTTCGTAATTGGAAAATAATTGAAAGCATAATCAATATTACAAACGCAAAATTATTTGCTTCTTAAAACATTGTCCCCGAAAAAAAGAAGATCAAAAAAAAAAACAAAAAGTTTGCTCTTAAATAACAAAGTAAAACAAGCTTTTTTTTATGTTCACGTTTGTCGAAAAACAAATAGACAATCGAAATATTGCGAAATTTTTATTTCAAGGCCTCCCATATAACCCCCACTTCCCGTTCTAACCCTAAAAATTTTAAATATAGCTTATAACCATGGAAGATTTAATGCTAATCTATTACAAAAACCGAGTTTAGGTTAAGTTCGGTTCAATCGTTAGTGCCCAATGAAATTGTTCGGCTCTCCTTATAGTTTTTAAGCATATATCTTCGTTTATAATTCGTTATACGACAAAATGTTGTATATAAACAAAGGTTACTCAAATTAAAACACAAATAAACACAAAAACAACTTTGTTATGTGCATATTTGCCCGAAAAATCCAATGGTGAAACGAAATATCGCTCATTTTTAATTTTGAGGCCTCCCATTAATACCCCCCACTCCTGTGTTCAGGCTCAGAGAATTTTAACATAGCCTAAAGTCTAAGTTGGGTTAGTAAGTAATTATATAACAATACCAGAGGTATCAACAATTTCGTTAAAATTCGCGTTTTGCCGTTTTATTTAAGCGTGAAAAGGTAAAAAAACAAAAATCGGACACGAAAGAAACAAAATGCAGTTATGGTGTCTATGACAAAAATGTGAAACGAAAAAGTTATCGTGAAATTCGAGGAAAATAAAAATCTATCTACCCCCCCCCCCTTTAACACCCTGGTTAAACAGAACAGGAGGTTACTTTATTATATAGTGTATATATAGATAATATCCTATATGTTTTGTAATTGTTAAATATTTAATTATTATAATTGCTTTATTTTTTTTATTAACTATACTGATGATATACTTTTTCTAGGATCCTAGAGCGATGTGACAGCCGACCTTGCCGTATCCAGAGTCCCAACTACCCAGGAGTATACCCGAGGAACATCACTTGCTATTACAGGGTGGAGCACAGACAGGTGCCGAGGGGGAAGCATGTCTTGCTCGCTGTCCGACAGAGGAACAGTCACAAAGTCCACATCAAAGACCAGGTCGTCAAATATGACCGCAGCCAGAGAGTGCTCAGGTAAGGCAAATAACGAAATTTTATAATGATATTTGATATGCCGGTTTGCAGTGTAGAAGTCAGGATATGAAAAAATATGTTTGCTAAACGATACCGAAGAGCTCGGTCACTCTTACTGGTGTTTTCCTTTCCAAGTTTTTTTTATTACAACAGAGAAAATTAAGTTAATGATGTTTTAGCAGATTTCCCTTAGGGGAAATCAGCTATTGAGGTCGTACTCATGACGGAAGTATCCAAATTTTTCTTCAAATGTCCATCGATGCTACCTAGTAGATGACGAAAATGAGATCCGTTCAAATCTCATATGTATATTTATTTATATATTTGTCTGTTACCACTCTAGAGGTCGCAATTTTTGTTTGATCGTTACCAAACTCGATAATTAGTCGTTTTATGTAAAAAGAAAGATCAAATTCGTTAACGGCTGAAATCGGACCAGTGGGAGAGGGGGTTTAGAGGGGAGGATTTTCAAAAATTCGAAATATCTTCGTTACTGTACGTCAGATAGAAGAATTGTACAAACTCAATCTTATTGTAAATTAAATTTACTATAAATATTATTATATACATTTATTCTATATCTTGAATATTAACCGAGATATTTGCATTTTTATTAACTCTGGTCGGGTGGCTAGCTAGTAGTAGTTAAAGGAACGGGTGGCTAGTTCGGCCGTTTCCTTAACTGCTCGAATCTCGTGAAATTTCTCTATTGTAAAATTCACGAGGGAAATCTGCTTAGTTTACGCAGCTCCTGCGTGAGGGACTTTTATATTTCTTATCAAAAGATTGCGAAAGTTAACAGTATTAAACAAAGAATGATATCATAACGGGAGAGCTTAACAACTATAATTTATTATTATTATTAGTCTATTTATTTTAAAGATTAATATTTATATTATATTGTATTACTTACCAAGGTATAAAAAAGGTTAAATTTGTATTTTAGAACATATTTTTATTTGAATATTTTTAATATGTTCTACTTCACAAACAGTAATTTGGCCCGATTTTTGTCTACATGTTTGTGCACATAAGCCAATAAACTATTTATCTATCTATCTGTCGTCTTTTCTAATATTGATAGCAACTGATGATGGCATCAGGGTCTGGCGAAACATGTCAATAGGAAAGAAAGAAAAAGTACTGATAATTGTGGCAGGAACAAGTTATCACTTGCTGTAATTTTATAAGTTTTAAGTAAATTATGTTTTTTTGAAATATTTCGTCGATTGTCCATCGGACATAACAAGTGATTTTGAAAATGAGGTTCGTAAAAAGTATATGTGTTTATATATATGTATGTGTTTGACGATTTTAAACGCTCCAATTTGCATTTGATCGTTGCCAAAGTCAATATATAAGCTTATCAGGGAAAACTGAAGATCAAGTTTCTTAATGTACGAAGCCATACAAGGAAAAGAATGGGGGGGGATTTAGGGGGGGGGTCAGAAACTCAAAATATCTCTGAAATTATATGAGTCGGATCCAAAAATTTTATATAACGAATCTTGGTGCAAATTTAATTTTCCATATACTTTCTATTGATTCGTTGTGTGATGTGCCATCAATTAAGATTTTATTTCTTGTCTTAAAAATGCTTATTTGCACGCTCGATATATAACCTTTTTAGCAGATTTCCCCCTTCCAGGGAAATCAGCTATTGAGGTTGTACTCATGACGGAATTTTCGAAATTTTTCTTCAAATGTCCATCGATCCTACCTAGTAATAGACGAAAATTATGTCCGTTCAAAACTGTGTGTGTATATATATATATATATATATATATATATATATATATATATTTAATATATATACGGACTTTTATATTTCTTATCAAAAGATTGCGAAAGTTAACAGTATTAAACAAAGAATGATATCATAACGGGAGAGCTTAACAACTATAATTTATTATTATTATTAGTCTATTTGTTATAAATCATAGAGCAGAATTATGATGGATTGATATTCCTGAACATTCATCATATTTAGAAATTAAATTATGATATATTGGATTAAGTATTTTAATTTTAAAGATTAATATTTATATTATATTACTTACCAATTTATAAAGAGGTTAAATTGTATTTTAGAAAATATTGTTATATATATATATATATATATATATATATATATATATATATATATATATATATATACATATATATTTGTCTGTTACCGCTATAGCGGTCGCAATTTTTGTTTGATCGTTACCAAACTAGTTATTTAAACGTTTTATGCAAAAAGACAGATCAAGTTCGTTAATGGCTGAAATCGGACCAATGGGAAGGTAGGTTTAGAGAGGGGATTTTCGAAAATTCAAACTATCTCCGTTCCCATACGTCGGATCAAACAGTTGTATAGAACCAATCTTATTGCAAATTAAATTTACTATAAATATTGTTATATACATTTATTCTCTATCTTGAATATTAACTGAGATATTTGCATTTTTATTAAATCTGGACGGCTAACGGACGAGTGACTCCCGCCGAAAGCTAGTTCGTCAGTTTCCTTAAGTGCTCGGCTCTCGTGAAATTTTTCTATTGTAAATCTTCACGTGGGAAATCTGCTTAGTTTACGCAGCCCCTACGTGAAGGACTTTTATTGAACTAAGGATCACATCCGTTAATGGGTGAAATCGAATCAGCAATCGGGGAAGGGGTTAGAGGGGACGAATTCCAATATTTTAAATATATCCGTTATTATAAGTACTCATGTTAAACTATTTATGCGTTAAAATAGATGTTCTGTACATTTTTTCTTACTTCGAATAATAAACGGGTTATTCGTTCTTTCTCGTTGTCTGTCGGCAGTAAAACCCTATTTCTACTCATCCTGTTTTTACTTATAAATAGAGAATATATGGCTGGATCAGATCAACAACTTGTCCCACAGGTGGGAAGTCAGAATGGTTAAGATTACGCATTAAATAATAACAGGAGCTCAGGTAAGCCGTGTGAGTTAAAGCGTCGACCTTAATCTCGCATGGTAAACCTAGAGTGGCGAGTTCGATTCCCGTCTGGGGAGAAGAATTTCTTTAGTGACGGAATTCATTAAGTAAAATCCTTAGTCCCACCCCGGCTAGAAAAGGGTGGTTACCTTTAGAAACCCCGTCCCAATTAGCCTTAGTTGCAAAAAGTGGACGTTAATAAATAATTTAAAAAAATTAAGTAATAATAATGTTTTAAACTAATAGTGTATTGTTTTCATAAATAACTAAGGGTCCTAAGGGTTAGTAGACTTTCGTTTTAACGATGGCGTAAGCATGATAAGAGCTAACAATGTAATGGTGTAATTTCAATGCATCATTACAATTATGTTCCCCTGAGTACAAAGGGCAATGACAACTGAAATTACCGGAGGCAGTAAACACAACTACTTTACTCTGGTCTCTCGCAATATAGTAATCAGAATAAACCGCTTCAATTATTGATAAGTTTTTTTGCAACAAATAGTTAGATGGCAATTTATATCGCATGCTCGGTGAAACAATAACAAATCATTTATTAATGCCAAACTTTTATTTTTCAAATTTCCCATCATTATGGAAATAGAACAAGAGAGCTTAATTTAACTTTTATTCGACAATATGTCAATGAGATACGTATTATATTAAAACACAATGCCCTATCGCGATGAATTCACGTTTTGATAAGGGTTAGTCCGTGAGTTAAAACGTTGGTCCTAATTCCACTTCGTAAACCGAGAGTCGTGAGTTCGATACTCTCCTGGGCAATAGAAATTTATTTAGTGACGAGCTCATTAAAAAATATCCTTAGTCCCAACCTGGCTAGAAAAGGGAGGTATAATCATTAGACACTTTTTCCTAATTGAGCTTAGTACCAAAATGTGGACGTTAATAAATATTTGTTATTATTTATTAGAATCCACTTTCTTTTCCTACGACTAATTGGGGCGAGTTACCACCCTTTTCTAGTCAGGGCGGGACCTTATTTAGGATTTTATTTAGTTAGTTTGTCACTAAATAAATTCTTATTCGACAGGCGTGAACCGAACTAGCCATTCTAGGTTTACCAAATGAAATTTCAGTGACATATCTTAATTAGTAAACACTCCAATGAATATTTATTAGGATTCGTTTCGAACACCAAAGTGATTTTTCTGTTATTACATACAATCAGACAAAGAAACTTTCTATCCCCAGAACCCATAAGTCACCTGCACTCATGATCAAAATTAATAACTACTACTGGCCTTCATAGATACCCTTACTCCTAAATGTCTAATAAAATTAAATAGCGATATGAACATTTTAGCAGTTTCATCGTCAAAAATTTTACCCGTACATTTAATGAACCATAAATTATGATATTTAACCGAGTAGTTTGTATAAGATTGAGCATTCATTTAAGTTGCAGATCTTACGAAAGAAATAATAAAAGAGGGAACGTTTAAAAATTACGTAAGATCATATAAAAATATTCCTAAAAACGTTTTTCGTATTGTGGGCTTCTGGAAACAGAACAGTAAAAAACAAAAAAAGCTCAGTATAATACGAAAGCTCTTAAGATGGACGCATGTTCTGAAATTTCAAAAAGCTACATATTTTTTTTTTTTTTTTAATTTCGGAATTTTTATAATATAAGGAAAGTATAGTGCGATATAATGGATAGCACACTGAATATCATTTAGACGAATCTCGATGAACAAAATAGGCCTGTTTCCTTTTTTCAGTGCCTGTTTACACACACACACACACACACACACACACACACACACACACACACACACACACACACACACACACACACACACACACACACACAAACTTTAATGTCAAGCACACAACATTATTTCGATTCGGTATGTGTTTGGCATTCAAGTTCTTTGAACCAACAGGTACTAAAGATGGATCTAGTACTCTGAAAGTGGGTTCTGCCGAAGTAAAATTATTGTGGACGAAAGCTGGCGTATTTTGATCATCCAGATTGATTCGTTCCTCTTGCAGGCAGCATTTCGGGAAGAATACATGTAGATGAGTGTTTACCGCCTTCTGAAGGCGGGTATCTACATCGCACCCACTTCTTATAATCAGGGAATTGAGTAGTAATAAAAAATAAAAAGCCGCCCCAATATGACAAGCAAAACGTTGATGAGAGCTCCACGGACTTGTTCATTATATTCAAAGCCTTCTGGCGGGCCAACAATTGGTCTTTTTATCCTGTCGAGGTAAAGATTTAATTTTAAAAATAATATTAAAATGGTTACTATTGTGTGTGTAACGTCATTAAGTCTGACATTATACGCTAGTTTTATTTTCTTTGCTGTAGGATTGACAGTTGTAGAACATGGCAATTAGAACATACATTTAGACGCCATTCTTAATTAAAGCATATTATTTTGGCCAAGTGCAAATCTGTTTTAGGAAGAAACATGAAACTAATACGATAAAAAAAATCTTGGTAAAAAGAATGAATAAATTTATCAGTTGCATAAAAATCATTAATAGCTGCAGAGGATGGCTTTACTCAATTGGCTTAAATGAAGAAAAAACGTGTATCATTTTATTTTTGTTTGTTGCCTGAGGGGAGCAAGTGAAACGCGATAAGCAGAAAATCAGAGCTGAACGGACTTAACGAAATAAAGTTAGTTCTATGTAAAAAAAAAAAAGAAAAACAAGTGTGAGAGTCGGTCGTATGAGAGAGAGATAGAATGTGAGGGGTGAGTGATTAGAGGACGAGAAGAAGAGAGGAGTGAGAAGGAGAGAGAGATGGAGTGAGTGAGAGGAGAGAGAGGGATAGAGAGTAGAGGTCGTGGAGGAGGGAGGAGTGACGAGAGAGAGTGGGGGAAGAAGTGAGTGAGTTGAGTGAGTGAGTGAGAGAGAGGGAGTGAGTGAGAGAGGGAGAAGTCGGGAGGAGCAGACCGAGAAGAGGAGAGAGGAGATAGAGGCGAGGAGAGACGAGGGAGAGAGAGAAGAGAAGAGAGTGAGAGAGCAGGGGGTTGAGGGTCAATCTGCAACAGAGCGGTACTGACTCAATTAAGATTCTAGCCCGATAGGTGGGTCGGTGGTTTTTTGACGCAGATTAGTCCCGCTTTACCCCGCCAAAAAAAACACTTTATTTCCCTCCTAAAGGGTTCTTTGTTTCTTTGAAGTTTATGACGAATGAACCCGCCCAGAGCAGGGGGCGGCTGATTCCCAGATACGCGGCTAGCTAACATGTCCCATTGCCCCAGCCCATCCAGGCCCACCATTCCCATATCATACCCCACCACTGCCTTACTATTTATAGCATAATAATAACTTATAATTGGGGCCCTCTCACATTCCTATCCGGTATTTCCCGCCTCAGAGCGGGTAAACGCGCGCATACGCACAGCAATGCCCCAGCTTTATCTTATCTCTCACTAATTTATTTTTACCCCCGCTTCTGGCTAAATGAATGAGAAAAATGTTTTCTTTTAAAATATAGCCTCTCGCTTATTTTCCATATGAAAGATTTTTATTTCGGATTGAACGGGAAAAACCTCGCACAATGCATTAATCCAGCATTAGAGTATTCTGAAATTTTAAGCATATTCATTTTGATAAAAATGAGACTATGGAATTCTAAAGTTCCAGTACAGTTTGATTCCAGGTAGAAGGTTAATAAAATGAAATAAAATACATGCAACGTGTAAAACATAAAATTCTGTTACACAGAAGCTGCGCAAACTAGCGGATTTCCAACTTGCTGGTCACGCAATATATATCATACAATCAATCCTCCGTTTTTTCTTTAATGAGAAACTTACGTAAACGAATCAAAACTTTGTAGTCCAGTGAATAAATACAAAGAATTTAAGCTAAAAATAAGACGCTCTGTCATATAATGTCTTGTTACTTTAGTCAAATGGCTGTTGCGATCTGGCTGCAGCGGTAAGCAGTGGAAGCTGAAATATAAGAAAAATCCCACAACCAAACAACTAACAAGAATTTAGGAAGGGCCACCAACAGTCGACTCAAGTCCAAATTCAAATATATAATTTTATTTATAATTAAAATATTCTCCAATCATAATTATTAATAATTAAAATGAAGAGGCACCTTTGAAAATATAATGCGGGACACTTAATTATATATGTATATATTGCAATTGAAACACTTAGCTGTTTAATGGAAGTGCTGACTTAGCCGTGAGAGGTAGTACAGGCAGTTGACTGGTCAGGCAGGCCGGATCCGGCAAAAGGATTAGTGGTGTCTCTTCGACAAGAGTCTCCCCTCCAGAGAATGCCGAATATGATTGATCTTAATCCGTCGCGAGGTTGTCCTTAAATAGGGCTAATCTGGCAGTGAACTTTGGACTGCCGATCGAAATACGCTCAAAAAGTGCATTTAACAGGAATTAATTATCGAAATTCATCCGTATTATTACTTAGTGTACCGACGTTCAGAGCTGTGATTGTTTTTATCAAAATCCATCGGCGTTATCTATGAAAATGCTAGAGCACATGGTGACTTCACTCCAAATTGGATATAATTCTTATTTAAAGGTAAAAACAATACATTTATGCATTCATACATATTAATCTTAATGTGATCTGTGCTGGAAATACTCAGAATATAAAATATATGGTCATTTATAATGGGCTTATGTAATGCAATGTCAATTTCATTACATGAGGAAGAGTGGATGCTTATAAAAATCAAAAAACTAAAAAGGCTATTAATTATATTCAAAACTATTTATTATATCTAGTACTGTAATTTATCCTGAACCAGAATAATTATCTCAATCACTCTAATTTTAGAATCCAGGAGGAATAGAAATGCCCCCCCCCCAATTAATATGATTAAAACTATTAAGAATTTCAGATGATTGAGTGTGGCGAATTTGAGACTTCTTTTAATTATAATTAAATATATAGCTTTGTAGGTAATGTCAGATGAGCAAGAGTGGGGATTTATCGAGCCACGAAAACTAAAAATGCAAATATCTCCGTTAAATTAAATTATTGAGAATATATATATATATATATATATATATATATATATATATATATATATATATAATTGTAACCTCTGTCTGTACATTGATTTTTTTTTGCGAAATTTCACGATAACTTTTCGTTTCACATGTCATAGACATAGGGACGGGCAGGAGTGGCGGTTGTAGGAGGAGCCAGAAAATAAAAATAGCGATATTTCGTTTCCTATTGGTTTTTCGGCAAATATGAACTTAACAAAAGTTGTCTATTTTGTTATTTAGAGTAACTTATGTTATATACTCTTTTTTCGTATACCGAATTATAAACGAGATATACGCTAAAACCTATAGCTGAAGAGAACAATTTTATTTGGCACAAAAGACCCATCCGAAATAAATAAAACTCGGTATATGCATTAGCACTAACGCTTTCATTATAACAAGCCATACCAACATTTCTAGATACGGGCAGGAGTGGGGGTTGCAAGGGAGGCCGGAATTAAAAAATAGCAGTATTTCGTTTTCTATTGGTTTTTCTGCAAATATGCACATGGCAAAAGTTGTTTATTTTGTTATTTAGAGTGTATATAACAATAGTTATTGTTATATACACTTTCGACGTATACCGAAGTATAAACGAGATATACACTAAAACTTTAGCGGGAGCCAACAATTTTATTGGGGACTAACGATTGAACCGAACTTAACGAAACTCGGTATGTCAATTAGCATTAATTCTTCCATGATTATAAGCTATATTAAATTTTTTGGGTACGAACGGGAGCGAGGGTTATAAGGGAGGCCTGAAAAAAAATTCACAATATTTCATTGTCTATTTGTGTTCTCGATAAACGTGCACGTATCAAAAGTTGTTTACTTTATTATTTAGAGTAACTTTTGTTTTATACATTTTTTTCGGGAACAATGTGAGAAGCAAGTAATTTCTAGAAATATTGATATGCTCAACAATTCATTCCAATTTGAATTATGAGGTACCTCACCTGGAAAAATTAATTCAAATTTATGTTAATCTTTTGTCCTTAATAACTGAAATCTATGCATAATGCACGGAATACGGAACATTAGACAATTTGGAGGACAGTGAAGATTTACATAAAAAAATAATTTTATTATTTACAAATGCCAACAACGGGTATTAACCCTAAACACTCTGACGGGTAAATGTCAAAATATTGTTCAAAGTAAAGCCTTGCCAAAAAAATACCATCACCATTCAGCCTCAAATGAATTTCCGGGCGAAGCCGGGTATCTGAGCCATATATATTTTTATATATATATATAACTTTTATATATATATATATATAGAACATCAATTGTAGAGCATTAAATTTATAATAAGATTGGTTATATTCAATTTTCCTATACGACTAATAATAAAAGAGCTATTTTGAATTTTATATGTTCTCCCCCTCTAAACCCCAAACCCACCAGGCCAATTTAAGTCGTTGACGAGCTTGATCTTCAGTTTTGTATGATGCACGCTTATTTATCGAGTTTGGTAAGGATAAAAAATAAATAATTGCGATCGCTTGAGCGGTAACAGACACACACACAAATATATATATATATATATATATATATATATATATATATATATATATACATATATATATAAAATTGTAACCTCTGTCTGTACATTGATTTTTTTCGCGAATTTTCACGATAACTTTTCGTTTCACATGTCATAGACACCATAACTGCATTTTGTTTCTTTCGTGTCTGTTTGTTTGTTTGTTACCTTTTCACGCATAAACGGCTGAACCGAATTTTATGAAACTTGGTATGTATATTACTACTAACTCAACTTAGACTTTAGGCTATATTAATTTTCTCTGAGACGAACAGGAGTGGGGGTTATAAGGGAGGCCTGAAATTAAAAATAGCGATATTACGTTTCCTATTGGTTTTTTGGCAAATATGCACATAACAAAAGTTGTTTCTTTTTTTATTTAGAGTAACTTTTGTTATATACACTTTCGTCGTATTCCGAAGTTTAAATGAGTTATACGCAAATAACTATAGCGGGAGTCAACAATTTTATTTGGGACAAATGACCCAACCGAATTAAATAAAACTCGGTATGTGTATTAAAACTAACGCTTCATTATAATAAGCCATACTAACATTTCTAGGGACGGGCAGGAGTGGGGGTTGTAAGGGAGGTCTGAATTTAAAAATGGCGATATTTCGTTTTCTATTCGCTTTTCGGCAAATATGAACATTACAAAAGTGGTTTATTTTGTTATTTAGAGTAACTTTTGTGATATTCTTTTTTTGTCTTTTAACAATGTATAAACGAGATATACACTATAAACTAAAGCGGGATTCAACTATTTTATGGGGTGCTAACGGTTGAACCAAGCTTAACAAAACTCGGTATGTCAATTAGCATTAATTCTTCCATGATTATAAGTTATATTTTAATTTTTACGTCCGAACGAGAGTGGGGGTTATGAGGGAGGCCTGAAATGAAAAATTGTGATATTTCGTTTCCTATTAGATTCTAGGCAAACATGCACATAAAAGAGGTTTATTTTATTATTTAGTGTAACTTTTGTTGCATTCACTATGTTCGTAAAATGAAGTAAACACGGGATATACGCTAAAACTATAGTGGGAGTCATTAATTTTATTAGTGCTTATTTAAGTGTTTTTAATGAATGAATATTATGACAAATGATTTTATGTTTTAGTCACATATGATAACTCTATATATGATTCGGATTAGTGAGGTTATATATCTCCGTCGTCCCCTTCTCATTTATTTATTTCACCTAGAAAATAACATTGTTATTTATTTCCAATAGAAATGTAAATTTTTTTTTAAACGGTTGGATTAATTTTGGTTCTGCTAATCTATTATCTTTTTTCCCATATCTTGATGTTATTGAAACAAATATGTACCATCATAGCAATTAGACTTTAATATTAATGTTATTATGAAAAAAGACAATATCCATTTAAATTTGATATTATTATTAATAGTATTACTTATTTTGTAAGGAGGGCTACGTTCTCTTCCCTTCACCTATATTTTTGAATATAAATCAAATTATTTTTCGGGTAATACTATTATTTAATTTCATCAGATAGATAAATTATTAAAATAATACTTTGAATGGATATTTTAAGGAAAACGAAGGAGATGCTAGAGCGGAAGAAGGCCAGAGCCTAAACAGTTAATTGAGTTAACATATTTCCTGAGAAATGATTTCCACTGAGCTCTACTATTACGAATATAATCTAATTACAAAACTATGCTTAAACTATATGAGCTCGGATTGGTTTTTGACAGGAAATAAGTTTCATTATAGAGAATATTTAATTTTAATAAATGCTATCCACGATTATGGTTTGAAGTATTCAAAAAGGTGAGTTAAAAAATTGAGAGAGATAGATCAGGAACACATTTTTATTTATTCTTCAAAATTAAAATATCTCATCTATACGTCGCCAGCCTGACCCTCACGGGAAACAATGATTAGGGGCTTATTTTCATTATTCTTGAAATACAATTTTTTTTTTCCTGTAAGTCGCCTGCCTGGGCTTCACTGGAAAACAATGCGCCCAGACGGGGAGTAAACATTGAAGCCTTACCAAAAAAAACACCATCATCATTCAGCCTCATATGATTTCCCGAGAGAAGCTTACCTTAGCCAGTATAATATATATATATATATATATATATATATATATATATAGAAGATATGTGTTTATATTTATACAATTTTGGGCTTCATTTTCGACATCTACTAGGTAGGATCGATGGGCGAATTAACTCTATTGCTGATTTCCCTTAAGGGAAATCTTACAGATTACAGGGGAAAATGTTTATAGCAACAGTTGTTGTAACTTGATTTTCGACGAAATATTGTACTGAAACGTATTAACACCAGCTTCCTAGAACGTATTTGAGAAACAAATAATTCGTAAAGGAAAGTTCAGTTGTTTTTCCCCACGGAAACCATCTTTCTATTTCATCCGTGTACTTTGTGTTTTAATCCACGCAACATATTATAGAATAAAATTACCAAGGTTGGTATATAAAGTCATTTACCAATTGACGAGCTTGATTTATTCTTTTACATGAAATATTTAAACATCGAGAAATAGATAGAACATACAAATTTGAATGGCTTCGCTTTTAAGCTTAATTTTGATCGATAGCAATTTTAAAATGTCTTTAGAAATTTACATCATCAGCAGAATCTTACTAGCTAATACACCTTTGTGAAAATCTATTAAAAGAAGTAACCACAGTTGAAAATCAACTGTGAACACAATGTTGCTAGAATGAGCGTTTTTATTTAAAGTTAAACCAGTGAAATTGCCGCATAACTGTAAGTATAAATTAGCCCATAAAAGCTGTGAAAATAAATGGCGATTTAAGCACCTGCCCTTGAAAGAGTATAAAAGAAGTGAAGGAAGCACATAATACCGCCAGAAAAAAAGGAGGATAGATAATAAAGTCTATGAAGGAGAGGAAAGATTGAAAGAAAGAAATAGTTAAAGTAATAAGAAAAAGAGTTTTCGCTTTAGCTCCGTTTTCCCCCTCGGGATTTGTATTAATCTGTCATGTCTTAAGTCAGTTTAAGCTGCATTTTGTTGGGTTTTTTTTTGCTATCAAAGCTTGCCTTTAGGTTTAATTGTACACGAGAATGGGTCAACCATTCGTCATGACCTCACTCGTGGCTTTTTTCTCCCTTTTTTAACATTATCCTTTTGCTTTCTATTGTCCCATTTAACCTTTACTACCTGCCTTCTTTAATGCCATATCACATTATTTTCTATATTTCACACCCTAACAAGGGATATATATATATATATATATATATATATATATATATATATATATATATATATATATATGCTATTGTTATTCTTTAGGGAGTTTTGGTCAATGTTGGTGAAAAATCTTAGTTTATGCCGATATTTCGAGAATCTTTATTTTCTCTTCTTCAGGGCAAGACTAAAGATACTTAAAAACTACTGCACAAAACTATTGCACTTAAGACTAGGGTTACAATAAACTCCTTGGTCTGTTTCCAGGGAGGTTATTGTAACCCTCCATTTATATATGTATACAATTTTGAACGAACTTCATTTTCGTCATCTCCTAGGTAGGATCGATGGACATTTGAAGAAAAATTTCGAAAATCGCGTCATGAGTAACACCTCAATAGCTGGTTTCCCTTAGGGGGAATCTGCTAATAGCAACTGTAAATGTTTTAAACAAACCTACAAAGGGAATTGGACATCCTTAGCAAAGTGTACAATGGAGATTATCTAATTATAAAACTAAAGTCAGCACCGAAAATACATTAAATTCAACATAATTAAGGAGAAAGTGTGAAGAGTAGATTATGAGAGCACTCCCTTTGCTGAACTAAATGAATAAACTTCAGTGTACTCAATCCTTTTATAACTAACTTACTTCCAAGAAGAGAAACTATTTTCATTTAATTTCCTGGGAAAAGTAAACTTTGATATTCATAATATCGTATTTCTTTTCCCTGAATTTAGGATCAGCATTGTGATTTTTTCCAACCCCTTAGAGGTATTGTTTTTATACTCAATTGTTTCATAATGGAATCTTTTTTTTTTTTTAATCTTCTACAGTTCCTTTAGTCCGGAAGGTCAAACTATGCCCTTAGGACTGAATTTAGTATTAAGACTGTCGCTGGGATTCACGAAAAAAAAATCCAGGATACATGGTCATGGTCTAAACCTTTTTACGGCAACGGGGAGGCTAACTACAAACAAAATAATAATAACTTAAAGAGCCTTCTTCCCCTCAGGATCCTGTACAGACTGACTAAAATAAGAACACTATAACTTTGATATTCCTACATTGGTTTATAAGAAATATTCTTCAGGGACATGGCAAACTAGTTACCTAATACATCAAATTCCAGATTAGGAAGATAGATGTTTCTTTATATTTTTTAATAATTATATTTACCACCTGTTACTGCAAGTCCCTTATATTCGTAGATTAATGTGGGCAAGCACCGTTTTCATAAATTAATATTTTACCCGGGATTCTATAAGGCAGACGTAAACCGGACGTTGAAAGTCCGTCACTCAGGAGCTGCGTAATCTAAGCAGATTTCCCCCTTGCAGTTTAACAAAAATAAATAATAATACGATACTGGAAAAACAAATCCATCATGAATATTAAGTGAATAAATACAGACGGTTATAACAAAATCCTTCAGTCGATTTTAATAACCTCCCGACGAAAAGCGTTTGAAATGTAAACACACAGGTCTGCCACCCTCTCACCGGAAAGAGAAACAATCACTGAAATATATCAGAATATAACATTAATTGTATTGAAAACTTTTAACTATATCTATTATTGTAATGAATCAGAATGACTTTTATCTCAATCAATCAAAGTTTAGTTGTACAAGAACTTAAGAGGTGTAGAGGACATATTGTCTCGTTTAATAAAGTCTCTTTAAAACAATATTTGGTATTCTAGCTTCAAATAATGTTGTTTATTATACAACAGAGTATTGTTTAAGTAACATGAGAAGTGAGGGTTTGCTGTAGGCTGAAAACAGAAAAATGCAAATATCTCGGTTAATATTCAAGACATAGAATAAATGCTTATAACAATATTTATAGTACATTTAATTTTCTATAAGATTGGTTCTATACCAATTACCGTTAATTTTCGAGTTTAGTAACGATCAAACAAAAATTTCGACCGCTGGAGCGTTAACAGACATACTTAAAATATTGAACGGACCTCATTTTTCTGGGCAGAATCGATGGAGATTTGAAGATATTTTTCGATCGAGTCCGACCTCAATAGCTGCTAAAAAAGAGCCATTGTTGGAGATGTTTGCAGAATAGAATGAAGGAGATTGAATAAAAAATGTTTTAATATTATTATGAAATAAATTTAATTTAAAAATAATTTAATTAATGCTAATAAAATTTCTCGGAACATAGAACTTTACAGACCGATGATCCATTGGACCTTTCGTTGCAATCCATCCCTTTGATCCTCGGATTACACTTTAGAACTGGGCCTATATTTAAATTCCATCCGACTAAAACATTTTATCCTTTTACTAATTTAAAATTACTAAAATTACCTTTGTTTTCTCCTTTGTGATCAAAACTGCTCGTGTCATCTTTGGAACATGAAATAAAATACATTGGAACGCATTGTTGATACTCAGAGTCATGCATTCCGAATAGCTACTGAGCAGGCCATTTCAGTAGCTATTAATTGTATTAGTTCCAGGAGTGCATTGCAACTATCAACAAAATTAATGCATGAATAGATTTCTGTAATCACATTGTCTTCCCGTCTAATGATCATTTACCGAAGCTGAAATACAGTTTCACTTAGTATTTCAATCGAATATACATTCCGAGTTAAATAGATGTTTAGCATTGCGTTCAAAAGTTATCTAGCCAAATAATATGTGTGAGAAATATGAAGTCTTTTTATCTGTAAATTATCGGATCGATCCATCAAAAGAGCCGATGATGATGTCATATCACGAAAATAATATGATTTTACAGTAATTGATGCAACGGTGTTGTTTTAAATAGCCAAAAACCCTCAGAAAAGAATATATATCTATTATTTTCATAAAAATAAAGTTTAATTATTATTATTATGTATTAACGTCCAATTTTAGAAGATTCCCCTCAAGGCTAATTGAGGTCGGGTTCTCTACAGGTTTTCACCCTTTTCTAAACAATTTCAAAATCCGTATATTGTTTCATGCTTTCGCTCTAAATAATTAAGTTTGATCGAGAATCGAATTAAACTAAGTTTAAAATGAGATAAATGGGAATGGCTGAGCTCATGGGAGGGATTGGCCTTTATATGGGAAAATTCATGGGAACCATGTGAGTCAAAGCGTTGACCTTAATCTCACTTGGTAAGAATAGAGTGGTGAGTTCGATTCCCGCCTGGGCAAAGGAACTACTTTAGTGACGGAATTCATTAAATAAAATCCTTAGTCCTAGGAAAGGGTGGTAACCTGTAGATAAGCCGTCCCAATTAGCCTTAATTCATCCATTCATTAGATAAATATCTAATTATTTTATATGTTTATAATAAACAATATATTTTAAAGGGGTTGTATTTTAGTCACTTAAGCCATGAAGCAGAAAAACTGGGGACTGGTCCGTGGACTAGGACATTACTCGTGACCTACGGTAATAGGTTATTTCCTGAGGGAAAATGTTCTGGATAAGGATGGAGAAGAAGACAATGAGAGGTAAAGATGGCGCTGCCTGCCGGGAAAAGGAGAGAGAGAGATGGAAGTCGAGGGAGCGGGAGAAAGAGAAAGAGAGAGAAATGCCGAGAGAGAGGAAGGATGAAGGGCGAGGACAATTCCTTTTGTGGATTAGAAGGGCTTTAGAGGCTGATTAAATATTTAGGGGTTATTAGTGGTGGTGTAGCAGGCTCCTCGGGGCCATCTTTAATTCATCAGGGCTGGAAGAGCAACTGGAACATGGAGGGGAGAGAGAGACAGCTATATTAGACCTTGGCTATATTAAGGAACAGCTATTGGATCCTTTTTCTCCTGGCTTAGGCTACCTAATAATGTGGGGCTTTACCTACCTCAGGTTCTATTTCACTGCCTTCCCGATTTACTCAGACCATCCTGGGGCCTTATGTGCTGACCGCGTCTCTTTGTTTCCATTTTATAAAGGCTTTCTAAATCTTACCCGATTCTCTCCCGGTTGTGCTTAGTTTTCTCAGAGTATGGCTGTTGATTTTGTTGGTCTCTTTTTTTTTAGCCAACTTCCCCCCCCCCAGGGAATGCGCCGTTGTCGTAGGTCAAGGATCCAAAACAAGTCAACACTTTAGTGGTCCTTTTAACAAAAAAACACCACTGGATCCAAGTTTATTCATAAAATCATAGTTTCTACTCGACTTTATATACAAATGCAACATTGATGAATGTCTTGTTGAATCTGTATTTTGTGGAAACTACGATTTTAAATATGTCTTCGTGCTTGAGAGATATAAGTGGTTTCGAGATTGAGAGATACATTTACATAAAAGAAACTTTGATACTTTGGTGTTATAAAGAAAAAAAAACCCTTATAATAATATGTAATATTGCCATGCGACTTAAAATAGAATCCTTGGTCCCAACCTTGCTAGAAAACGGTGGTTGCAAATAACCCGTCCCAATTAGCCTTAGCAGCAAAAAGTGGACGTTAATAAGTAACTAAATTAAATAATTTTACAATTCCCACAACATAAAGTAATTTACAGAAGCTTCGGTTAGCCCGTCATATTGAAGTTCCTTCTTCATTGAAAAGAAAATAATAAATACTTAATGTAACATATGCAGAAAAACTAAATAAAATATATAGAACTGTCAATTTTTTGATACTCTGGCTAATTAGGTAGGGGGAGTTCACAGGCTACCACCCTTTTCTAGCCAGGGTGAGACTAAGGATTTTATTTAATTAGTTCGTCAATTAAATAAATTCCTATTTGCCAAGGCGGGAATCGAGGTCAACACCCTAAGGATTATCATGTGAGATTAATGTTAACTCTTTAAATCAAATTGCTGTTGTATATTATTATAAGAGATTATTTTTTCTATCTTTTTTTTTTTTTTTAAACAGCAAAGGATCAACGTTTCTTTCATGAAAATATATCTTTCAAGATCGAAACCACAGCCGTATTTAACTACTTAAAATCATAGTTTCCATAATAAACAGAATCTACTCGGCTTTATAGACTATTGTAACATTCATGAATGTTAGTCTTGTGTCTAATCATAGAAACAAGACTATCTGCATCAGATTCTTGAGCTTTTATAATAATATACAATGCAGACTCACATTCATCCATGTTTCAATTGTCTACTAGGTCGAGTGGATTCTGTTTATTATGGAAACTATTATATTAAGTCAGGGCTTCTTAAACTTTTGTAATTTACGACCTCATTTATGATTGCGAGTTTCTTGACGACCCCATACAAATATAAAAGAAAAATAAAATAATATTTTTGATGATTTATTTATTAGGTAAGAGTATACATATACATATGAAAATATATATGTTTAGAATTCGTTTTGAAACATACAAAAATCTAAAATTAAAAATTGCACCCAAAGGAAAGATAACCTTCTCTTTGTAAAAGAAGCTTCGTTAATCGAGGAATAGGTTGTAACTGTAGATAAAACATATTCGTCGAATCGACGAATAAGTTGTAATTGTTGATAAAGCATATTCATCTAATCGACGAATAAGTTGTAACTGAAGATAAAACATAAATTGTATTTTTATCTCTCGCGACCCCTGAATTTTGCTACGTGACCCATTTTATTAAGTATATAAATATACGGATATTTCACCTACCAAATACCACAACCAACTATGCACTACTGTTGGAAACCGAGAGGATGCCTCTAACCGTATAGTTAAGACTATTTACTACTACTATCCTACTAACATTATGTTTCAATACTATGGTCAACAAACTTAAATTTATATAAGATCAACAACCTCCAATTTCTTATCGTTAATATTGTCGAGGAGGGTGAAAGTCCCCCTAAATTTCCCTAGTGCTGGTGTAACAGTTGTGATCTCATAGCACGAATTATTCTCGACCATATTTTAAAATCCGAGTAGAAGTTGTGCGAGTTACTGAAGCCAGAAAAGAAGGAATTACGGGTAGCTCGCTTTGTCATGGAGCTTGGGTAGCTCAAGTACTAAGCGAGTTACAATGCACAGAACAACAATTGTAGAAAATAAAAAGTTCAACATATTGGTTCTATAACATTTTCTGACCCGACTCATATTAACGGAGATATTTCGAATTTTCTGATTCCCCACGACTATTGCATGTCCGATTTAAGCATTTAATATATCAAATATTATCTCCAGTCTTGACTGAAACTGCTAATTGTTGAATGTGGTATAAGTCAATTAAACATTTTCATGAAAATAACAAAAAATATCAATTAATAACATGACATGACGTATTTTGTCTCACATTGTAATAGTTCAATGAAAACCATATTTGGTATTTGATTTTGAAATGAAGTGGTTCATGAAATAATATCTTCCAGTAAATATGGCAGTAGTAAGAGTGGGGGTTTACGGATACCCGAAAACTGAAATATCTCGGATAATATACAATATAGGGAAAACATACATATAACTACCATTATGAAACATAGCATTTGAAATAAGGTTAATTGTATATAACTTTTCGATCCAACAACAATATTTCGAATTTCGAAGTTCTACCCCTCTAACACCCCTCCTACTTTTCCGATTTTATCCATTAACGAACTTGATCTTCATTTATACATAAAACGTGTAAATACTGTGCTTAGTAATGATGAAACAAAAATTACGACCGCTAGAGCATAACGGACACACACACATCTCTCTCTCTCTCTCTATATATATATATATATATATATACTAGCAAACCCGGCGAACTCCGTTTCGCCACCAGATGGCTTCGTTTTATGTAACATTTTGTTTGGTGATTAAAAGATTAAGACAAATTTTTTTTTGTTTTATATTTGAAAAGGAAAAATTTGATTTCATTTCACAACAGTAATGAATTCATTTCGATTACAAAAATTAAGTGTTATTTAGTTGAACTTCTCTAAGTAAATGAAAGTGAATCCAAAGTAAATACTGAATTGAAGCGTTATACGTGTCCGCAAATTATCCGTTTCATTGAAGTGCTCTTTGGTAAACCACATTTTTTGTTTTTTGGTCTGACGGTAACACAAACAAAGCGGATGGTTTCCCAACTCGTGAACACGCAACGTATAACTGCCCATGTGAAAAACAATGATTTTCTAAATTTATCCCGCAAACACTAAGCGATTGGCCTTGCGACTTGTTAATTGTCATTGCGAACGCAAGGCGAACTGGAAATTGCAATCGTTTGAAGTCAAACGGAAGATCAGTCGGAATCATTGGTATTCGAGGAATACCTGCGTACTTTTCGTTAATAATGGTTGCCTCAATCCAATTCGGCATAAGTCTTTTTACCGAAAGTCGAGTACCGTTGCAAAGTCGCGGTGGATTCAAATTACGCAATATCATAATAACTGTACCAACTTTGAGTTGCAAGTTATGTGGTGGAAATCCTGGTAACTCCAGAGAGTTCAAAAACTCCGTTGGATAATTTACTACATCATCGGGATTTGTTATGGAATCAATGGATTTGTATGTCACCAAATCGCTAGCAATTTTTGATTGAATGGTGAAATTCAGTGCGTGTACATCATTATTTTTTGCGGCAAGAATTGCTCGTTGACTTAACCAAGCATAATTCTGATAATTCTCACTAATGTTTGGGAAAACATTTTCAATAAAAGCTAATTGAGAGTCTACTAATCGGCAAAAGTCGTTGGTAAGAGTAATTAATCCAGATGTCGTATCAACTGGGACTTTTCCATTTCCAACAGCTAACAATTGTTTGGAAAATTGTGCAGCACTTTGATCATTTTGAAGTTGAACTCTCATATTAGTGGTTAGCGATAATGTTTTTACGTTATTCCATAAAGGTGATGCCTTCAGGCAAGCATTCAATTCATCTGCAGGCGTTCCACGGGGAATTACTGGCAACGTCTGCCTGAAATCGCCTGCCAATAATATCATCAAGCTGCCAAAGATGTTGTTATTTCGCCGTTTGTCACATGAAATTAACTGAGCAGAGAACAATGAGCAGCTGTCAAACAATGTATCACGCACCGGCGCCATCTACTTAAAATATTGGTTTGTAGTACATGCTATGTATCAGAGATGGCGCTGCATGTGAAACATATGTTTATTAAACTGCAAAGGTTATTCAACAGATAAATAGAATAGGCAATAGACCTATAATTTAAAATTAATATTTATTGTGCAATTTTTATTGTTACTTATATTAATACCTTTTTGCGGTATTGATTGCTTAATTATTGACAAATTTTTGTTCGTTTTGATTTAATAAATACAGGTTAAGTAAGTATGCAATATACAATGAATGATAGTATAATGAGGAATATTCCAATAACAGCTGTTACTTTTCTGCACTTTGCGTACTCAAACGATGCTCTGAAAACACATGTTATTTTAACAGTATAATGAAAAAAGATTTTCTCGCTTTTCTGTTGAAATTTTTCCTGAATTTTCTTTGCTATAAACCTAACGGAGCCCGAGACCTTTCCAACGAATGCAAAACTGTGGAAATCGGTTCGTGCGTTCTGGAGTTATAGCGTCAGGAAGGAAAACCCGACTTATTTTTATATAGTAGATATATATATATATATATATATATATATATATATATATATATATATATACATACGAAATTCCCATCGTGAGTACAACCTCAATAGCTCCAAACATTTTTTTTAGTTAAATACCACACAGCGTAATTTCAAATCGCATCCCCTATTCCACTCTTACTAACTACCCTATGCAAATAAAACTAGAAATTTAAACTGGGCACCAGACGTTTATAGGTATAAAAAAATAAAATGTGAATATCTCCAAAATATAAAAATATGAAAAAAAAATTACATAACCAATAATACGGATAACAGCAATTCTAACGATTTTAATAGTTTGCCCTTCTAAAATTCTTAGCAAAACTATTAATATTTAAGAGTTAAGTATTTAAATGATTTTTTTTTTTACTTTAACTTCTACATTACGCTACTATAACTAATTATACTTATTATTAACTACAATTTATCTACAGGTTTCCACTGTTTTCTACCTAAAATAGGAATAACGGGTTTATTTAGTGAGTACGTCTACGTAGCACCCTCAGTAAGAAAAAAGTGCTAGAATAATTTAATGGTGCAAATTCATTAGGAAATGGGCTAATTACGGGGTTATTAAAATTTATAATCAATTTTGTCTATTCGCCTTAAACTGAAGTCCTTGAAATTTTCTAGCTTTAATAAATTTCTAAGAAATTTGTCAGAAAATAAAATATTTTTTCTTAAGAGAAAAGTTTTTCTAATCACTAGAGCCAATATGTCTTAAGTTTTTCCTTCTCAGGCTCAGGAATCTCGGTATTATTGAATATTACAACGTTCCCAGCTGTTCCCTTAAAATTCATAAAGTTTCTAGAGAACTTCAATAGTTCAGCTCACATTAGACCGGAATTTTCATTAAATATATTTAATTAAAAACGGTTTGTATCATTTTTGGCCCTAGATTGAACACTAATTAAAGATTCACTCATTATAATACATTTTTGAGCAATATCCAAACGTATGGTTCCACTAACTAGATTTATTATTTATTTTTAATGTCCTAATTATTATTTCTATATGTAAAAATTAAAATGCTGCATGAACTAAATAGGTTTCTTAAGTGCTGGAATTACACAAATAACGTTAGTCATATTTTACTTCAATTTTAAGAGTTATTTTTTTCACTATATGACAACATTATTTTTTACTCAAATATGTTAAGTTATAGTACACTCTTCATGGAACTAAATACTTTAATGTGTCAAGTAAAACTAAGAATTAAATTCGTTAAAAGTCGATATCGGACTACGAATAGTGATTTAAAGACCCTAATTTTTAATATGGCTGAAATCTAAAAAGTTCTTAATTAAACAATCTCTTAGTCCTATTCTGTACATCCCATTAAGGGAAATCAGCTATTGAGGTCGCGATTTTCAAAAAAAAAATTTATTTTTAAATTAAAAATTTCTTCAAATGCCCATCGATCCTACCCAGAGATGACGAAAATGAGGTCTGTTCAAAATTATATATATATATATATATATATATATATATATATATATATATATATATATTTGTCTGTTAACGCTCTAGCGGTCGCAATTTTTGTTTGATCGTTACCAAACTCGATATTTAAACGTTTTATGAAAAAGACAGATCAAGTTCGTTAATGGCTGAAATCGGACCAGTGGGAGGGGGGTTTAGAGGGGGGATTTTCGAAAATTTGAAATATCTCCGTTACCATACGTCGGATCAAAAAATTGTATAGAACCAATCTTATTGTAAATTAAATTTACTATAAATATTGTTCTATACATGTATTCTCTATCTTGAATATTAACCGAGATATTTGCATTTTTATTAATTGTGGGCCGATAACGGAATTTCCTGCCAAAAGCTAGTTTGGTCATTTGCCGTAACTGTTCCGCTCTCATAGGGAGATTTCTCTATTGTATAACTTCACGTGGGAAATCTGCTTAGTTTACGCAGCCCCTGCGTGACGGACTTTTTTTTCTATAAATCGAACTTCTTCCCATACGATTTTCAGTTAATTAACTAAGATAATAAGTATCTCATGTCCACTTTAAGCTTCAATTCTTGTGGATTTCGGGTTGTTACTGCGGGGGAAAAAGTAGAAAACTCAGCAACTCAGGGGCTGTGTAAAATAGATTGTTTACCCAAGCACTAGCACAATGGTGATCTCTTCTCGCCACATATTATATTATACGAGATACATGCAAATATGTTCAGTTGATCCACACCCCCTGCTGAAATTGAGACGAAGTAATTTCTTGGATTACTAAAATTTGAATGATTGAGATAAAAATTATTCTTAGTCATTAGAAATTACAGATATAATTACCAGTTTCCGTTAAAATTAATATGTTTTATTCAGATATATTCCAGTAAATATTGTCGTTCCGGAGAAGAATATTTCCATCAACCTGTTCAGCCCTGAGGGATTGGCTCACCTTCTTGTTTAGAATTCAGAGGCTTTTCGTTGGGAGGTTATTAAAATTGGCTGAAATATTTCTCATTACCGTTTTTATTAATTCAATGGATATTAATGGCGTGTCAAGTGTTGGCTAGTATTTAGATTTATCTGTTATAAAACTTCAAGTGGAAAATATGTTTAGATTAAGCAGCCCCTGCGTGAAGAACTTTTTTTTTTTAATTTCTATTATTGCATCCCTTTTAAAAACTACAAAAGCACAACCGACTCGAGTGTCATCCTTAGTGCCGTCAGTAAAAATGCTTATTTCGGCCTTATCGTCGGGACTTGAACTAATGGTTGGTTATAATGAAGTATGTAGCCAATTTAGTGTTAAACAAGCTGTCAAAACATTCATTGAGCTGAATAAACTGTTTGGATTTCTCGGTGCTATTTTCTGCTAGTGTGTGTTTCAGCCCTAAATGTCAATGAATAATAATTAAACAGCTGGTTATTCAGAGAAAGGTTTGCCATAAAGGTTATAGGACGGTAGCCCAGAGTTGGCAGTTACTATTGGGGCTAATGCTAGTTGGTGCTAGTACTACTGTTAGTAGAATGTGTAATTAGAAAGCGGCCCTTGTTAGAGAGCAATCCCTCCGGACTGTGTTGCCACCAACAGTTAATGAGTACCCATGGGCCACAATAGACCTCCTCCTTCCTGTCATAAATCCACCAAATGACCTCCAACACTCACCCCCATTTGCGGCATTTCAACGCCCCAATGTTCGTGTTTGTTGCTGTTCATAGTTATTGCGGTAGTCCTCGACTGCCCAATTACGACCAAATAGAAAAGACAAATCATATTTCTCACTCTCTTAAAAACCAGAAACTCCAAGATTTAATAACTTTTTGAACTCTCTCGTACGAAGTAAAAGAATTAATGTAATCGGGAGAAAATTAAGTTTTCAGATTTCTACTAGATCCGGCGTGATTTCTGCACATATGTTGCTGTCTCAAGTAATTCAAAAGGACTGCCTAAACTAAACACACACTAGTATAACACACTTTAGATCTCATATCACAACACATTCCCTATTTGCGTGTAAATCACTGACAAGTAAAAGGGACTAAATAAAAGGCAGAAAACAAAACAGTACGAAAAACTCGCTGAAGACTTGAGTTATGGCAAAGTGAATAACTTAACAGTTGTAGAGAATCAACATGTTAACAATAACGGTCCTTCAACAATTTAAGATCCAACCAATAACATTGACAGTATTTTGAATTTTCGCATCTCCTCCCCCTCTAATCCCCCACTATTCCGGGTCCGACATCAGCCAATTACAAAATATGATTTTTAGTGTTGACTGAATATATATATATATATATATACATAAGGCAAGTAAAAATCCATCGGAACAAGAACGTAAAATCTTAATTGATGACGTCTTCACCCAACGAATTTGTATGTATCTTGAACATAATGGTCTCTAATATAGCATGAGTAGGAGTGAGTGTTTACTGAAGGCTAAAAACTAAAATCTCCAATAGAGAAATTTCACGAGATGCACGGTTAAGGAAACGGGAAAAGTAGCTTTTGGCTGGAAAGTCAGTCGTCTGTTAGCAGCCCGGATTTAACACGTTAAGGACGGCACGGGGTCAATTGACCCCAGGATCTATCTCCCAGGACGGGTCGGTTTTGAAAATAAATGTTCAAAAAATACTTTGACGGTTTTTGCTTTGTACTAGTAAATATAATTAAAAATAGTACGTTTATGCATTTCAAATCCAAAAAATACGTCGTATATCATTGAAAAAATGCACGGGGCTTTATGACCCCGTGCCGGCCTGGGGAGTGGTATTTGGGCTCTAGTCCGGCACGGGCTCATATAGCCCCGTGTTATTTCCCGTGCTTTCCCTGTGAACCGCTTGTTCTGTTATTTACAAAGGCTTATGTAAATGACAGAACGCGTCCCTCCCCTTTCAGTTTACTTTCTGCTATCGTTTCGAAACATTAATCTGTATAACGAGCAAATCACGTGGCCAACAATTAGTGGATTTAGCTTTATTAAAAAAGTGTTCCGGGTGTTTCGAAAAATTAAGAAAAACATTGTCCTCTAAAGAAGCAGACAAAAAAGTTAGAACGTAATTGTGAAGAGTGCAACATGAAGTCCCACTTTTGTCTACAATGCTTCAACAACTGTCATAAATCTATGTCCTAACCATTGTGATAATGAAGAATTGTTAATTACAAAATAATTATTTGTTTATTCATATTTTTCTTTATTATGTTTATTTTCCAATTACTAAACTCCTAGTTCCTAGTTTGTTTTTCTCGTTTTGTAATTTTATCTTTATAAACTAATAAATTTTGATTGTAATGTGTCGTAATTTAAAGTTAAATCATATTCACCCATTTTAAAGTATAAAAAAAAAATTAAAATCCTTTGTTGATCACCAAAATTATCACACAAAGGAGAAAAAAAGTTCCCGACAAGGTGAAAAATGTAAGGTAAATATTCATTTCTAAGTCACGTAACAAAAAATTGATGAAAACACGGCCTGCGACTGCTATGTATTTTTAGATGTCCAAAGAGTAAAAAAATGTTTGAATATAGCAATTTAGTTCATTTTTCGAGTTGTAGTAGCGACTTGTAGCGAGTTGTAGGGTCGATTGACCCCGTGCCGTCCTTGTGGATAGTTGCACCACGGGGTCAATTGACCCCGTGCCGTACTTGTGGATAGACCACATTTTTGATGTCCGTCCTGAACGTGTCAAGAAAAATGCAAATATCTCGGAAAGATAGAGAATAAACGTATAACAATATTTATAGTAAATCTACTTTACAATAAGATTGATTCTGTACATATTTTCGATCCGACGTATAGTAGCGGAGATATTTCGAATTATCAAAATTCCTGCCCTGTAAAACACTGCCTCCCATTTTAAAACGCTTATATATCTAGTTTGGTAACGATTAAACAAAAAATTGTGGTTTTTTTTTTTTGTTTTGTTATAATATATATATATTATATATATAGTATATATATAATATATATATAATATATGCTATAGTAGTTCTTGGAATATTTAATGTAGTGCTTCAGAAGTATTTTTTGTTTAGAAAATAAATAAATCAAGGGAATCAATAACATTTTTTTATTCCTTTAAGATTGCTGTTTGGTGTCAACAAGATTGAGGGGGAATTACTTAAACTCTTGAATCTATTTACTACTAATGATTGTAATCAATGACCTTTTGGGATTTCAAATTCAAAACAAATAGAAGCAATATAATGGAAAATTGAAAATGCCCCTATGGAGTCGTAAGATAGGTTAAACACGCATATCTTTTATGACTTGCTGGTTTAACTTTCATAAGAGTTTGTAGTTCTCACACTAAATCATTTAAATTTGTTGTCTTTATTACTCGTCTAATCGAGCAGATTTCCCTCAGAGGAAATCAGGTATTGAGATTGTACTCATTACGGAATTTTCGAAATTTTTCTTGCAAATATCCCATCGATCTATACTCAGTAGAATGACGAAAATGAGGTGCCGTTTCAAAACCTGTATGTATATATATAAATATATATATATAAATATATATATATATATATATATATATATATATATATATATATACACACACACTTTTTGTTTAATCGTTACCAAACTCGATATATAAGCGTTTTATGTAAAAAGAAAAATTGAGTTTATTAACAGCTGAAATTGGACAAATGGGAGGAGCGGGGGTTTACAGAGCAGGAATTTCGATACATATATATATATATATATATATATATATATATATATATAAGAAAATATATATAAATATATATATATTTGTGTCTGTTATCGCTCTAGCGGTCGCAATTTTTGTTTGATCGTTACCAAACTCGATATTTAGTCGTTTTATGTAAAAAGAAAGATCAAGTTCGTTAACGGCTGAAATCGGACCAGTGGGAGGGGGGGTTTAGAGGAGAGTATTTTCGAAAATTCGAAATATCTCTGTTACTATACGTCTCATCGAAAAATTGTGGAAAGACAATCTTATTACAAATTAAATTTACTATAAATATTGTTATATACATTTATTCCCTATCTTGAATATTAACCGAGATATGTGCATTTTTATTAAATTTGGGCCGATAACGGATTTTTGAATTTCCCGCCAAAAGCTAGTTCGGCCCTTTGCCGTAACTGTTCGGCTCTCGTATGGAGATTTCTCTATTGTATAACTTCACGTGGGAAATCTGCTTAGTTTACGCAGCCCCTGCGTGACGGACTTTTTATGTTTGTAAATCTAATGTTTATTTATGTTTGTTTATGTCTTATGTTTATTAATGGTCTTTATTACTAGTATTTAATGATTATTTGTTGTATTCAATTTTTTATTTGTTGCTTCAGTTTTTGTTATTTTTCTATAATTGTGATTTCATTTTACATTTTGGAACTTAGAGCCAAGTCGCCAAGATGCGGGAGCTCCTGTATAAATAAATAAAATAATAAAAAATAAATCACACTAAATCAGTAAAAATCTTTAAATCACATGTTGAAATTTAAACGTAATCATGAGACCAGTAAACTCCAGATTAAAAATCCTGAAGTAGAAGAGGTTTTTATGAATTATGCTTTTAAATTTCTTAATATTACAAAACCTAATATTTATTTATTATATTTATGTCATACCTCTCTCAAAATTATCATAATGTGGTAATTTCAAAAATTTATAACTTAAATAGTCCACACTCAGAGGTTGTTTTGTAAATAAATTTTAATGTGCAACAGGAAATAAGCATAACGCAGTTCAAGGCAGCAGAGCAGAAATTTATATTTTGTATGTTTAGAGGATGAAATCGTTTTTGTGATTTTAATTAGCATCCAAATAATATTTACACTGTTATTCAACCAATGAATTTAATATTTGATTAGATTTACAAAAGCTAATGTTTTTTTTTTACAATCAATTTCCATTATATTCCATTACTGTCCTCCCAAAATTTATTTATAATTTTATTTAATTTTAATATAGGAACACACTCAATACATTTTGTGGTACACTTTTGTTGGAAGTGAAGAATTAATTATTTATAGAAATTTTACGTGCATAACATTTTGATATATATACCTACATTTTTATTCCAAAAGAAAACACCATTAAAATATAACAAAAGAAGTCCGTCACGCAGGGGCTGCGCAAACTAAGCAGATTTCCCATGTGAAGTTTTACAATAGAGAAATCTGCATACTGGTAACACAATACCACCCTGATTAAATACAAACGGTAATGAGAAATCTTTCAGTTAATTAAAATAAATTCCCAACTGAAACGGCTTCTGAATTGTAAGAATAATTTATATTTTAATAACTCAAATTTTAGTAGTCCAAGAACTAAAGAAGGGGGGGGGGCGGATGAACAGAACATATTTGCATAAATCTCGCAAAGTAACGAAGGAAGGTAAGGTAGGGTTAGAAAGGGCAGGTAAGGTTAGAAGAAGCCTCCCACCTGAGCCGACGGAAATGGCCGAACTAATCCGAACGATACCCGACCACAGACTTCATAAAAATGCAAATATCTCGGTTAATATTCAAGATAGAGAATAAATGTATAAAACAATATTTATAGTAAATTTAATTTGCAATAAGATTGGTTCTATACAATTTTTCGATCCGATGCATAATAACGGAGATATTTTGATTTTTCGAAAATCCCCCCTCTAAACCACCCCCCCCCTCCCACTGGTCCGATTTCAGCCATTAAAGAACTTGATCTGTCTTTTTACATAAAACGGTAAAATATCGAGTTTCGTAACGATAAGAGAAAAATTGCGACCGCTAGAGCGTTAACAGACAAATATATATGTGTATATATATATATATATATATATATATATATATATATATATATCATTTTGAACGGACCTCATTTTCGTCATCTCCTGGGTAGGATCGATGGACATTTGAAGAAATTTTTCGAAAATCGCGTCATGAGTACGACCTCAATAGCTGATTTCCCTTAAGGGAAATCTGCTAAAAGTAATTTGACATATGTTATCCACCGCACTGAGGTAATGATGTTTTAAAACTGAAACCGCACACACGTTGAGAGCGGTGCATGCCCCGGGGGCATATAGAGCATCTAACGTGTTAATACCAAGTTTGGCAACGATTAAACAAAAATTGCGACAGCTAGAGCGTTAACAGATATATATATATATATATATATATATATATATATATATATATATATATATATATCTGTTAACGATCTCCTGTAAAGGATCGATGGACATTTGAAGAAATTTTTCGATAATGAGTTCGAACTCAATAGCTGATTTTCTTTAAGGGAAATCTGCTAGTAAAGATTCTATGAGTTGAAGTGGGTGGTCAAAAACATTCTCATCTATTAAAGATCTTCATAAAGAATATCGAGAATATAAGCTTGGAATAAGGCGATTCATGATGAAATATTAAATTATTGTTAAAGTGAAATGGCTAAAAGTGGGGGTTTACTGAAGGCTGAAAATTTAAAAAGCCAAGACTTTTGGATAATATTCGAGATACAGGAAAATAATATAAAAAAACATTAATAGAAAATTAAATTGGCAATATTATTGCTTCTAAAAACGTTTTCGAATCGTCGCACTTATAATAACTTAGATAATTATAGTCCAATCTTCGAAATTCCCTCCTGTAACTTAGGTAAGTCTGCTGAAATGATGAACCCAACGCTAATAAACTACTATTTCAAATAGAGCTTTTATTGCTATCAAGTTATGCAAATAACTAAATTTTCTTCATTCTTTCCTGTAAATATTTTATATTAATAATTTTATTTCCAGAATAACTATTACTGCTTATATTAAAAATAAGTATATTCTTATCTTCGTTTAAAATGAAAAATAAATAATGATATTACTTTTAATTTTGAGAGAATCTTTTATTTTTAGTAATAGAAGGAGAAAAATTCTTCTCATTATTAAAAATTATAAAATGTCAACGGACTTTTTCAGGAATAGCGACAGAAATAAAAGAGTTCCAAGTTTCTCATAATCATAATTATTCGAATAGAATATTATAGGCGAATAGTTATAAATAAATGTTATCTTGGAGGACCTCATTAGAATATCATTAGTTGTAGTTTTAAATCATTCGAGTGCATACGGATCCCATCATGAAAGCAAAACTTCACAATGAAGAACGATCTTTAATCCCGTGCAAGTGGATGATAGTCGGGCTAATAATAGTTTATTAATTCTTCATATACAGAATTTTATTAAGAGTGCTTACAGTTTCGGGCACCATTGGTTCCCTTTTTCAGAGCTGAATAATGAACAAAAAATCAAAAGAAGTATACACATTTGTGAACAATTTGTGGAAAAGCATAATATTTTCTATTACATATACCTCGGCCGTAAATATATTATGTTTTTTTTTTTTTTACAAATTTGTTTACTTCTTAAGTTTTTTGTTCAATGTTTAGCTCTGAAGAAGGGAACCAATGGTGCCCGAAACTGTAAGCACTCTGAATAAAGTTCTGTATATGAAGAATTAAGAAACTATTTATTAGACGACGCCCTACAATCCTCAACTAGCATGCTACAATCAACGGCTAGCAATACAACACATGATCTTTAATACCTTTTGAAACTAATATTTGATTCAGCTGATCCACTAAAATCTCCGAATGTTGACGTTTCCTCGAAAAAGTAACATGAAATTTATAAACCGTAATGACTAGCCCACAAATTATAATATTTTAACATCAAGTCATTTTTATTAACATCAACAACAAAAAATACGTCACGCAGGGGCAGCGATAACTAAGCAGATTTCCTACGTGCGTCACGTATTTACATTTATCTCAAAAAGTAAATGTTCAATGAGAACAATATTTGGTATTTAGGCTACAAATAAAGTGCTTCAACTTATAACAGCTTTTTGTTAACATGATATGAGTAGGAGCAGGGGTTTACTGAAGCTCGAAAACTGAAAATAATCAATAAAGATGTGCGTTCATAATCATCACAGTGAAAAAACGTACGTAGCGCCATTTATAGAAACTTACATTCGCAATAAGATTGGTTCTTTACAATATTTCGATCCGAAGCATAATAACAGAGAGATTTTAGATTTTTGAAATCCCCGTCCTCTAAACCCCCCTCCAACTGGTACGATTTTAGACGTTAGCAAACTTTATCTTCATTTTTACATAAAATATTTAACAGCAAGTTTGGTATCGAACAGACAAAAATTGCGACCGCTATAGCGTTAAAAGAAAAATATAAATATATATAGATTTATATAATTTTGATCGGGCCTCATTTTCGTCATCTATGTAGAATCGCTGGGCATTTGAAGACATTTTTTTTTTAAATTCCCATCAGGAGTACAGCCTCAACAGTTTATTTCCTCTAAGAAAAATCTGCTAAAACTACGAACTACGACCGCCAGCCCATTACCACACACACACACACACACACACACACACACACACACACACACACATACACACACATATATATATATATATATATATATATATATATATATATAATTGTAACCTCTGTCTGTACATTGATTTTTCGCGAAATTTCACGATAACTTTTCGTTTCACATGTCATAGACACCATAACTACATTTTGTTTCTTTCGTGTCTGTTTATTTGTTTGTTACCTTTTGACGCATAAACAGCTGAACCGAATTTTATGAAACTTGGTATGTATATTACTACTTGCCCAACTTAGACTTTAGGCTATACTAATATTCTCTAAGACGTACAGGAGTGGGGGTTATAAGGGAGGCCTGAAATTAAAAATAGTGATATTTCGTTTCCTATTGCTTTTTCAGCAAATACGCACATAACAAAAGTTGTTTATTTTGTAATTTAGAGTAACTTTTGTTATATGCATTTTTGCCGCATACGGAAGTATAAATGAGTTATACGCTATAAACTATAGCGGGAGTCCACAATTTTATTTGGCACTAAAGACTCAACCGAATTAAACAAAACTCGGTATGTGAATTAGTACTAACGCCTTCATTATGATAAGCTATACTAACATTTCTAGGGACGGGCAGGAGTGGGGGTTATAAGGAAGGCCTGAAATTAATAATAGTGATATTTCGTTTCCTATTGCATTTTCGGCAAATATGCACATAACAAAAGTTGTTTATTATGTTATTTAGAAAAACTTTTTTTTATATACACTATCATCGTATACCGAAGTATAAAGGCGTTATACGCTAAAAATTATAGCGGGAGACAACAATTTTATTTGGCACAAAAGACTCAACCGAACTAAATAAAACACTCAGTATGTGTATTAGCACTAACGCCTTCTTTATAATAAGCCATACTAACATTTCTAGGGACGGGCAGAAGTGGGGGTTATAAGGGAGGCCTGAAATTAATAATAATGATTTCCTATTGGGGTTTCGGCAAATATGCACATAACAAACGTTGTTATTTTGTTATTTAGAGAAATTTGCTCAACACTTCTTTTCAATATGAGCTACCAGGTACCTCACCTGAAAAAATTAATTCAAATGTATGTCAATATTTTCTCCTTTATAATTCAAATCTATGCATAATACACAGGAGACGGGAAATATGACAATATGCAGGACAGTGAAGTCTTACATAGAAAAATAATTTTATTATTAACAAATGCCAACAACGGGTATTAACCCTAAACACTGGAACGGGTAAATGTACAAATATTGTGCAAAGTAAAGCCTTGCCAAAAATATACCATCACCATTCAGCCTCAAATGAATTCCCGTGCGAAGCCGGGTATCTGAGCTAGTATATATATATATATATATATATATATATATATATATATATATATATATAGTTTCGAACGGGCGTCATTTTCGTCTTCAAGGTATAATGGGTATTTGAAGAAACTTTTATAAGTCATGAGTAGAAGCTGAAAAACTGGGTTCTCTTAAGGGAAATCCACTTCATTTTAGTAGATATTCACAATTTATGAACTTTTATCTCCAGTACAAAGCCTATTGTGCTATCCAAGTCTATAGACACAGTCCTTCAATCTTTATCATCTTTTGATAATAATTCTCTTTATTTCTAAACTGACGACCGAGAAATAAATATTTTTTACGATAGATGCTAAAAAATAATATAACGCTGAGTTAGCTAGTGAAAAGAAAAGCTATAAAGTTAAGAGAGGCGGATGGGCTCCCAATTTATCAGGAATAGATAGCTGAGGCGATCCAGAGGTTACATCATGAGGTGGGGAGGGGGTTAGAAAGCTGGTGGTGGGTGGGAGGGGGGTTAGAAAGGGCCAGCCAATAGGGGTCATGTATCAGCATACAGCAGATACACGAGAGAATATGGCCATGTCAGCCGTATAGATTGATCGAACAACAATCTGTCAGCTACGGCCCAGTCAACGGCAGGTCAGCCCACGCAATGCTCGGCACTCTTAACTGATAATATTTCAAGCATATATATATACATACATACATGTGCATGTTCTGACATGGGTCAGCTCATGAACATGTAGAGATCTTGACGAGATAGTTCATCTTGGAAGGATTATAGGATTCGCCGACACTTCATCAAGATTGCGAAGACGCGCAAACACACGTTATTGCAAGACATATGACCTGTTAAAATCTAATTCAGTTCATTCGAAGCTACTTCTTATGGAAAAAATGCCAACGAATAAAAGGGGCATATCGTTTTAGTGCTGTTCCTAGTTCTATGGCAAAAGTTGAATTGGTCAGCTTATAATATTGTTACGTTTTAATTACCAAAACCAGTAATAAACGTTGTTTATAAGAGTTCTTTTGGATTGCAAAATTAAGAACACACAAGTTTCACAGTTTTTATCACTGCACTATTTATTTAACAATGCACTATACACTTGGTTAATTATTCTTAATTACTACTCACAGTCTTAAACACGGCACTAAACTGTTACTTACAGTCACGGCCCAACACTGTTCTTCTTATAAAAACACTTTACCTCACTGCACTAATTCGCACTGTTGCACCGAACGCACATATGAGCACATATGAGAAAAAAACTGACTATCTCGTGGCTGGCCGGTTCTTTATATAGGTCGTCGGCATTCATCAAAGGGGAATTGGCTGGACCTTCGACGTCTGGACTGGAAGGGTCTAGTAGGAGCCCGACCCTCTGTCGGCTTCTTTGATCTATATCGCACTTCCCAAATACGCGACTCTCTCTGGTAATCCTTTAATTTTCGCAACAGTATTATACTCCTCTATGGAACTGCCCCATGATGCTGACTGTAGTATTGGGACCAGAATTACGTTCTGACCTTGAAGTCCGGTAATCTCCAAAAAAAAAAAGCTATACCCGAAAATTAATGAACAATCCGTAAGCATGCTTGCATAGCACCTTTAATAATAATAATTTATAAGATATGAGAGTGGAGAATATTCTTATTTTAACCAGCATTGTTGACACATAGACGTGGCACCATCTCTCATCACCACCGTTCCATCGGCACACTAAACACAAGTCGCCACTATACGAAATAAAAATTATTTTCTATTCCTCAGGGCATGTTTAGTTGAGAAATTACAAAAATGGTTGCTACCTATTGATTTACACAAGCCGACATACCTATATTTCGTCCATAAAGTTAGACTCTGCTGGCTGAATTCCACTGATTTATAATTTGCTGAGGGCTCCAGATATCAGTCACTTGAAAAACGATTTCCACGATAATCATGAATTTTTGGCCGAATTCAATTTTTATTTCCAATTGAATAATTTTTCTGGCTTATTATTTTTTTTTATTTTCCATCTCCAACCATCTCTGGTTGCTTGAGCCAATTAAGAACGATAATTAGAACTGAATTCAAAGTGCCCCCCCCCCCCCCCTTCCTATATAGGCCTTCCATTCAAAACCAGCCGCTAAGTCCGGCTAAGGAATTAGCCTGTAGGTAATTGAGGTATCTAATGGAGTACTAGGGGGCGAACCTAAGAGCTGCCGAGCTATTAGGCAGGGATCCAGCTGGTATCTCCCGCCAAAATGGTACTATAAGCGCGGGATTTGGTAGTGCACTAAAGGCGCCCTGTAATCAGTCTTACCACCCCAACTCAACCCCCGACCACACCCCTTTCAATCAACATCTAACCCCTTAGACGCCCCTTTCATATGCCAAAGGCCTAACTCTCAAGCAAGTGACCCCGTCGTGCGTACGCACCTTCTCTCAATCATGCCAAAGTCTGTCGTAAACTAACCAAATTTCTCAAGTTCATTGACGCACTGAAGACAATCTCACGTTCTATTCTCTATTTGCAGATCCCCTTTAGGAAAAATGAGTTATAGCTCGTACACATGATACGATTTCCAAAATATTTCCTTAAATGTCCATCATTGATTCTAACTAGAATGTGACGAAAATGAGGAGATCCAATTTTGTGTGTGTGTTTATATATATATATATATATATATATATATATATATATATATATATATATATATACACAATTTGTACTTTACCGCTCAAGCACGCGGGAAATCTGCTTAGCCCCTGAGTGACGTACTATATCTTAATTTTCACTTTTTAGTTAAATTTCAATTCTGCTCAACTACTCAAAAAAATGTATCGAAACATTTCCGTTACATTAGGATATTATGTGGCTTGGTGTCATCAAAGTGGGATTGCAGGAGTGGGATATTTGTATGATTACGCTAAACATTAATGTCGGCTGAAAAATGGACGACAAAGAGTGGTAAACAGCAAAATATTAAATAACTCTCTTATATCCGGCTTAGATAAAAATATACATAATATGTACATTTTACAAACAAATTGATTAAATACGGGGCGCGTCTTATTCTCACATAGTAAACCTAGAGTAACGAGCTCGATTTTCGTCTGGCAATAGGATTTTATTTAGTAATGAACTCATAAAAAAAATAAAATCCTTAGTCCCACGCTGGCTAGAAACGTGTTGTAACCCATGTCATACTAGCATAAAGTGGACGTAGATAAAGAAAAATAACGAAAAGAATGATTATATAGAATTTTTGGTTCCTTGTAAAAATAATGGAGATGTTTTTTTTTATTTTATTTTACCCCTCCTCTTACTTCCCTCCTCTAGTTTTAGGATGATGAAATCAATACATCAGTTTTTAAGCATAAAACGTAAAATTTAAAAATGCAAATACTTCGGTTAATGTTATAATAGTTAGAGAAAACAATGCATAGAATAATTAAATATGTTATCTTGTGCAATGTTTTGATATTACTAATTTACTTGTTTCGAAAACCCTAAATAAGTCCTGTATTTGAAATATTTTACAAAATTAAATTTAATTAATTAAATGAAAAGAAATTAATAATATATATATTTTTTAAACAAAAATGATATCCATACCAAATATATGATAATAATTACCTTATAAATTTCACGTCGTCCACCACCACCGAACTGAAATAATGCCAAATTTCTTCCACATTTGGCGTAATTGGAAGAAAGATGTTCTTGAATTCAAACGTTTTCATTGCTAAAGCTCAAAAACAAATTTCTAAACCAAGAAAAAAAAAATTCAACAATTAGCTTAAACGATTGCAGCATGCATTATGGTGGTGTAGAATGTATTTTCCCTTAAGCAAAATTAGCTATTAAAGTCGTACTCATGATGCAATTTTTGAAACATTTCTTCAAATATCCATCGATCCAACCCATGAGATACGAAAATGAGGCCCATTAATATATATATATATATATATATTCAAAATTTCATTGTATTTGATTGGTGCTATAGTTGCTCGGCATTTTGTCAAATAAAGAAAATGTTCTGTACTATGTTCAGTTGATAAATAATAAAAATCATTGCTACTTATTGACTTACACTGCTGCGACGTATATTACGTACATAGAAGGGGGTGGGGCACGTGTGACGAGAGCAAAGAAACTCAATTTCGCTCCGTCTTTTGATCTTGTGCTAGAAGCCTGTTTTCTAATTAACTTTTCCTCTGAGTAAAATTACTTTTTGAATAGAGATAGAATGCCTGCTTAAAGTGACTAGGATTGGGAAATTTTGAAACATGAATCCTAAGTCTCAATTTTTTTTTTATATACATACAGGTGTGGAACAAAAATATAAACCACCCAACATCATAAAAGTAAATTAAGAACGAGCCACAAGTCTGAATTTAGGGAGGATATAATTTATTCCGATTGTATGTCCTTTACAAGAATTAGTTTTTTATGCACAAATGATACCAAAAAAAAAACCTTGTGATAAAAATGATAATACAAATAAGTAAATGAGTCGAAAGATATTTTGAGTAAGTAGAAAAACATTCCTTGGTTTTAGCAGATTTCCCTTAAGGGAAATCAGCTATTGGGGTCGTACTCATGACGCGATTTTCGAAAAATTTCTTCAAACTCCCATCTATCCTACCTAGGAGATAACGAAAATGAGGTCCGTTCAAAACCTAGTATATATATATATATATATATATATATATATATATATATATATATATATACTATAAGACAGATCAAGTTCGTTAATTGCTGAAATCGGACCAGTAGGAGGGGGGGGGGGGGTTAGAGGGGAGACTTTCGACAATTCGAAATATCTCCGTTACCATACGTCGGATCAAGAAATTGTATAAAACCAATCTTATTGCAAATTAAATTTACTATAAATATTATTCTATACATGTATTCTCTATATTGAATAATGACCGAGATATTTGCATTTTTATTAAATGTGGGCGGATAACACAAGAGGCACCCGCCAAAAGCTAGTTTGGCCGTTTCCGTAACTGCTTGGCTCTCGTATGGAGATTTCTCTATTGTATAACTTCACGTGGGAAATCTGCTTAGTTTACTCAGCCCCTGCGTGACTGACTTTTCTTAAATTAAGTCGGTATCCCCGTCTTCAACGCCCATGTTTTAACAGATATTCCTTAACGGAATTCAGCTATTCAGGTTACACTCCTGAAAAGATTTTCGTAAAATTTCCTAATATTTTCATAGATTCTATCCAGGAGATGACGTTCAAAACTATTTATATGTACACACACACACACACAAACACACATTTATATGTCTGTAAACGCTCCAGGGGTCACAGTTTGGTTTGACCCATGTACAACTCGATATTTTAACGTTCTATGTAAAAATAAAGATAAAGTCGATTATGATTGAAACCAGAGGGAAGTAGGATTTTTGAACATTCAAAATATATTCGTTATTATACCTCTGATCGAAAAATTTTATTGAACCAATATTATTGCTAATTCAATTTCCTATATTTTTTTTATACATGCTTTTTTAACTTCCATATTCACTGAGCTATTTGTATTTTTTAATCTTTGTCATGAGTAAACTCCCACTCCTACTCATCCCGTATAAACAGTACAATTTGATATAATGAACGTCTTCCTTCAAAGCTTAAACACCTAACATTTTCATTTTTCAACAGATATTTTCAAGATAGACACATATAAATAAATTGGGAGTTGAAGTTATCAATTAATTTATGGCTTCAGGACAGAAGTTAGAGTTAAATCGTTGACCTTAATCTCACAGGATACATCTATAATCGCGAGCTCGATTTCCGCCTAGGCAACAGGAATTTATTTACGTGCTAATTTATTTAGTGACGAGCTCATTATTTATTTCTTTATTTATTTATACAGGAGTACCCGCATCTTGGCGATTTGGCTCAAAGTTTCCCATTGTAAAATGAAAACAAAATTATAGAAAAATAACAAAAACTGAAACAAAAAATAAAAAATTAAATACAACAAATAATCATTAAATACTATTAATAAAGACAATTAGACTAGTAATAAAGATAACAATTTAAAATGGTTTTAATAAAAAATTATGTTATTCCTAAATACTGGTACATTTATATTGTTATTTTTTTTATTTATTTAATTTTGTGCCCCACAGCGATGGTGATTGGCATTATTAGGATGATATATTTACTCCTTCATGTGCTTACCTTTTTTATACTTTGATATTATGGAAAATAATTCTTTAATATCTGAGTCTTTCTCATATCCGTGCTTTGTCCAAATAATATAATAAAGGTTAACCCTTTTTAAATCTTTTTAGGTATGCTGTAGGCCTATTCTATTTTGTATTATATGTTTTTGTAAATATTGATGTGTTTTAGATATGTTAACATTTGTGGAATATACATTACGAGCTTCTTAAATAAAAACCTTTCTTCCACCCTGGCTAGAAAAGGGTAGTAGCCTGTAGACAACCCCTCCCAATCAGCCATAGTAGGAAAAAGTGGATGTTAATAAATAAGAATCATAACTAAGAATTTATTTATTGACTTGAAAATGCTTTTTTTCCGCCATTCCCGACATTTAACCGTTTCATTCAACTTTCACAAATTCAAAATATCTCCGTTCATTTGAGTCGAATGGAAAAATGTTGTTGGTTCTTCGTCATACTATTGAAGATCTACAATCGTTGTTCTATACCTTTTATCGTAACAAATATTGAGCGAATTATTCATACTTTATTGTTTTCAGTAAACCCCACGCCTGATAGTCGGTTTTAGGTAGAAATAAAGTTAATATAGTGAGATTATTATGTATCTTATTTATTAACCACTTTTTGCAGCTACGGCTGATTAGGACGGGTTATCTCCAGGTTACCATCCTTTTCTAGCCATGGTGGGACTAAGGATTTTATTTAATCTGTTCACCACAAGTAAATCCGCATTTCCCAGGCGGGAATGGAACTTACCACTCTTGATTTACCATGTTAGATTAAGGCCAACGCTTTAACTCACATGTCTAACCTGAGCCCCATGGTGAGATTAAATAAGAACTTTGCACTAGAAGCACTAGGGAAATTTGTGTGAAGGACTTTTCTTCATTTTTCTCATCCATTGTTTCAGGGTTTGGGACCAGTGCAACGTGGTCCAGGACTACCTGACGGTGTACGACGGAGGTTCTACGACAGATCCTGTCCTAGTCAGACTTTGTGGTGGCGACGCTGTACCGGACATCGTATCTTCTGGCAACAACATGCTCCTCGAGTTTCACACCTCGCCCTACGACAACCCCTTCCATCCGGTTCCGCTCAGCTTCCTTCCGGGATTCGAGCTCGAAGTTCAGGTAAGCAAAAGAATAGTTATTCAGGAAATTCCTTAAAAACGGCACTATTTTTTTATTGCATAGTTAGTGCTATGAAATTCAACCAGTTAAACTAATATATGGAGACTCATATAAGTACTACGTTACCCCCCAAAAATCGGAGGAGGAGGGTGTTACAGGAAGGCGAAAATTAAAAACGGCAAAATTCTTATGACTTGTAAGAGATACAAAAACTTTTTATGAAACCCATTTAATAATAAAATGATATAAGAAATATATTCTATGAAATATTTCAATCCGAATTATTGGAACGAATATTATTTATCAATTTTAAATGAAGTTCACCTAAACTTTAGTTTATTCGATTCACGAGGAGCAAAACATTTTTGTTTCATTAATTATAGTCCACATTTAGCTGATTTCCCCTAAGAGGGTATTGAGTACGTACTCATGACGTGAATCATGAAAAATTTCCTCAAATATCCATCGATCCTAAACAGGAGAGGACGAAAATACGGTTCGTTCCAAACTGTGTGCGTATATGTATATATTCATTTGTATGTTATCACTCAAGTGGTCGCAATTATGGTCTGATCGTTACCAAACTCGATATTTAGTATTTTTATGTAAAAAGGAAGATCACGTTCGTTAACGGTTAAAACCCGATTAGCCTAAGTTGCAAAAAGTGGACGTTAATAAATAACGGTTAAAATCCAACCAGGGGGAGGGGTGTTTAGAGGGGGAAATTTGGAACATTCCTGACACCTCTGTTATTATGAATCGGATCAAAAAATTGTACAAAAACTATCATTTTGCAAATTTAACGTTCTATAAATATTGTTATATACAATTTTTCAATATCTTGATTTTAGCCGATATATTTGCATTTTTTAGTTTTCGGCCTTTAGTAAATCCCACTCCTTCTCATGCCATATTAACAAAAAGTTCTTATAATATGAAGCATTTTATTCAAAGCCTAAATTCCAATTATAGTTATAATTAAACTTTTACGTTATGAGATTAATGAAAATACGTAACGCATTTGAGAAATCTTCTTAGTTAACGCAGCACCTGCGTGACGGACTTTTACTAAATCTAATTGGGGCATGCTGTCTAAGGGTAACTACCCTTTTCTTGGCTAAGGATTTCATATATTCGGAAGTCACTAAATAAATTGCCCACATGAGAATCGAAATCACGACTCAAGGTTCACCAAGATAAATTAAGTCCAAATCGCTTGGCTAACCTGAACAACCAAATTTAATTTTAAATGTCATTTAAGTTTTAGTTCTTTTTTGCTGTTCTTTAGATAAAATAGGTTTGTGGTTGCTCACATTATTACACTTAAAAAATACACCAAATTTCCTTAAAATCTTCACAAATCATAGTAAATGACCGCTAAAACAGGTCAGTATATATGTGTATGCATATATATATATATATATATATATATATATTCTATTTTTGAGGCTGCGTCCCTGGGAAGTATTGTCATTGTAAGGATTTCGGCTATCTGCTCCAGCGGTTGGAATTTTTGTTCTGTAAATTGTCGATGGAAATGCGTCCATCTTCGTCCATCGAAAATTTGCAGAACAAAAATTCCAACCGCTGGAGCAGATAGCCGAAATCCTTACAATGACAATATATATATATATATATATATATATATATATATATATATATATATATATATATATACTGGAAGTGATTTCTAGTGAGATTTACTATTATGAATATTATTCTACAAAACTATGATTAAACTATAAGTGCTCGGATTGGTTTTTGCGAGGAAATATGTACTATAAAGATGGTATTTAATTATAATAAATGTTATTCATGATTATGTTTTGAATTATTCAAAATCGGTGTGTCAAAATGTAGAAGGGAATTGATTAGGAACACATTTTCATTTATTCTTCAAAACTAAAATTTCTGTTTTATTAGGCCCCAAAAGTTACCAGGCCCTTTCGGGAAAACAATACGTCGTGGAGGGAAGTGTAATAGAAGTTGTGTGTACACATTGAAGTCTTCCTACAAAAATACCATCTTAAGTCAGTCAACAATGATTTCCCGGGCATCGCCTTAAGGGAAAAGTGCTTTAATGAGCCTTCTGAAGTGGAAGAATCAGTATTCAGCCCAATAGTACGTGCGAATGCAACTTCATTTTCTTCCCCAGTTGCAGAGCGGCATACCTCAAATTCTCAATTTAGAATCATACATTCCCTTGTGCACACTCCGGCGAGTCGGAAGAACGTTAAACGTGCGTAAACACGCCTGAATAAAGTTGCTGGCAATCTCCAGTGTTTCATTTAGTCGGAATGGACCGTCTCTTCCGCCTTGACTCCGATGTGGGAAGTTGGTTCTTTCGCTCCCATTGTTCTGAGCCGCCGTGACTCCTCGTGTTAATAATAATAACATGAGGCGCTAATCAAAAGACGCTGCCTTTGTGATATGAGCTGAAGGCGTGATAATTATACCGCTACAGCTGATAATCGAAACAAAGGTACGATATCCCACAAATTAACCATCCCCTAATTAGGACCTCCAGGTGGGGAGTTGGGTTTGATAAATCAAATCAACTTCAAGGCGATGACACAAACAATGAAAGTTTTGTTGTTATTATTTTTATGTTATTTATTGAAGCCTTCTCTGTACTGCTAAGGGGTTAATCGGGAATAGTAACTTGTAGTTTAATCTCTCTTTTCTAATATATACAGTATGTCGGTAAATAAATTCCTATTTCTCAGATGGTGACCGAACCAACGATTCTAGGTTTACTAAACTCGATAAGAACAATCTCTTAAGTCACACTGCCAACCTCAGCCCAATTTTTATTGATATTACCATTTATGAGAAACATAAAGAGAAAATAAAAAAAAAAAAATAATAAAAACTTATAGTTGGATAATTGAAACAAATCGAAGCTTCACAAACTATGTACTATCCCAAAGTTGAAGTTTACGGCAGTAATATCTTTTAAATAAGGAAATATTAAATAAGAAGTTTTTATTAAACATTTTATTTTTTAAATGTATGCCTCCACCCACAATCCCATATATTTTAACATAAAAATCCTATTGACCTATTTACATAACAGTGACATTAAAAGTATTTCGAAAAATACAATTAGTTCATTTGATCCTTACCGTTTGACAGTAGGTCTTTTAATCCTAAATATATATACTTAATCAATTCTAAACTTAAACCTAACATAATCAATTTACAATAACAACAATATATATATTTAATTTAAAACAGAACAGAAGTAGAGAAATTCAACCACAACCGAAGTGTCGGGAGTTTTATTAGATTCGTTAATAGATTCTTTGATCTTAAAATTCATTTGCTTAGAATCAATTTTTTCCATTAATCAGCAACTATATAGAACAAATAAAATTGTAATGAGGAAGCACAACAACTACATATTAAGAAGTCCGTCACGCAGGGGCTGCGTAAACTAAGCAGATTCCCCACGTGAAGTTTTACAATAGATAAATTTCAGAATATATATATATATATATATATATATATATATATATATATATATATATATATATAATTTTGAACGGACCTCATTTTCGTCATTCCCGGGGTAGGATCGATGGACATTTGAAGAAATTTTTCGAAACTCGCGTCATGAGTACGACCTCAATAGCCGATTTCCCTGAAGGGAAATCTGCTAAAAAAAACAACTAAAACTATTTCTGAAAAAACCGAATTAAATAATTTTTTTCTCAAAAACATCTGTCAGAAAGAGAAATAATGCCTGGTAATAAGGCCAGTTCGTGGTATTTCTAATAACCACAATAGTTGTCAAAAGCGTTACTGTAGCTTGTTAAAATGATTAAACACATTTTGCGAAACCCACGTGAGCCGTTCCATTGATGCTTCCATTCTCGCATTCATCCATCCCCTCCTTTTTTTTTTTAGTCTCTTTAAAAAGTAACGAAGCCGATCAAACAATTTTTTTCCGCGTCACCCGCCGTGTCCAGATCAGAAGAAATGTGCCCTCGTTGGACAGGGTACGAGCGATGACTGGGCGAGAGAGAGAGAGAGATTGGGGGAAGGGGGTGGAAAGAGAGAGAGGGGAATTATAAAAACTAAAAATGTCCCTGGAACAAAAAAATTAAAAAAAATTGGGAGGGGGGAGTCCCGAGAACAGAGTGATTCCAGTGTCTGGTTCAAGAGCCCCCCCCCTTTCTACCAACTCAAATAATGAGAGCTGCTTCACTCCTATACACTGTCCCATCAATACCCGGCCTTTTTTTAACTTTTTTTCTTTCTTTTTTTTTTAGAATTTTCGTATCTCTTACAACTTTTTCATTGTATTTTTGTCAGAAACCTTCTCATTTTACAAAGAGGGTTTCTTTTATATTCATTTCAGGAGCTCCGAGCGGCCACAGGTTGTCAAAACTTTTTTGGTTATATTTATAGGTTTAAGTACGGGCGAAACGAACTTGGTGACGTTTGATATTTGGATCAAAATCAAAATGGTTAGAAATAAATTTAATAGGGGATTTATTTTATTACCGCCTTTACAAAAGCCAATCATGACCATGTAACAATGTTTATCAGCCACAAACAAATTACGTTCCTAGTTCATAAATATATACGTCTGTCAGTATATGAATCTCTTTAAATTCTAGTTCTCATTGATTAATTAATTAATTAATAATGGTATAAATTCGGGAAATAATATCTTAAAATAACGAGTGATAATATGAATCAACTAAAATAATATAAAATATTCTAATAATAAAAAAAAGGAGTGAGTGATATATATATATATATATATATATATATATATATATATATATATATATATATATATATATAAAATCACAATAAATCATGAATGAAAAAATACAGTTGTGGTTCAATGCATTGTCAAAATGGTTAGTTTTATAAAAGTCTTCGAACCTAATTGTTCAGTCGTCATTTGAATTTGAATTTCCCGCGTTCGCTGAGTTCATAAACCCGCCACACACACATGCAGATCACCAAGGCTGTGGCCTACAGCGGAAACTATGTTGCAGCTCAAGAAGGCATCGGCTAGTTACAAAGATAGAGGCAGTTGAGCATCGACGCTCTCTGGAGTCGTTTCTACGGCCAGTGGGGCTTTGCCCCTCTCCCTCCGCTACAGATAACCGCTTCATAGATAACCGCTCAGTTGGGATTCACCCGCTACAGATTATTGTCAATCTTTCATCTCCCGCAAAGCTACCATCATATGGATCACCGCAACCAGCAAGAAGACAGACTCTTATAGGGAACACAGAAAATAACTACGGAAGAAGACTCCACTTCAAGGAAAGTATATGTTTCCCGCAGGTACCTACTTCTAATAATGCTAGCATTATCTACGCAAATTATTAAATGAGTACTCACACAATATAGGACTGATCGATCATTCTTTTGTATATATATTATTGGCTTGCCGCTAAATTATTTTATAAAGTTAAGTTTCCTTTTGTTTCTTTTTCAAACTCTATATCTATAAAGTGTATTATATGTTGCTTAATCAATTCAATATACTTGATTCTTTGGAGAACTCAAATAGTGACTTGTATCATTCACCCTCATCTTTCCAAAAATAGTAAATATTTCAGTCTAATGATCTGTTATTCTTGACTTTAAAAAGCTTCCCGCCATTACATTTTGGTGCCGAAACCCGGGACTAAAAAGCTTCCCCGCCCCGACATTTTGGTGTCGAAATAGCTCTATTATTATTACCGCACGCCCTACCACTAATAATAATGCTAAGATTTTTTGAAATGTAAGTGGTTAACTGTTTCATGAAAAGCAAGAAAAAAAATTATATATATATATATATATATATATATATATATATATATATATATACTGCATCTCTATTCTAATGCATCGGATCAAAAAAGTCTGTGACACAGGCGATGCGTAAACTTAGCAGATTTCCCTCGTGCTAGTAGCATTTTACTATATATCCCCTAGGTCTAAAGATAGTGTACAATTTTTGAATTTTGGAACCTCCACTATTGCTATTAAGATTTCAGCCATTAACAGATGTGATCATTAGAGTTGAATCAAACCAGTGGTAGAGGAGGGGGGTGTTCAAGGCATTCTTTCGTAATTCGAGTTACTCGTACTTTCTTTTTTAAGCCTTCAGTAGCACCACCTGTTCTTCTCGTCGTTCTTTGAAAAATAGAAATGAGGAATATGTGTTGAGCTGAGATCACAAGTGTGTTTTAACGGCACATAGGAAATCTGCTAAGTTTACGCAGCCGGAAACGTTGAGGACGTTTTGAGTTCTGCAAGATACGTACGTATATAGAGATGACGCGGCGAAACTAGTCAGAATGGGTCTCTGGAAGTATGAAACGGATATCTCCGTTAAAATCAGCAATTTTTACAGAAGAGAATACTTCCTTTACTTCGTACAAAGAAGTAAAAAAGTCGTAACTTATACTTTACAAGCTGTATAACATGTTCATAATGTTATTATATCCATGACATATAAAAATAATCGTTTAGAATATATTTATATGCCATACGTAAACAAATATCCGGAAACGAGTGCAATATTTCCAATAATATAGCAGTGGCTCTTGGAGATGACCCTAAAGTGCTAGATAAATCGCTTAATTTTGTAAAAATTATAAATTTGTATAAAGAAATATAAATTGCAAGTTTTTAGGAGATTTCCCTTCAGGGAAATCAGCTATTTAGGTCGTACTCATGACGCGATTTTCGAAGAATTTCTTCAAATGTCCATCGATCCTACCCAGGAGATGACGAAAATGAGGTACGTCAAAAATTATATACATATATTTGCCTGTTAACACCCTAGCGGTCGGAATTCTTGTTTGGCCGTAACCAAACTCGGTATTTAAAGGCTTTATACAAAATTACAGATCAAGTTCATTAATGGCTGAAATCGGACAAGTGGGAGGGGGGGGGGTTTCGAGGGGAATTTTCGAAAATTCGAAATATCTCCGTTACCATACGTCGGATCAAAAAATTGTATAGGACCAATCTAATTGCAAATGAAATTTACAATAAATATTGTTTTATACATTTATTCTCTACCTTGAATATTAACCGAGATATTTCTATTTTTATTAAATGTGGGTGGGCAACGCATGAGTGAGTTTCCCGCCAAAAGCTAGTTCGGCCGTTTCCGTAACTTGCTCGGCTTCTCATTAAACGTTTTGAGATAAATGCAAGTACGTGATGGACGTGGGAAATCTGCTTAGTTTACGCAGCCCCTGTGTGACGGAGGTTTTTGTATCCTCATTTATATTATTAAACTTTAAATGGCGATATGGATGAGGATATAATTACGATACAAATTTATAAAAATTACAATATTGACAATTTACATTACAGTTTACTTTCAAAATGCAGGTTTTTAACCAAAAGGAGAGTTATAGATATTACAGGGCGATGATAATCTAGTAGTTTATCGCCCTAAAACCTTATGAAACAAACAACATTTTCATAAGCTTCTTTCGTAGCGATTTGTAGACTTGTATCGGTCTGTGTTACAAAAGTTTATATTATATGACGAATCTGTGCAGGGGACTGGAAGGAGTATCGATTTTATAATCATTCTGTGGGAGTATTTCGGGAAGTATCGATGTATTTCTATCAAGGAGAGGATTGGAGCCCCCCCCCTCCCCGGTCGTGGATGGAGTTTGATGAATTGGCCCACTCAACCCCTAGCCCAAACTAATTCCCACGCTCAAACTCATCGACAAATCAATCTAAAACTCAAATGTACTCAATCAATTATTAATTTGATAGCTCAAAGTTATGGAAGGTCTTCCACCTCTTTGTTTATAACAATTGTGAGAATATACGGCGCTCCTCTTGACGAAGGCTTTACTAAAAAAAATATATTTTAGCAGCTGAAAGACTTGAGTATGAAGAAATAGACCTTCTACGTGAAGACATATCAAGACAACATAAAAAACCTCATCTTAGATGCATGGAAACCGACTGGACTAACACAAACTACGATGTATTAAGAACACATTTTGCATGTGGACATCAAGTATCAGAAAGTCGAGGAGAGAATAAGTAGTTCTCTCGAGACTTATCATCGGCCACACCAAAATAACACACTCATACTGATTAAATTCATATCCGTTGTTTCTTGATGCTAACGTCTTCTACTCTCATACTATAATTGTATATCTTGTTATTTATAGGCTTATCTTACTTTTCTGCAGAAGTTAAATGTTATGATAGAGTAGGACTAACAAATTAACAGCAAATTTCCAGACCCCATGTCAACTTTCTGTATTTATGCCAATAAATTATTATTATTATAGGGAGGTTTATACTCAGTAAAACTGGAATATAATCCATATCGGTGGGGAAATCCAACCGATTGCAGTTTGTAATTGTAACATACGTTAAGGAGAATTTAAAATCTTTGCACAATTCTTGCACTATCAAGAAGTACCCTTTGCTGTATTTCTTTTATAATTTCTTTTGGTAGATTTAAATTCTTGGTGCCTGCTATTGTCGTTTTGGGCACGAGTCCAATTGAACTTACTATAATAGCCGGAACTGTGGCAGGTTTCAGGTCGTATACTTCTTTGAGCTCGATAGCCAATTTTTAGCAGATTTCCCTTAAGGGAAATCAGCTATTGAGGTCGTACTCATGACGAAATGTTCGAAAAATTTTATCAAATGTCCATCGATCCTACCCAGGAGATGACGAAAATGAGGTCCGTTCAAAATTATATATATTTGTCTGTTAACGCTCTAGCGGTCGTAATTTTTGTTTGATCGTTACCAAACTCGATATTTAAACGTTTTATGCAAAGAGACAGATCAAGTTCGTTAATGGCTGAAATCGGACCAGTGGGAGGGGAGGGTTTAGAGGGGGGATTTTCGAAAATTCGGAATATCTCCGTTAGCATACCTCGGATCAAATATTGTATAGAACCAATCTTATTGTAAATTATATTTAATATAAATATTGTTCTATACATTTATTCTCTATCTTGAATATTAACCGAGATATTTGCATTTTTATAAAATTTGGGCCGATAACGAGTTTCCCGCCAAAAGCTAGTTCGACCCTTTACCGTAACTGTTCTCGTATGGATATTTCTCTATTGTATAACTTCACGTGGGAAATCTGCTTAGTTTACTCAGCCCCTGCGTGACGGACTTTTATTGATATTTTCTTAATTATTCGGCATAGGATTTTCGAATATTCTCATCATTGGGTACTGAGATGTCAATAATATCAACAGTCTTACTGTTCTTGTCAATAATGAGAATATCCGGTTTGTTATGATGCACAGTATGGTCAGTATCATCGCTTCATCCCCATACATCGAACCAAAATTACGATCGCTAGAGCGTCAACAGACAAATATATATATACACTCAACCGAGAAAAAAAAAACGGACACTTCATTTTTGTCGTATTAAAAGCTAATTTTCAGCAATTTTCTTTATGTGGGTATTCTAGTTATTACAGAGAATTTAGAGTCTAAGTCCATTGAACTAATCCGTTCAGGATTAGTAAACAATTAGATAAAACTAAGATTAGATTTATTTGTCGTGAAGTTGATCTATTCTAAACTGTAAGTAGTTTTTCGCACATTTAAACATCTTTAATTATTAACCAAGCATTTTCTTTAATTAATGTTTTATTTTTATTTCGGTCCAGAATAATGGGTCTTTCAAACTTAGATGGAAGGCCGGAGCTTACGTTACATTGCCGAAACGCTTGGGGTAGCGAAGTCTACCATTCACTGTAATAAAAATGAAGAATATTTTTTTTTTAAATGTGTTAATTTATTTATTTATTTATTTGGAGCTTCGCAGCTGTGGCGATGTTGCTCTTGGAAAAAACTGTTTAATTCAAGGCCAATTAGAAGTAGTATTGGTATATAAACTATTTATTTTTTATTTATTTTTATTTTGTATTTTTGTGTAAATAATCAATAAAAATTATTCACTTTTGGCAGATTTTGTTTAAATAACCTATAGATTAACCAATTATTTTAATTAAAAAGATTAATATACATATATATTAAGTATTTAACAAAATTATAAGACTAAATCTAAGTGTCCGGTTTTTTTTGCGGTTGAGTATAATATATATTGAATTTTGAGCGGACCTCATTTTCGTCATCTCCTGGGTAGGATCGATGGTCATTCGGGGAAATTGTTCGAAAATCGCGTCATGATTACATCCTCAATAGCTCCCCCCCTTAAGGGAAATCTGGTAAAAAGGGGCACCTTGTCTTGTTTGTTGTGTGTGCGTGTGTGTGTGTGTGTCAAGAAAGAAAGGGGGAGAGAAAGAGAGGGGGAGAGTGAAAGGGACTAGTCATTTAGGCAAAACATTTAAGGAGTTGATTTTTAATTAGAATTTAGGTCATAAACGATTCATGACATATCATACACAAGTTCATCAGATCTGGGCATTTATTTTTTTCGTAGGCGCGTTCTTTTGGAATCTTACCAGACCTAAACCAGTATTTTCTTTTCCTTTACAGTGTATTTTCCACACAAATCAAATTATGAAAGAATGAAATGGCATTATGAAGAAGGGGCCATTTAATACCGGTTTTTTTTCGTACTAATGGTCTCTGTTCAGCTAGCGCAACTGTATCATATTAGATAGAGGTCTAATCCTACCTCTCCATTGCAAAGTGGTCCTGAATGAAACAAATCTATATAGAGAAAGAAAATGATGATAAAGCGAGGCTAAGAAAATAGCTATAAAGAAGTTAAATAAGATAATAAACGGGGGGAAAAGACGGCTTACTCAGATGAGCTATAAGAGTTTTAAGTATCGCTTTTAGTGTGGGGGTGGGGGGCAGGGCGGAATTATGACCACTTTACTAAAATTAACTAAACACCCCGACTATAAATTGACCAATTGGGGGGGAGGCGGGGATTAGAGCTAAAGCAGCCAATGGGGTTCAAGTATGGGATCATCTGATCCACCGTAATGACCAATTGTCGAACCCCCCTGATGAACCACGTGTCCTATTTAATTGTCGCCCCTACGTGCCGTGTTTGTCTTACTAATGCCCTTATCCTGGCCAATGTAATGCATGGCGATTTTATCGCGGCTTTAACATGTAAATCTCGGACATTAAATCATCCCTAATTCCGCCAAACTACCCCCGGGGAACAACTCTAGTTGCTAAACTACAATAAGGCATTCGGGACACGTTCTATATATATCCAAACATCAAAAGTCATTTTTTTTACGGCAAATGTTGAAATCATTTTCCAAGTGCCGTAGCCATTTTAGATTTCACTAAGGAAAAATTATCTATTGAGGTTGTATTCATGACTTGATTTTCGATAAATATCTTCAAATGTCCATCGATGCTACCTAGAGGATAGGACGAAAATGAGGTCCGTTCAAAACTATACGCAAAATACACAAATATGTGTGCGTGCGGGTGTGTATGCCTGTTACCGAAATTGTAGTCTAATTGTTACCAAACTCGATATATCAGCGTTTCATGCAAAAATACAGATCGAGTACGAAAATGAGGTGTGTAATTTTATATATATTGTCTGTTACTTCTCTAGCGAATTTTTTGTCTCATAGATACCGAACTCGATAAGCTGTCATATCATGAACCACTTTATTCCGAGGTTAAATACCAAATATGGTTTTCATTGAAATTTTTATTCTGTGTGATGTATGCAAATATGTTATGTGATGACGTTATTTATTACGATTTTTAGTTATTTTCTCGAAAATATTTATTTGATCTAAACCTATATCTATATAGCCGTTTCAGCCATCACTAAAGATCATATTTGTCATTGACTGAAATCGGACCTCGAATAGTGGTGGTTTAGAGAAGGAGGGCATAAGAAAATTCAAAATACGAGTATGTATCATAAAATGATATCGAACCAATCTTTTAAAACATTTGATTTTTTACAAATCTTTTATGCATTCTTTGTTATGCTTAATTATTAAGACAGTTATATGTACTTTCTTGTTTTACCTTCAGAACCCCCCTCCCTTCTGCTCATCGTTTATACATGTAAATAAAGAATGTGTGGTGAGATAAGATCACAAAGTGTGTTTTACTAGCCGGTGGGAAATCTGCTTAGTATACGCAGGCGTGACGGACTTTTTTCTTTTAGGCATCTCTTCCTTCAAGTTCGACCCAAACTACGCCATTATCGTTCATATTAACGTCTGCCCTCATTTCCTTGGCTGATTTTCTTAAGTCTTCGGTAAATTTCTTGTGCCCTTTTAATTTATGCGACATACAAACAAACGGCATGCAGAAGTTACTCAAAGGCGTTCAGGGAAAGACGAAATACATAATACCGTTGAAATCTGAAAAGAAAAAAAAATCATAGTTACATTATTTCCTTCAATTCGTAGAAGGATGAACAAATCTGGAAAAAATAAATTCATTGGAAACGACCCTGACATTGCTGTGCGAGTCTAGAGTTGGGGCCTAGGTTCTGCGAATCATCTGACAGAGAGAAGCATTAAGCCTTGGCTGTATAGTCAGCGTTTAGAGAGAGACACCGCCATTAGCCTAGTTCTCCATCAGAACCACTCTTTCCCGGAAACCTTTTAAGACCTGGATCCTTCCGCTTTTCCGACCTCCTTCTCCAAGGTCTCTTCTACGAATAATTATACCCCCCTCAGTTCGTGTACCAAGGGAACAATGGAACTCGCAGAGTTTTCTTTGGAAATTTGGAATACCTGAACCGTACATTAGTGAATTTTCCTGAGAATTTTCCTAGGCAATAGTGAATTTCCACGTAGCACTGCTTTACTCATGACGGAAAGCTGATTCCAAAAGAAATCTCCGAATTTATTGATTATTGGGCGGCCATTCATTTAAAGACTATTATTAAATCATAATTAAAAAATCACTTTATATTTAAAAAAAAAACACTTCTAGAATTTATAAATGACAAAATGGTTAACTGGAGGCTAGTCATTCTTCCCAAATATAATATTTAATGGTTGAAAACTGAGCATCGCTTAAGACTGTTCATACTTGACTAGGTTATCTTAGTCATTCTGTTACTTTTGTTATCAGAAAATAAGTCATCGTTTATTGACAACTCTTGGTGATTGTTTATTATTACACCACTTGGACAGCTACTTTGCAGAGATCATGTGGCAGACGACGGCTGGGGACGACACTTTATGACGGTACTCAGCGACATCGTCCGGTTATTGTCTAACTCCATTTATAATTACATTTTGTCATTCAAATAAATTCTAGAAGTGTTGATTTAAATAATATAGTGTGTTTTTTTTAATATGATGTATTTAAATGTGTGGCCCTGCGATAATCAATAAGTACCGATATTTCTCTATTGAATATACAACCTAAAAAATATTTATTCCAATACAATAAACCGTCAAAAACAAATAATAATTATTCAGTATGTAGTTTACTAATAAAAAATTAATCGATCCTTTATCGAGTGCAATTCTAGTTATGACTCAAGGCCATTGTGTATGCATCTTTTTGAGAAAAAAAAATAAGATGAGGGCTTCAAAAGACTTCTCAGTATTCCTATTAAACAAATAAATAAATTGTCTTGTTTTACACTTGTCTTGTTTTATTTGAAAGTAGTGCACGGTGCCTCCTTTCTAATACATTAGATCACAAAATGTTTCTAGCGAATTTTGTTTTTTAAATATAAGCTCGGAGAATTGTTTTTATTTCCACGCCTTCTAAACCCTACATCCACTTTAGTCGGTTTTGATCAAAGGAGGATGTGCACTTCTAGACTTAACAGCAATCACCAAATAAATACAGTATATCTAACATGACAAATAACATTTTAAACTATAAAATACTTTATAAAAGAAATTAATTGTCTAAACACAATGAATATAACATTGTAAAAAATGTATATTGAGAACATTATTTATGTAGCAATTCATTCATGGATATATATATTCAGATACCCGGCTTCGGCCGGGAATTTATTTGAGGCTGACTGGTGATGGTATTTTGTTTTGGCAAGGCTTCACTTTGCACAAAATTTTGATATTTACAATATGGAGGACAGCATATTGTCATATTTCCAGTCTCCTGTGCATTATACATAGATTTGAATAATTAAGGACAAAATATTAACATAGATTTGAATTAATTTTTCCAGGTGACGTACCTGGTAGTTCATATTGGAAAGAATTGTTGAGCATATCAATATTTCTACGCAAATTGCTTGCTTCATACATTGTTCCCGCCTTCATTATAATAAGCCATACCAACATTTCTAGGGAAGAGCAGGAGTGGGGGTTGTAAAGGAGGCCTGAATTTAAAAATAGCGATATTTCGTTTTCTATTCATTTTTCTGCAAATATGTACATGACAAAAGTAGTTTATTTTTTTATTTGAAGTAACTTTTCTGTTATTCATTTTTGTCTTTTAACGAAGTATAAACGAGATATTCACTAGAAACTAAAGCGGGAGTCAACTATTTTATTGGGCACTAACGATTGAACCGAACTTAACAAAACTCGGTATGTCAATTAGCATTAATTCTTCCATGATTATAAGCTATATTAAAATGTTGAGGTTAGAACAGGAGTGGGGGTTATAAAGGAGGCCTGAAATATAAATTCGCGATATTTCTTTGTCTACTTTGTTATTTAGAGTAACTTTTATTTTATACATTTCTCCATGAACAATGTGTGGAGCAAGTAATTTGCGTAGTAATATTGATATGCTCAACAATTCTTTCCAATTTGAACTATGAGGTACCTCACCTGGAAAAATAAATTCAAATCTATGTTAATATTTTGTCCTTAATAACTGAAATCTTTGCATAATGCACAGGAGACGGGAAATATGACAATATGGAGGACAGTGAAGTCTTAAATAAAAAATGAATTTTATTATTAACAAATCCACACCAATAACGGGTATAAATCCTAAACACTGGGACGGGTAACTGTCAAAATATGCAAAGTAAAGCCTTGCCAAAAAAAATACCATCACCATTCAGCCAAAAATCAATTCCCGGGCGAAGCCGGGGTTCGGGGCTCGTATATATATATATATATATATATATATATATATATATATATATACATTGCAGTAAATAAACTGCTACATCACTCTCAAGCAGCATATAAATATGGAGGGTTTGAGCGAATTAAAGTTGAAATAAGACCATTCTGTAGAGCTTACTTAATAAATTGAAATGCCACTCCTACCTTTTGTCTGAACGCTACCAAAGGAAAACTGAGAACATATTCCAAGGAAAATGAGATTCTACACTTTCAAACAAATAGGATTTCGTAGAAGACATTTTCTTTTGATATTCTATTCCATTCTTCAAAGGAATAAATTAAGGTGAACTTACCAAAAACATAGAATTGTTATGTTCGTGTATTAAGAAAAGAAAAAAAAGAAATGTGTAGAAGACGTATACAATGTATACAGACGTGTAGAATGTATATTGAAGACGGCTGTGCAAGAGTATGTGTCTAGCTTTCCATCTACTGATTTATGTCTAGAATCCGACGGACAGTTTCCGTTTTCGAGTACCTCTCTCCGAAGGAAAACTGGAGTGGAAAAGACAATCTCTGAAAAAAAAACATATTTGATGTACTTCAGGAGCAGCATAGATGGAACAACAAAAACAACACAGATGTAATTCCATTGTATGGTGAGGCTGACATCATCATATCTAGAGATCCACCAAGGATTTCCAAGTTCCTACGGAATGTTTCCACTTTTGAAAAACCACTCCCGGAAAGAAACATAGAAAGGAAAAGAGCCAGGGGTTTCACTCTATTCATTCGGTTCATGGAGTGATACGCTAGTGATCTTGTTTAACAGGCAAGAAAAAAAAAAAGGTTTTTCCCGGCATAGTTCAGTTGCCATCATGTGTTGGAAAAGTGAGTTGCGTGCGTTTGCCGATGAGACCTACTTTTCGAGCAGATGCTCAGTGACCGAAACCCAGCGCGACTTTCGGAGTCCCTTTAATTTAGCTCTGTTGGCACCTGACCAGAACGGGAATTCAATTGATATGTGATCCTCTACGTTCAGGCAAACACCAAATACGACATGACGAAGAGCTGGAGTCCCTCGGCCTATTAGATCACCTGAAAACATTAAGGAAGTGAGAACTTGAATGTCGCATACACCACGACGTTCGGCGAGAATATATGCGTCTGCCCTTAAATTTTCTGATCTTTCTGTGAGGAGAAGTCTTCATAATGATCTTTAACTCAATCCATACAAGATGTCGATAGTGCAGGAGTGGCCGGTCTGCACTCCCGATTTGTCCCTTATGATTTTGTTCTATGGGTTTTTGGAATCAGGTGTTTATAGGAACCACCCAAGGACCCTAAAAGATTTGAAGACCAACACAGAAGAAGGCATTGCCAACATAGCGCTTGCTATACAGGCACGAGTAATGACAATGTCAGAAATCGGTTTACTCTTTTTTACTTATGTTTGGAGGTTAGGGGAGGTCACCTACGAGATATGAACTTCAAAACCAACTAAAACCAAACTTTTTATGTGTGCCTATATTATAAAAAACTAATGAAAATTTTCTGTTTCACACAATGGATTTCATTAAGTTTGGCATGTGAGAAGCAATACCGATGAAATTGAATTGTATGATGAGTCTAACATCAACTGAGCTAGCAAAAACTCTCTCAGCAGTACTGCGTAAAACAAGCCCACTTCTCACGTGCAGTAATGATTCACACGTCATCTCATCTTGCCATGCATTCTTTGTTTCTCTCGTAGTAAGAATCCTATGTAATGGGATTTTTAGGTAATAAGTTACATAAAATAATAATCAGAACATTACAGACGTAGGTTTTAACACTTTTACCGAAACACCGGTCTGAGAGGCCGGTAGAGACTTTCATATTTCATGTTTTGGTAGACCTGCTAATATTGGCGGGCTCTCCACCTCATTAGCTGTGAGTCTTACCTTCCTCTACGCACAGAAAGTGTTTTGGGTTATTTTGTCAACGGCATTCGACCCTGACTAGCTATTGCTCGTTTTCCTCCGGTCTGGTATACCTCTTGCTTCGGTTAACAGCCTACGTATTGCTGGTCCAAGATACGGGGTAATTCGGTTTACGTATGTCATGATGTTGTGTACCTTTCATTATAGCTTTTAACACTGTTTGATCGTATTCTTTTCGTGTGTGTTTTACATTGCATATGATTTGCTATGGGGCCTTCCACGAGCCATGGACCTATAAAACGCTCATCGCCACGATCTATATATCGTACTGATGACAGTGATTTCAATGAAAGGATTAAAAATGACAATAATAGATTAAATGTGATACAAATTATTCAAACAATAAATAAAAATAACGAATTTGTTAGTGGGAATTACTACTGTTCGAAAGGATGTTTCGGTTTACGTCACGATGTTTCAGTTTACGTCACGGAATTCATGTTTCGGTAAGAGTGTTAAAGGCTGAAAACATGAATACAAATAATTTAATGTTTAAAATTGGAGATAAGGAAAAATGTATAAAAAAAGTATTGGAGAAAGGTAAATGTTCTATAATATTTTTCGATCCAACTCATATCGACCGATATACTACTTTTTGAATACCAATCAAGATAAGAGTGCTTGAGGAGGATCAGCTGACTGGAGGAGGCCATCTTGATTTCTATTATTAGGATAGTCACTGTCCAAGCTGTAGTCAATGGAAATTTTATATTGACAAACATTCTAGGTGATAACTACCGTTGGAACTGTCGACAACCACATTATTCTAGGAAATTTAATAATGTGAAAAGAAAGGGAGTGTTAAGCATATTGAGTGAATCATTAATAAACAGAATGGAATTCTCCAAGACGTTGTTAATATTTTTTGTTAATAATTTTTTTTCACGAAATGGTTTGTAACCACATCTTTGAAAGGTAAAAGTGAGTTCTTTCTTCTGGCTTATATTTGGCTAAATAGAAGCAATATAATAAATGGATATTTTTTTTTCTTTTCTTAAAAAAGTAATAAAAAGACCTTTTGAATTTTCAATAGTTGCCAGACTGTAAAAGGTACTAAGGCAATATAGGAATAATGTTTCATGGCTGACTAGACAAAAAGGAGAGCCCTATTCTATCCCTTTTTCTCAAAAGGGTATTTCAGAAATAAATATCCCTCCCTCCAAACAAAAGGTAAAATGCAAAGCCCACTTAACAAATGTCAAAGGAAAGCGGGCGAAGGAGAAAGAGAGAGAGGGAAGGACCTGAAAAACTATTCAAGAAAACTACTCGTAAAAAGTTTGAACACCGCTCACCCATGAATGGGCTTCTAAGTACCCCTTTGGAACTCGAAGGATTTTAAGAATGAAAATACTTCCATTGACAGCCGGTGGAGTTGGGTTGTAAATAATTTTCAGGGCTTGCTGAGAATTGGTCCTTGGCCTGACAGTTGGCCATTATCTCTAGACTAGGAATTAACTTTCTCTGTATTAACTTGGCCATTTAACCACCAACTTGCTCAGCTTCACAAATCAAGCTCTCTCTCTCTCTCTCTCTCTCTCTCTCTCTCTCTCTCTCTCTCTCTATATCTCTCTCTCTCTCTCTCTCTCTCTCTCTCTCTCTCTCTCTCTCTCTCTCTCTCACACACACACACACACAAACTCTCTCGTATTTACTCTCCAGTGATTGAACACAGCTGGCGGCTTATTAGACTTTTCAAAATCAATAAAAATGTATATTCAAAATTTCATTCTTATATTACTTTTTTAATATTTTATTCTGTTTGTGCCCCACATAGATGGGGATTGGCAAGATTTCTGTTAAGGGGAAGTTATAATAATATTCCTTCATGTACACCCAGGTTGTACTTTATTCATATATTATAGAAAATGTTCCTTAAATAATTGTGTTTCTCATATCCGTGCTTTGTCTGAATGAATATAATAAAAGTTATCCCTTTTAAATTTTTTTAAGTATGCTGTAGACGTATTCTATTTTATACTATATGTATTTGTAAATGTTTATATGTTTTAGATATTTAAGTATTTGCGGAATATATTGGCTGCTGTCAGTTAATAGTTCTGTCATATCGTAGGGTATGTGAAGGTTTATTCTTATATCAACCAGTGAATATAATTATAAATCAAATGTAATTAATTTACATCAGCTTAATCTCATAATTTCATATTAATACCAAAATATACGAGTCGGCAAAGTTACGAGTATAGGAATTAAATAAAAAAAAGTTTACTCATACTATTATAATTATTTATTAACGACCAGGTTTTGTTACTTTAGGAGATCGGGAAGGGTTATCTACAGGTTTCCACCCTTTTCTAGCTAGGGTGGGACTAAGGATTTTATTTAATGTGTTCGTCACTGAAACAATTCCTATTGCGCAGGCAGGAATCGAACTGGCCACTCTAGGTTTACGATGTGAGATTAAGAGTTTAGTTATATAAAATTTGGCTATCCAAATTATAATTATAAATATATTAGCAAATGTAGATTTTATTTCCTTTTCCTACCAATGGAAACGAGGTAATAAGCTATTGAAGAACTTTATGTTTGATATATATCGCCCAATGTATAATTCGTCACGCAGGTGCTGAGTAAATTAAGCATTATTCCCAACCATATAAGAAATAAGATCTCATCCCCAATTAAAGTATTTATTCATTTCATTAAACGTTTCGACTTTCTTGGCCACCTTCAGATAATCCTTATATTAGAGTTGTAACATACTTTTCTCCTTTATGAGGAGTATGATCAGCTCTTTTGTCAACCTCACTAAAATTACTTATAAAAGCCAAGCTTTTGACACAAGTCGACTCCTCACGCAAGTGCCGTGTAAAATAAGCATTATTCCCAACCACTGTAGACATTCCTCTCAAATTCTATACTAGGGTTTTTTTTTTTTCTATTTTATGTTCCCAGTTACTTTTGATGAAGATCAGTGATTTATTTTAATACTATATTATTATCATTGTATAACATACGTCGACTACATAGTTTTAATTATTTATTAACGTCCACTTTTTGCAACTAATGCTAATAGGGACGGGTAATCTACAGGATACCACCCTTTTCTACCCAGGGAGGGACTAAGGATTTTATTTAATGAATTCCGTAATTAAATAAATTTCTGTTGCCCCGGCGGGAATCGAACTCGCTAATCTGAGTTTAGCGTGTGAGATTAAGAACAACGCTTTAACTCACATTCCTAAGTTGCACTCTGGTTAGAAAAGGGAGGTGTAGATAACCCGTTACAAATTAGCCTTAGTAGGGGCTCAGGTTAGCGATATGAGATAAAACGTTGACCTTAATATCACATGGTAAACCTAGAGTGACGAGTTCGATTCCCGCCTGGGCAGAGGAAACCACTAATTATTTTTGTGTATATTTTACCGATTCAAAAAAGCTTATACACAAGTGATAAACGGTTTTGAATCAGCAAATATTTTATCCTTAAACAATACATGCAAAATTACTGTCTTCCCAACAACCAATTAACCAATTAGTACAACATTTGTACAGAACCTTTTTTTTATTTATCATGAAAAGATCTCTGAATTATGTCCTATAACACTTTTCGATACAATGGATTCGGGCAGAAGTACTGTATATGACTCTCAAATGAAATTATTTTTAAGTTCAGCAAAACATTTTGTTTAATTTAATAAAATTATAAGAAATTCAAGAAATGCTCACATCAGCTTATTTTTTTTTAAAGTGTATCTAATTCACGACACGTTAAACGTTGTAAAACCGTAACTCAATGTGGTTCATTTGACATTTCCAAGAGGGTGAAATAGGAGCCTATCAGCTGAAACACTTTTCCCGTTTCGAAAGTTTCAGGGGCCTCATTAATGGTGAAAACAAGTTGAATAAAAGTAAAACTTGCCGAGGGTCCTTCAACTCATCGATCAACTTTAATTAAGACACTTGCCACCTCAAACACCTCCGCATTAAAAGTTAGTTCAGTTTAGAAATAAAATTGTATAATTTTAATTAAGTAATAATAATTAAAATAAGAAATTTAATTAAAATAAAAAATCTACTATTGCGGGAAATGATTATTTCATCCATAAATTTTAAAACATATTGTAATTTTAAGTAAGCATTTATATTATTTAGAATGTGCTGAGAAATGTTTAGATTTGGCAATAACGTCGTAATTTCTAATATTTATTTATTTATTTGGTTTCCAGCCCACATAAAATGTGGTTGCCATGATCTCTGCTTAACATAATATATTTATACCTTCTCTTAAAACTTGATTTTGTACTTAATTTATATAGAATGGAAAATATTCCTTAAATATCTGAGATTTTCTCATATCCGTACTTTGCCTGTTAGAATATAATAGTACTCTATTAAAAGTAATAATATACTTTTATACTTTAGAGGTTTTTCATTGTGCTTGGTCTTGGATCATTGATGTATATTTCTATCACCAAGTTATTAGAATATTTTCATGTCTATAGCTAGAAAAATTTTAATATCTTTAGTAATTGTAAAATAAAATAATATCAAATAAATTGGTAAAGTTAAATAAAACCGTTTAAAAATATTATTAAAATATCTGAAATATTTTTGATAATCGTTATATACATATGTTTCAATTAATAATATATTTTTTTTATAATATTGAATATTTTATTATTCCAATCCTATTGAAAGCATTCGAATTTTCTTTAAATTTATAGAAAACACTACAAATTAAATGCCAATAATTAAAAAAAAAAACTTTTTATTTTTTTGTTAATACTATATTAAAATTAAATAAAGCCCCCTAGAAGCAAAAAATGAAGAAAAAAATATGTAGCTCCCGGCGAGTTCGATCTCGAGATTTCCGGTTTCAAAAGGAAATCTATATCGATTGAACCACGGGGAACTCCCTGAACTAGATGTCTTGGGAACAACTCAAAATGTTCAGGCAAGCTTTAACAATTTTTTTTAGAAGAGCGATTGATAAGTGCCATCTTTCGCTTTAACAGAATTGGCTTTTCATTAGGCACTAAACACTAAAAAATTTTAATTAATGAATAATAATTAAAATAAAAAATGCAATTAAAATAAAAATTCTACTATTGCGTGTGAATATTGTAAACAAAAGAATTCCATATAGATATTTTCACATTTATACAGCAATTTGAAAATGATTATTTCATCCATGAAATTTTAAAACATTTTATTCTTTTAAGTAAGCACCTACATTATTTAGAATTTGCTGAGAAATTCTTAAATTTGGCAAGACGTCATAATTTCAAATATTTATTTATTTATTTGGTTCCTACCCCTCATGAAATATGGTTGCGATGATCTATGCTTAAGATAATATATTTATTCCTTGATGTAAAACTTGATTTTGTACTTTATTTATATAGTATGGATAATATTCCTTAAATATTTTAGGTTTTCTCATATCCCTACTTTGCCTGTTAGAATATAATAAATGTTAACCCCCTTTAAACCTTCGTAAGTAAGCTGTAGACCTATTGTATGTTTATTTATCCTTTGTGTAAACGTAAATGTTTACATGTTTTAGATGTGTGGAGTATATTGGCTGATGTCAGTTAGTAGTTCTGTTGTATCGTGGGGTTAATCAAGGTTTTAGCAGATTTCCCTCTTGGGTCAACTCATTACGCGATTTTCGATAATTTTCAGATGACGAAAATGAGGTCCGATCAAAATATATATATATATATATATATATATATATATATATATATATATATATATATCGCTTGCTCGTTACCAAACTCCATATTTAAACGTTTTATGTAAAAATAAAGATCATGTTCGTTAACGGCTGAAATCGGAACATTGGGAGGAAGGGGTTCAGAGGGGAGGATTTTCGAAAATTCGTAATATCTCCGTTACTGTACGTTGGATCGAAAATTTGTATAGGACCAATCTTATTGCAAATTAACAGATCTATAGATGTTGTTATGTACATGTTTTCATTATCTTTAATATTAACCGAAATATTTTTAGTTTTCGGCCTTCAGTAAACACGCAATCCTACTCATGTCACATAAACAATACTATGTTATACATTAAATAACTTTATTTGAAGTCTAAATAACAAATATTGTTCTCATTGATGAACTTTTCCTAAACTTATAAAATTAACAATGAATGTAAAACATTATTTATTACCTCTTTATTGTTGTGAAGCTTATCGGTATGATATATTCACAGGTTACGATGAAATTCTGGCCAGGGTTTTATTGACTTGGCTCAAATATTTTCATAATAGTTAATAATGGTTAGACAATTAATTGCACCAGAGTAGTCGGAAATTTACATTTGTTTCGAAAATGGAAGAATCTTCTTTAAGTTTTTTTTTTTTTTATATGGCTATTAGTTAGTTAAAGTACATACGATGTTATTGAATAGAACCACTAAACTTGGGAATTTTTCAGAGTTATATACCGTTGTTCAAGATTAGTGATAGTCCACGGGATTAAAGGGTTGTGTTTTGGTTGTTTTTTTCGTAGAAGCTAATTATTCCCAGTAAATTGCTAAACAGCAATTTGTAGCAATTTAAACGATAATAAAGTCTAAATGGCGAGTCAGCTCCCGGGATATAAAATAAAATAGCCAAGAGTTAATAAAAGTTGGAGATATTTCAGAGTTGGAATTTTCTCGTGCTTTAATGACACAGAACCGGGATTAGTGGTAGGGGGAGAGGGGAGGGGAGGGGGGAGAACCGTGTACTCAGCGTTTTACTGCCAATATCTCGGCTAAATTTAAAATTTAAATGGTTGTCTCATCCCCTCCCTCTAAATCCAGTCATATTTAAAACCGGATTCACAACGCTCAGCATTCGTTCAAAAGGATAACCAAACTCACTTGTTACCTTTCATATCGCGGTTTTATTTTTAACACCCCCCCTCTCTACAATGGGGTTTCATGCCAGCAATTTTTTTGTGTGTGTTTCTCTACTGAGCGTTCAGATATATGGACCACATACGTATCTGAATTTAAATTTGTAGGTTCGTTCTAAAATACGTTTACCGAAAAAACAATTCTTCGAAGTACAAATAATACTTGTATAATAAACGAATTCGTAGAAATTTAAGCCGTAAGCTAGATTTTAAATAATACCTCATTAAAGTGATATAAGATATTATAAAATTGGTCATTTTTTCTTGGTATAATAATATAACTGAAATTAGAGTTTTATTGTCTATTAATTGATTTTATTAATATTCATTAGTATTGTATTTTTCGTTGAGTTCTATGTTTTGTTTAATATTGTTCTATTGGAGTATTATTATGTACTACTTCACAGTATTTTATATTCTATGTATCGAGCTTCCATTAGTAATTATAGACTTATTACACACTATTTGTATGATACATTTCATTTTAGCAGGTTTCCCTTATAAAATCGATCCTACCGATTTTAGGGAGGGAGGGAGGGAGGGAGGGAGGGAGGGAGGGGAGGGAGGGAGGGAGGGAGGGAGAGGGAGAGGAGGGAGGGGGAGGAGGGAGGGAGGAGGAGGAGAGGAGAGAGAGAGAGAGAGAGAGAGAGAGAGAGAGAGAGAGAGGAGAGAGAGAGAGAGAGAGAGAGAGAGAGAGAGAGAGAGAGAGAGAGGGAAGGAGAGAGACAGAGTCAGAGAGAGAGAGAGAGAGAGAGAGAGAGAGAGAGAGAGAGAGAGAGAGAGAGAGAGAGAGAGAGTGAAAGATAGAGAGAAAGAGAGAGAGAGAGAGAGAGAGAGAGAAGGAGAGAGAGAGAGAGAGAGAGAGAGAGAGAGAGAGAGAGAGAGAGAGAGAGAGAGAGAGAGAGAGAGAGAGAGAGAGAGAGAGAGAGAGAGAGAGAGAGAGAGAGAGAGAGAGAGAGAGAGAGAGAGAGAGAGAGAGAGAGAGAGAGAGAGAGAGAGAGAGAGAGAGAGAGTGAGAGAGAGAGAGAGAGAGAGAGAGAGAGAGAGAGAGAGAGAGAGAGAGAGAGAGAGAGAGAGAGAGAGAGAGAGAGAGAGAGAGAGAGAGAGAGAGAGGGAGAGAGAGAGAGTGAGAGAGGGAGAGAGCGAGAGGAAGAGGGAGAGGGAGAGGGAGAGGGAGAGAGGGAGAGGGAGAGAGGGAGAGGGAGAGAGGGAGAGGGAGAGAGGGAGAGGGAGAGAGGGAGAGGGAGAGAGGGAGAGGGAGAGAGGGAGAGGGAGAGTGGGAGAGGGAGATAGTTCAATTTAAAAATTGAAGTGGTAATGAAACTACACCAGCCCCATCTGTTATCAACTAGGCCAACCGAGGATGCCCACTGAAGAGTGCTGAGCTTTATAGTCTATTAGCGTAAATACTACCTGACAGGACATCCTTGGGTCGAAATTGCAGAAGATAAGGGACAGGATCAGAACAGTAGAGTGAGTAGGATAGCAGGGGAGAGTGGAGCCTTTCATGAGTGGCAGCAGTTTTAGTTTCTTTTCACACCCTTTTTAACATCCAAAATGAGTGAGTAAAGGAAGGAACATCCAGGGGGAGAACAGGATGGAGGGAGGAAGACGGAGAACACCAAAAACACATCGATAACAGCATCACAATTTCATCAGCATCCCTTGATGTAATCATAAATCTACTAACATACTAACACATAACTGCCCAGCAATAGTCCATTCCCCGATATCATGTAAATTATCCATTACAATATTATAATAGTAATAACCGTCTTATACATCAACATAATCCTCCGATATCAAGTCATATAAACCTTCCATGAACCAGCACCTCTTGTAAATTCAGAGAGAGAGATGCGATTTTGAACGGATCTCATTTTCGTCACTCCTACGTAGGATCGATGGATATTTCCGGAAAGTTTTCGAAAACCACGTCATGAGATCGACCTCAATAGCTCATTTCTCTCAGGGAGAATTTGCTAATAATCAAAAAATATTTTCAGTAAATATTTTGCTTATAGATAAAAGTTTATTTCATTTATGCATTCCGTTGGTTTGTGCCCCAGGTAAACGCTACCACAATGGGAAGAGGATCCGCTAAGTTTATTGTTGAAGTTTCGGCCTTTTAGTCAGTCAATTTTAATGACGAGATTTGTGAAAGGCGCCGAGAAATATTGGGAGGAAATAATTAAAGGGACTCTAATAAAGTTGGCAACTCAATTAAAAATTGCTGAGTTTAGATTTTCTCGTAATGGCTTGGAGAGATTTATTGGGGAACAATTTGACAAACCCCTCCCCAGATCGTGGAAAAGTGAAAGTTCCCTTTAATTTGGAGCATCGTCAAATTTAAAGATCTTTAAATAATTTTTATATGATCTGTCTTTTTCTCTCTTTACAGTATAAAAAAAATACTTCTGAGTATGGCTATGGATGAAGGATGACTAACCTAATTTGTCGCTTAATCAAAATCTGTAAGCAAAAATATAGTTATTTATTATACAAGTGACGAAAGTAGATCATTTTACAACTCGAGTGAAACGTTTACCCTCACGAGCAAAGCGAGTGTGGTAATTTCACGAGAGTTGTAAATTCTACTTTCGTCACGAGTGTAATATTAATTTTTTTTCTGTAATCGTGTAATACATGATCAGATCTAACCAGAATATGAACAAAATTAGGATGTTGTGAAGATTATGGTATGTTGTTGGTAGGTTATAAGCATGGTTGTGAAAGGTTATAAGCATAGTTATAAAACAACTAGTGATGATTGTGAAGTAGTGCAGGTTATAAACAAGGAAAGTAATTATTATTATATTTAAATTTTAAAATATATTGATTATTTCCACCAATAATTCATTCACATTTCAATTTAATTTCCAACTTCAAATTATTTTTTAATTTATACTTATTACTAATTAAGAAGGCAATTCACTTTCTTCACTCTATTGCAAAATGTTTCACTTTCTTCACTCATTTCAGTTTAGCAATATTATCATTATTCAACGATTACAGAAAAAAATATGTTTTTGCTCACTTAGGTGCATTAATTTTTGGTGAAACTTCCCAAAATCGCAGAATTAAATATATTTTTTTTAATTGAAGTATGATCAAAATTAATAAATTCCTATCTTAAATATTTTCTGTGTTGTTACAAAATTTATTCCTTTCGCCAAGGGGATTAAGAACCATCCCAATATCAATAATGACTTTTAAAATGTGACAGCGAGGGAGAGAGAGAGAATGAGTGTGAGTATACTACAATAATTCTACAACTTGCAGAACTTAATATATTTTTGTAAATTAAATTATGATCTAAATTAATAAATTATTAGCTGAATATTATCTGTGTATTTCAAAATGTATTCCCATTGGCTGCCATTTTATTAAAAAGTCCGACACGCAGATTTCCCAGAAGAAGGTTTACAATAGATAAATCTACATACTGGTAACACTACCGTGAATGTTAAGTGAATAAGCACAAACGGTAATGAGAAATCCTTCAGTCAATTTACAAGTTAATAATCCCTACTATGAAAAGCGGCTGAATTCTAAACAAACAGTCCAACCAACCTCGCAGGGTTGAATAGTTAGGTAGACCTGATAGAAAAACAATTAATGAAAAATATAAGAATATAGCATATTAATTTTATAGAAAACTATTTACTAAAACTAGTGCTGTAATTTGTAATGAATCAGAATCATTTTCGTCTCAATCACTCAAATTTCAGTAATCCAACAACAAAAGAAGGGGTCGGGATCAAGAGAACATATTTGCATATATCTCACGAAGTAAAAGTTATATTAAACAATATTTGGTATTTAACCCTGTAATAAAGTGGTTGATGATATAACAGCTTATTGTTAATATGGCATGAGTAGAAGTGGGAGTTTTCTGAAGAAGACTCAAAACTGGAAAATAAAAGATCTCGGTTAATATTGAAGATAGAGAATAAACCGTATAATATTTATAGATAATTCAATATACAATAAGATTGGCAATATACATTTTTCGATCCGACTTATAGTAACGGAGATGTTTTGAATTTTCGAAAATCGTAGCCTCTAAATCCCCATCTCTCCCTTTTCCGATTTCAGCCGTTAACTTGATCTTTCTACATAAAACGACTAAATATCGAGTTTAGAAACGATTAAACAATAATCGCGACCGCTAGAGCGGTAACAGACAAATATATATATATATATATATATATATATATACACTAGATAAGGTACCCGGCTTCGCTCGGGAAATCATTTGAGGCTAAATAGTAATGGTATTTTTTTTGAGCATTACTTTGTACAATATTTTTACATTTTCCGGTCTCAATGCTTAGGATTTACCCATATTTATTTTTAGCTGGTGGTGAGGGTGATGAATGGTTAATCACAAAACTATATATGGCTCCTCACAATTTTATTTCCTTTAAACGCTGAGCGCTTTCGGGGACTAAATCCCCGAAAGCGCTCAGCGTTTAAAGGAAATAAAATTGTGAGGAGCCATATATAGTTTTGTGATTAACCTTAGGATTTACAACCGAGTACCTGAGTGAGGTGTTAATACCAAATCACATACGAAGTTTCGTTTAGTTCGGTTGAGCCTTTTGTGTCATACAAAATTGTTGACTCCCACTATAGTTTTTAGCGTATAACTCATTTATACTTCGGTATATGCCAAAAGCGTATACAACAAAAGTAAATCTAAATAACAAAATAAACAACTTTTGTTACGTGCATATTTGCCGAAAAACCAATAGGAGACGAAATATCGCTCTTTTTAAATTCAGGCCTCCCTTATAACCCTCACTGCTGTTCGTCGTAGAGAATATTAATATATCCAAAACCTAACCTGAGTTAGTAGTAATATACATTCCAAGTTTCATAAAATTCGGTTAAGCCGTTTACGATTCTATAAAGGACATACAAGCAAACATTCATTTTTATATATTTACAGTTTTGAACGGACCTCATTTTTGTCATCTCCTATGTAGGATCAAGGGACATTTGAAGAATAATTTCGAAAACCGCGTCATGAGTAAAAATATTGTAGACTAGAGAATAAAACCACTTCGTTTATCTTTGTTAAATGAGAATGCCTCCAAGTTTTCTTTGTGTAGGTAAAAAGGAAATGAAAGATTATTCTCGCCCGAGTAAGTCATACTTTATGATATCAAACCGGAGTTAAAATATATTTTGAATGTGACATGTTATTTCGTAATATCCCCTTTATGGTTGATTCTAAATAGCGCAACGACTAATGAGGTGTACGTTAATAAATAATTTTTTTTTAATTATATAAAAATATAGAATTATACTACAAATGTTTAGGGTACATGTGGAGTCCATTCTTAAATGTTCTTTGAAATAGGAGTAGTTTATTTTTTTTTAGGGAGGATTTTCGAAAATTCGAAATATCTCCGTTACTATACGTCAGATCGAAAAATTGTACAGAATCAATCTTAATTAAAATAAATTTAATAAATATATTATTATATACATTTATTCTCTATCTTGAATATTAACCGAGATATTTGCATTTTTATGAAGTCTATGGTCGGCCATTTCCGCCAGTACTCGGCTCAGGTGGAAGCTTCTTCTAACCTTACCTATCGTTTCTAACCTTACATTACCTTCCTTACTTTGTGAGATTTATGCAAATACGTTCTGTTCATCCGCCCCCCCCTTCTTTAGTTCTTGGACTACTATAATTTGAGTTATTAAAATATAAATTATTCTTACAATTCAGAAGCCGTTTCAGTTGGGAATTTATTTTAATTAACTGAAAGATTTCTCATTACCGTTTTTTGTATTTAATCACGGTGGAATTGTGTTACCAGTATACAGATTTCTCTATTGTAAAACTTCACATGGGAAATCTGCTTAGTTTACGCAGCCCCTGCGTGACGGACTTTTATTTTTTTACATACTATTCTCAATAAATTGTCATTGGCTTATAAAACTTCTATATTATCTAATATGTATCTATTATTTGTGTTGTGCATAGGTGCTTCTGGTAGATGCGAGATCCCACCACTATGTGAGAGACGTCCATCATTGCGAGATACTTCTGACTAGCTTCGACCAGCCCTGGGGAGTCTTGGAAAACCCCAAACATTCACTTCCACCAAACACCACCTGCAGGTAACATCATACAGTCTATGTTTCAATGAAATTTGCCAAGTTGTAACTTTTTGTATAAACTATATATATTGTTGTACTTTGAGACCAACCCTTTTAACTCTCTTCTAATGAGATGGTGTTTCCTGAAATTCCTCAAAAAACATTAGAGAATAACTGTATACTGTAAACGTTTCCTTCTGAATATTAAAGCTAACTAACAACTAAGGCATCATGTAACATTTTTTCTATCCTATAGAGCCAGTCCCACTCACTATAGCTTGTATATACAGTCTATCCAACGAGGAAGGTGACCGAATTTAATATCACGTTACTACAAATTCTCTCAACAAGGAAGTGGGGCATTACTGGATGGTGGATTAAAATTGTATTCTGCACATTGGTACTACCTAATGTCTCTAATTAATCAGCTTACGCAGGCTACAGACTACTGAGGGATGGCTGTCTAACAACTTTGTCCTTGTGTTCGATTTTCTTCACTGTTGTATGAATGGAATTTTCCTCATGTTGCCTTTATTTCTGGACGGTCTGTTGCGGAAGGCAACGGGAAACCACTTCAAACGTTTTTGACCCTTATCACATTTTTCGTTACAGTTAAAAATATGTATATCTGTTCATTGTATCAATTATCAGGTGTAGCCTGTACAGTGCTAATGCGTTTGTGAACTTGATGAACCAACGTCGTATGTCAAATGCCTTTCTTTTTAAATTTAACTGACATCAGAATCCACTCAGTAACCAGAACTTTAACAGTTTGCTTTGATAAATCAAATAAAGGGTTGGCACCGTCAGTACTCTTGTTATACATACCTAAAGGTGAAGACTAGCCGGTCACTGACTGAAGATCCAGTACAGCTGGCAAGTTCTTTCGATGCACCATCTAGCCTGTCAAAAGTTGTACTGAGTTAGTTGTTCGTTAGTCAGTAGTTTTTATCAGTAATGGGTTGTTTACGTATTAATCCGGGCATACTTATTCACATCTTAGATCTGTCAAACGAAGGGTGGTTTTTTGCTTGTGTGTAGATAAATTGTTATCGTTTACTAGGTCCTTATCCATTATCCGTAGAAGGTTTTGCTAAAAATGGTAGCCCTAGATATTATTACGACTATTGATCTCTTATCATGTGTTTTAAAATCAGTTGCCTTTACCAATTATTTTAATATAAAGAACATGAAAACAAAAACCACAATATCCAAATTCCTAAATTTAAATAAGAAATTAGGTCCAATTTTTATATTTTAAACACAATTTGTTCTTTAGATTTTTTTCGAAAAAACTAATTCCAATGAAGATATTGATGAATGTGTGTTATCAGGTCGAAGTAACCGCTCCCCAACTGAGCTGATAATTTGAATTATCATATAAACTATGTTGTATCTTGATGACTCACAAATATGAAATTTCATAGAACTCTTACTAGCCGTTTTTGATTGATTGTGTAACAAATGGGCGGACGGACAGAGATTCAAAATTTTTATGCCACTGTTTTTACAATGTTCTGATATTTGAAAAAAACAAACAAAAAGCTTTTCCCCACCAATTTTAAATATGAAATCAGACTAACCGCAGCGTTATATTTATGTGTATGTGTGTCTATATATATATATATATATATATATATATATATATATATATATATATATATATCCAAAGTTGCTATAACCCAAAATGTTTTATAGAAAATAATGATAATTTAAAATCTGCATTCGTTCATCGCTGCTGTCGTTCACTCTTACAATAGATAATTTAACTAATACCAACATGAACAGTCTATTCAGGTCAGCCAACGATCTTAAATTCATTTAATTTATTGTCGTGGGTTCAATTCCCACGTGAAAAATGCTTTGTAGTAACATCAAGCGGAAACTCCGATTATTTTAGGAATCTACAGCGTGACTTATTTTTTAAGCATTTAATTTTCTTTTCTTAAAAAAAATAGTTTTATGATATTATGAAGCGTATGTTTTATACACGTTTCAGATATTATACATTGGATATCACTGACAAGGGGAGTGCATGGCCTTCGCCCAAAGATTTGAAGGGACATTTTTTAGTGTTTAGTACCTAATGGAAAACAGACATAAAAATACTCTTTTAACCGTAATATACTTTTATACTTTAGTGGTTTTTCACTGTGCTTGGCCTTGGGTCATTGACGTATATTTCTATCATCAAGTAAAAAGAATATTTTTATGTCTATAGCTAGAAAATTTTAAATATCTTTATTAATTGTAAAATAAAATAATATCAAATAAATTGGAAAAGTTATTAAAACGGTTTAAAAATATTATGAAAATATCTGCGTTATTATTGATAATTGTTATATACTTATGTTTTGAATTAATAATATATTTCTTTTATAATATTAAATATTTCCTTATACAATTACATTTTTAACAGAAGCATTCGAATTTGCTTCAACATTCTCTTGGAACACGCTAAAAATTAAATACCAATAATTAAAAAAAAAATTATTTATTTACTAAAATTAAATAAATGCCCTAAAACCAAAAAATGAAAAAACAAAACAACAAAAAACAGAAAAACAAAGTAGTCACTCCCGGCAAAATTCGATCTCGAGATTTCCGGTTACAAAAGGAAATCGCTATCGATTGAGCCACGGCGAACTCCCTGAAACAGACGTCTTGGGAACAACTCAAGACATCAGGCAAATTTAAATTTTTTTTGTTGAGAATTGGTTTTTCATTAGGTACTAAAGTCTAAAAAATTGTCATTCTAATCGGTGGAGGGAAGACCGTGCACTCCCCTTGTGAGTTGCATATTATATTTGATGTCTGTTTTTTTGTTTGAATTTAGTTTTAAAGATGGCAAGAGAGTCCGAAAGTTCTAGAGTTCCGAAGAGAGTTCTAGATGAAATACTACCAATAATACACAGTTTTTATTTTTATGACATAATGTGCTTAAAAATATGAGATTAAATTACACGATGTCAAAAAAAAGAAGTAATTTTATGTACGTAAATAAAACTTATCTTGATAAATACATATTAAAAAAAATTGAAGGAATAAATATATATACATGGATAAAAACCCTGGTAATTTTCCAGCTCACCCCTCCAGGAGAGATGAGCCCTCATGCTCGCGGTATTTAAGCCCTGCAGTAAAAGTTAAATTACATGTCATTCTGGCAAGTTGAAAGTTCACTGGAAAGCTGGGGAGTTTTAACTCCGCGGGGGGAAGGGGGGTTGTTCAGTTAAAATTTACTTTGATACATCAGTCGTGGATTTTAATTAAGCACTCTTTCTGGCTAATGTAATTTATTCGGCTCCCCTGGCGAGAGGAATCCCAAATACAAGGGGAATAAATGTCAGAATTTAGTCACCTTTTTGCCACGTTTTTATTTATGGAGTACACTTCATACGATGATTTTTTTTATTTTTATTTTTGAAGTGTAAAAACATTTGACTTTATGATTCCATGCAATCAAGAACATAAATTTTAGAACTCGTGTACAACTAAAAAAATTCCATCTCGCAGGGACTGTATAAACTACACACAGATTTCCCACACTGGAGATCTTATCCAACCATATATTCACTATTTCTAAGTAAGAATCTGATGAGTAAATGTGGGGTTTTATTGAAGACTAAAAACAAGGAAGAACGAATAACTCGCCATTAACAAAACGATTTGAACCATTAAAAAATATGGCCAATAGAATTGAAAGTTCAATATTGAGCATGATTTAGATTAAATATAAATGTTCAAAATCGGAAAAATTAACTGGTGAAATCATCATACTGCGTATACGCATGAAATTCAGATAGTAAGAGTTAAATAAAGACGACATTTGGCTTACTTAATGCCGACAACAATATATATGTATATCTGTATATATATCGTGAATATTTCACGAAAATTACAAAATTAGAAATATTTCCGTTATTATAAGTCGGTTCGTAAAATTATATACAACAAATCTGTGATTTCCTGTGTATGTTGTTCTGTACACTTTTTCTCAATCTCGAATATAAACCGACATGTTTACGTTTGTTTTTTTAAATTTCATACTTCAGTAATGGTCTTATTCCTAAGTCTTGGCACGATAACGGTAAGCGAATATATTATGAAACCTTTTATTCTACTCTTTAAAATCAAATATTGTTTTCGATGTACCTTTATTATGTGAGATCTACGCAAATAGGATGTGTGATGAGGTGATAAAATAAGACTTTACGAACATGAAACGAAAATGGCTATACCTTACTGGAATTAAGCCATTTCAATCAACACAAAATACCATATTTTTTTATGGCTGAAACCGGGCCCGGTAGAGAGGTTAAGAGAGGGGGAGTTCGAAACATCTGCGTTTTGACTCTGTTGAAATATGATTTCCTGCAATTGTTGTCCTTTACACGTTTCTCGGCACTCAAATATTGATGGAGTTGTTCGTACTTTCATGTTTTCAAACACCAATTAACCCCCACTTCTATTAATCGGGTTTATTACTTATAAATAAAGAACATAAGGTGAGGTGAGATCACTTGAGTGTCACCCAGCCGTTGGGATATCTTCTCAGCTTCTCTGTAAGTGCGTGACCGACTTTTTAAGCTCTGTATACATGCATGAAAAATAATACATGTTGTTAAAAAGATATTACCATTCTCAGTCTCACATTACTTTTCTAGGTACCACTTCCAAGGGAGACGGCACGAGAGTGTGTGGCTGTCATTCATCAAATACCACGCCGCACCAGCTGACCCAGCGGCATACCAGCTGAGTGCAGAGTGCAACGCTAGGCTCCGCATCTGGGACGGAAGGCTCAACTCAGTATCAGGTCAACCGGTGAGTTCCACTCTGTAACTCAATAGTCACTTAACCCAACTTCCTTCAAATATAATTTATGAAGAAAAAAGTTTTTGAATTATTTAATTCAGGAAATTCAAAGACAACCGACATTACCGTAGAAATAAGCAAATGCTTAAGGATGAGGTGTTTAATCAATTTTCTTCTTTTTTTTCAGACAAATGTTAGTCTTCTTGGTGATTTCTGCAAGGACGAAGTTCCGCGGCTTTGTGATCACACGCTTCTGAGTAACAGTTCTCGGTTCACCCGGCCCTGTTCGCCATCTGAGAGCTACGTGTCCAGTGGAAGCGAGCTAACCCTGGAGCAGACTCTCAAGCAAGGATCGGTGCTTTTCCCTCTCGACTTCATGGTACGCTACGAATTCGTCGACACCCTTCTAGAAGGTGTTCACTACAAAGGTTCCGAGAACCCCTGCGACAGAGTCTTTACGTCTCCCATCAACTCGCCCAGTAGCGGGAAGTTCCAATCGCCGAGAAGCGTGTTTTACTACGGTCGCGGCGGATCGCAGAACCTCAGCTGTATTCTGAGGTTCGAGCCCAACTTGGGAGAGAGAGTCCAGATAACCTTGACGAAGGCCAAGTTCGGAGAGAGACCTTGCATGACGAAGCAAGACGCTAGGACCGGAAGATGGCGCTGTGTCTACTCCAACTCTTCGGCGGTGTCGGAGCTCTGGATCTCAGAGTACCCTTGGCCTGGCGTTCAACTTCCTAGAGACTGCTTGTGCTCGAAGCAATCCGATCCTCTGGTCATCACGACACTCACCTCTTCAGCTGTCGAAGTCAATTTTACTGTAACCTTCATGAACATAACTGAAGACTTCAACCACTTCCATTTCGAAGGGGAGTACAGGTTCATTCCGAGTCCAAACGCCGACGAGATCGACACCTGCATGCGGTTGAAGAAGTCTAGAAGGCTGCGTGGATCGAGCGGCGACATATCCCTCCGTGGACCCGGTAAGCAAGAGGTGAACGAGGTCTTGGCTGAAAAACTGACGGTGAACGGCGTGTTCGACTCGGTGAGCTGCGAGCAACACCCTTGGCTCATAGAACCGGACGACCACACCAACAACTTCCTCTACCTCAAGGTCCGCGGATTCGAACTGCCGCCGAACCGATGGAAGAGCGACAGCTTCCACTGCTCCACCTTCAACAGGATCATAGTGTACTCCGGGATCGAGACGAGGAAGCCCAAGGTCATCTGCCCCATGGAAGGTCAGCCCTACGGAAACAGCCACGTCGTCGAGATATTCTCCGACGGTTGGAACCACAGCACTTCCATCTCCATCCTCAATCCAAGCACAAGGTCATTCGTCATCGACTTCCAAGAGAAGGAGAATGCAAACTACGTCGTCTCGTGGATGGAAGTATCAAAGAGGCCGCTACTCACTGCAACGTCTTCCTTCGTCATGTCTTCTAACACCATCGATTGTCCTTTCAGGTAATGAACACTTATATTTTATTATTTCACGCAACATCAATTGAATGATTTAACTGTGACTAGAACCGCAAAAGAGCACCAACTTTTCTTCCTTAATCCATAATTCAAAATGTACATTTTCACTTCAAATGAAGCCTCTTCACGAACTTAATATGACTACGCTAATTGCCAGTAACCATACACTTCCTATACGAAACCACTTCGTACATTCTGTTGTATAGAAATCAGCTGATTATGCGAAAACATGTCCTTTCTAATATAATAAGCCAATTTTACAGACATACCTGTGGAAGTAGCTAATGGATCTGTCAGCTGTAATGAAGAAGTCTTGAGAATTAAAAAAAAATTGTTATATTGAACTCTTGAAGGGGCTTCATAAGAAGCAAAACATTTAGAGATTTTAATTTAAGGAATAAATAAAGACAAATTAGTGTTCGTTACTATTAATGGTCTGTATGTCATTCAAAATTGAATGATGCTGAATCACAAGTTTAATGATATGATTAATTAATTCAGACATTTTGTGTTTATTTGTAGTTTTGAACATAATTAGTTTATTAAATTCATTTCTTATATAAACAGTTGAAGAGGTCCTTAGTAACATTTATATATTATATGTACTAGATACTACAGCTTCTAGTCTACTGTTCCATTGCCAGCATGAGTTTTCACCAAAGTATTTTTTCCTTCAAAGTTTAATTTTCTTATTTATTTTAAACAACTTGAAAACTCTATTCTCTATCACGTATACGGCCGTCTTGCAACACCAGATAAAAATACACACACACACACACACACACACACACACACACACACACTTTTATATATATATATATATATATATATATATATATATATATATATATATATATATATATCATTATTTTTCCCATCGAAACATTTTACATAAAGACCCTAAAGCTATGAAGATATGTGTCTCACCCACAGTTGGGCAAAATTTAGCTAAACTTATAGCTAAAAGCTATAGCTAAATTAGCTTTATCTATAATGTACTGGGAACTAATAGCTTAGCTGTTAGCTGTTTGCTTATAGCTAATTCTTGTAACTTAATTAGCTATTAGCTGAAATAGGCAACCAATTTTTTTATAGCTAGTAGAATTAGTTATTGCTGTAGCTAATAACTGATTAGTTTTATTTGTAGTTGCTACTAAAAAACTTAGAAATAACATAGGAAATTGGGGAAGTTTATTATGAGGGTAGATAATTGAACCCCGAATAAAAACAAATTCAACGAATATTAACAGAAAAATTTATTAACAATTGAATTACATTTTGGAAAAAAAATAAAAAATAACCATTTTAAAATACATAAGCAACGTAACTTAAAATACTTAGAACTAGGAAAACAATTTTTTCCAAAACATTAACTATAAAAAATAAATAATGACATGAGATAGTACGATTGAATTAAATTTTGTTCACTTATTCAAGAAATTAATTAAAAATTACAATATACGTTTAAAAAATATATTCGAAAAAACTTTAGAAAAACTTAAAAAATAATTTCCTTCTACGCTTCATTTGAAAAATAAATTCATTGGCTTTCAATACTACTCTTATTTCGAAATTTTTATCTGTCAACCTATTTGCTTTCGGCCTGTTAGTAAGAGTTGCAAAAGAAAAAAGCCTCTTACTGGTGCCGAAGAAGGAAGGGGAGTGTTAAACTTCATGAAGACTTTCTTGAGAGCCGGAAAAGCGTCCAAACTTTTGACATCTGTAAGTCCACAGCCGAAATAATTTAAAATTTCAATCTGTGCTTTAGCTTCATCATGATTAGTGACCGCTAGTTCTTCGTTTACTCCGAAATCAAAGAAGTCCATGAATGCAGGAGTTTTTTCTCGATCTGCACGTGTCGATAGGGACGGGGTGTTCTCCTTAGTTGAAGCTAATATTTCTTGGATTACAGCATTCTTGAAAAGTTGTAATATTTTTTCTTGAAATTGAACGTCAACGCATGGAAACCACCGCTTTTTGAAAGTAGGATGTGATATAGCTGCTAATGCTGCTGATTCTGATGTTACCGGAGGTTTAGGCTAAAGAAATCATAAAATCTTCTTTCCACGCTCGATTTATAGATTTCAAGTAAAGGAGTGCAATACAACCATGATGTCTCATTGAGCAAGTGCAGTTTTCTTCGGAGCGCTACTAATCCAGGAAGGAGCATGCCAAAGAAAACATTTTTTTTCACCTTGGAGGATATCGATGATAGAGGCCAGGGGTTCTGAACACTCAATATATTCGTGTATATACAAAAAATCCTCCTCAAGAAGCTGTTGGCTGCTTTTTATTTTTAAATTTCGATATAGGTGATGCATTTTATCCTTGATGCTGTATATCTTTTTAAGGGATTCAAATAACGAATTCCATCTCGTATCACCTGGTCTCGGTAACGTGTGTCCTAATACTTCTTGAATTATTTCCGCGGTCTTCGGCCCCTGGAAGCAAAACTCCATAGAGCACTGCACTTACCAAATACATTTTTATGACGTTCAGCTAAATTCGGATGTTTTTTAAAAAACCATTAGTTACATCAGAAGTTGCACACAAATGTAAAGTATGTGAGGCACATCGATAATGATTTGGCAGAGTTTTTTCCATTACCTGGGAAAAATGCTCGGTATTGGAAGATGCTTTCGAGGGAGATGCACTGCCGCTTTGTTCCATAGCTACATCATCCTCAGAGTCTGTTGAGCTCTGTGCAAAGTCATTTTCCTCAACATTATCAAGGAAAAGGCACGGTTCATTTTCAGCACTTATTTCTATAAACATTTTTGTTTATACCAAAAGTTTTGAACGCCTTTACAAAATTCGAAGCATTATCTGTAATCGTAGCCCTTATCTTTGAGCAAGTTAAACCAAAACTCAAATGGATATTTTGTAATAGGGAGGCAAATTCTGTCGTAGGAGTGGGTTTTTCGAAAATCGTTTACACGCTAAAGCCGCGGATTTTCTTTGATAATTGTCATATATCCAATGGGCAGTAACCCAAAGAAACTTCTTCGTCTCCCTGACCATATGTCGCAGACGTACAAACATAATCGACGTTTTTCAGATGGTCCCTTAATATTATAGTTGTTTTCATTATATAGCTCTTCTACTTTTCTTACAACAGATCGCCGAGAAGGAAGTCGAAGTCCAATGTCTCCTATGCCAAGATCATCCATGATTTCTTTTAAATATTTGTCTTCAATGGCTCGAAAGGGTATCATTGAGTGAACTATAATTTGGACATTTTTACTTCGAAATCGTGTTGAGCCAGGTCATTTTACTTTTGAAGAAGTCATATTTCTCGGTCCCTGTCTACTAGACTTATTTACTTTTTTTACATCACGCCTCCGTTTTTCTTCTTCCAAATGATTTTTGTAATCTTTAAAGGTTTCTTCGCCATGTTTTCGTTTCAAATGCGATATAAAATTGTGTGTTGATTGTCTAGTTCCCTTTATTTTCCATTTTTACATATTTGACAAGCGGCGGTGTATTTATCGTTTGTAGATTTACTTTGGATTAATTGATAAAACTTACCATCTAAAATAGTCAATGTTGGCTTTGATTTCACTTATAGCAAATAGAACGTTTTCACTATCAGCTGCATCAAGTTTTGAAGAGAAAGAAATATTTGAACAAACAGAGTTACAGGAACCACCTTCACATTCCATTGCTGACTCCATCTCGTACTGCATAAATCTTTCCCTTATCGTAAAAATTGAATGAATTTTCTAAGGAGAGGTAAACAAAAAATAGGATTATATAGCTTGGAGATCGCACAAATAAATATTACTCACAACTCTAATAAGGTTCCAAAGGTCAAAACGCACAAATAAGGAAATAATTAGCTGTTAGCTATTGTTTGGCAGCTAAAGCTAAAGTTAATTAGTTTTAGTTGTCCTGACAGCTAATTTTTATAGATTAAAAAAAATTAGTTGTTCATGGCAACTAACAGTTAATTTAGTTGTACAAATCAGCTATGTATCAACAGTTAATAACTAAATGAACTGCATTTTTATCGCAGTTAATTATGCAACTAATTAGCTGTTTAGTTTAGCCTTAGCTAACTAAAAATTAGTTAACTAATGCCCAACTGTGGTCTCACCTGTGGATTCTTCATTTCTATGCCTCATTTAACATTCAGTTTTACTTAAGCCTGATATATGGACGAGTGTCTAATTTATTTATAAAGGTTTCATACAAAGAAAGGAATAGAAAATATTAATGTTAGATGACATCATCAGGTTACGTTATCAGGTCACGTAAATTATTTGAGTAAAAATAAAATGTGTACTTTGATAAGAGCTGATTTTATTTTAGCTAAAGGCAGCTCTCTTTACCCTTTTTGCATTTTTTTCTGGCAGCTGAAAGCTCTTCTATAGTGTAAAGTTAAATCCAAGAATTAAAAATACTTTGAAGACAAGGACTTGTTGTTCGTCCAGGAAGTAATATATTAACTTCCTGGTTCAATACAAATGTTATGCGTGACGGACTTTTTACGATTAATGCGACCCTGTGGAGCTGTTTGCAATTTGAAATAACGGCTTAAATTTAATTATGAAAAAGCAGTGCCTCGTATGAAAGGATGGCAATTTCTTTGACCAAGTATGGCGGGGGGAAAAAAGTATAAAAAATAAAGAGGAAGATCTTGGATATAGAAAAGTGTTATTACGATGGAGCCATTGAGGAAAGTCTATATGAGGGAGCGATTCTCAGAGGAAACTTTTTCTATCCGCGGCAAGTTTAGCTGACCTCGCCGCTTTGCTGACTTCAGACCAACATTTCCTAAAGTTCCACTTTAGACGACAATGGGATGGAGTCCGTTCCAGATCAAAACGATTTTCTGTAATATACCCCGCAAACAAAAAATAAAAATAGACCTAGACTCAGAACTTAGTCGGACGAGCGAATAGGTGAATGACTGAGAAAATATTGCGCTGACGACAGAAATTATTTTTAGCGGAGTTCCCTTAAGGGAAATCAGCTATTGAGGTCGTACTCATGACGCGATTTTTGAAAAACTTCTTAAAATGTCCATCGATCCTATCCAGGAGATGACGAAAATAAGGTCCGTTCAAAACTATATATACATGACTGTTAACGCACTAGCGGTCGCAATTTTTATTTAATCGTTACCAAACTCGGTATTTAATGGTTTTATTAAAAAAAAAAAAAAAAAAAAAAAATATGAAGTTAGTTAATGGCTGAAATTGAATCAGTGAGATAGGGTTTAGACAAGTGGAATTTTGGAAACTCGAAACATCTCCGTTACTATATACAATTGTAAAGAACCAATCATATTGCAAATGCTCGATAAATATTGTTATGTACGTTTTTGCTCTATCTTGATTATTAACCGAGATATTTTTTAGTTTTCGGTCTTCAGTAAACCCCCACTCCTACTCATGTCATATTGACATGAAGGTGTTATATTATGAAGCACATTATTTGAAGCCTAAATGCCAAATATTATTCTCATTGAACTTTTACTATTCAAGATTAATGCAAATAAGTGGCACACGTGGGAAATCTGTTTAGTTTACGCAGCTCCTGCGTGACGAACTTTTGTCATTCCGTACTATTCACGGGGGGAGTTTCACCCCTTGAACTATTAGTATCCACGTTAATGAGAAGCTCAAGCGCACAACAATATATGTCTTCGTTCTACCGAAAAAGTTCCGATAGATAAATCACCACTTGTCTTTTCTCAATGAGATACAGTTCAGAAATTGAAGGTCAGGACACTACGCGGATTATCCAGAGTTCACTAAAGTCAACTCAAATTCCATTTTCATTCCTGTACTCAGAAGCCTGTGTAACAGAATTTCAGTTGATAATAGTAATACAATTGCTACAAAGAAAAAATTCCTTTAGTAAGAGTGGTGGTAAAAACTGGAGTCTAAATAAATGTAATTCTGGTTTAGTATTAATCAAATCAAAGAAAAGGTATCTCGAACAAAAATTGTTTGGCATAAACAATTAACAAGAATATCATTAAAATTAACGGCACATTAAATAGTTATATGAAATACCTGATCAGACTCGAAACGACAGAGATGTACCGAATGTCGTCAAAGCTTTAGAGAAATAATAAAAAAATCCCGTCACACAGTATCTGCGTAAACTAAGCAGATTTCCCACGTAATATTATATTTAGTATTTAACGAAACAGTTAAATATCGAAAATGGTATACATGAAATAAATAATTTCCAGACATCATAAACTCTTATTTAACGACGTCGTCGGACAACGAATTTGCATGTATCTCACATAATAAAGGTCGCCTGAAAAGAATATTTGGTGTTTCACCTTATAATAAAGATGGTCGTGATACAACAGCTTGTTGTTAAAATGACATGATTAGGAGTGGTGGTTTACTGGATGCTGAAAACTAAAAAGTATAAATATCTGGATTAATTATTGTTATGATTATTATTATTATTTATACATTTGTCTGTTGACTGGATATCTAATTGTTTTATGTAAAAATGGCTGAATTCGGACCGGAGGGAGGGGGGATTTAGAGGGTGAATTTCGAAAATTCGAAATATCTCCGTTATTATGCGTCTAATCGTAGAATCGTACAGAATCAATCTTTAATTGCAAATGTAATGTTCCATAAATGTTGTTATGCATGTTTTTTTTTTCAATATTCTGATTATTAACTGAGATATTTTCATTTTTTTAAGTTTTCAGCCTTTAGTACACCCCCTCTCCTATTCATGACATGACAAGAAGCTGTTATATTATGAAGCACTTCATTTGAAGCTTAAATAAAAAATATTGTTCTCATTAAATATTTACGTCTTGAGATAAATGAAAATAGGCGACGCACTTAGGAAATCTACTTATTTAACGCAGTAGTTGACTTTTTTTCTTTTTCATGCTAATTTCCACTTATATTATTGACATACAAACATAACGACTAATATCATAATAAATGATTATACCTGATGACGTATATCCCGATAAACAGATATGCCAGACGCTATCAATATCGAGTGATATAATATCGGAGACAATAGGAGTATCATAAGTCAAGAAGTGGACTATCGACGGATGTAGGTCAACAGGCTCCGTGACCCGCCCTTTGTAATAGGATAGGCCTAATTCCAACCTGTTGGATATAGAGCAGGTACGGTGATTAATCACAGTTACATTCAATCACCGGTTAATAAATATCGTTATTGACCCCTATAGGCCGGCTCTATTCACTAGCAAGCCACTATTAATCAACTCTTAATTAATTCGTCTAAAAGGAAAAAGGAAAAAAAGCAGATACAAATTTTTTAATCCTTTGGATTGAGTTGAGAAAAATTTCCGTCGCTCAGTTCTTGTGTCAACTCACAGTATTTTTTCTCAGTCAAGATCATTTTGCATTGTATATTCTATTCTATTGACATGCAGCTTCCTTAGTAAAGGCTAATTAAAAACAAAATTGATATTTAGTCTTGAGAAAATGACTAAATGTTGGGTCCACTATGGGCTGAAAATTTATTAAAGATTAATATCTCAGTTAATATTCAAGACAGAGAAAAAGTCCATCACTCAGGAGATGCGTTAACTAGAATTGCCAAGTCCTGTTATGGTAGAATATTGATCTCTTCTTGCCATATAGTTTCTATTTCTAAGTAAAAATCCGATGAATAAAAGTGGGATTAAAAACTAAAAGGTTAATTAATTAATTCTATTAACTAAAGGCTGCAAAAAATTGGCAAAGGTAGAATAACTCACTAAATATTTGAGGTATGGAGTAATGTATAAAATAACGATTGTTGAACACCAATAGTTTAGCAAGATTGTTTTTATGAGATTTTTTTCGACTCATTATATCGATATCGGTAATTTAGTTTTTGAACCCTCCCCCCTCTAAACCCCTTTTATTTCTAGTCCTTTTTCAGCAAATAACGAATATGATCTTCAGCTTTGACTGTAACGGCTAAATGTCGAGTATTAAATAAACATTTTTGACTAAGGACATGCAATCTTAATTTTTGGTTCAGTTTTTAGTTATAAATGTTTTTATTTTGCATAGTTGAAGTTTGAGCCAAATCGCATAGTTGCAGGTGCATCTGAAGGAATGAATATATATTAAATGATTAAGTCATCCAACTGCGTATTTACATGTACTTCAGTCAGTAAATGTTCAATGAAAAATAATATTAGGTATTTATGCTTCCCATAATGCGTTTCATGATATAACAGGCTGAAAACTAAAAAATCAATTAATATTTGATAGAGAAAATACTATAGCCAAAACATTTAAAGACAATTACAGTTGCAAAATCGGTGCTGTGCAACTTTTCGATCCAACATATAAAAAAAAAAGATATATCGAATTTTCGAAATCTACCCGCTCTAAACCCCTCTTTCCCTCTTGTCCGATTTCAGCCATTAACGAACTTGACCTTCAGTTTTAAATAAAATGGTTAATGACCAAACAATAATTGCGACCGCTATCAGACCGGCAAAACACTCACATACACACACACACACACACACACATATATATATATATATATATATATATATATATATATATATATATATATAAACTGCTCAAAAATGAATAGGGATATTGGCTGTTTTGTGGTATGTATGGGGCCTAGCATATTTTTTTTTATTATTATAAATATCATTAATATTTATTAGAAATTATTGTCTTTTTTCCCCCATAAAAAAGAAATTTAATTAAGATCGATTTAATTAAAATTAATAGGATAAGAAAAAATAACCAATATCCCTATTCATTTTTGAGCAGTATATATGTGTGTGTGTGTGTATGAATTTAAAATTTTGAACGGACCACAAATTCGTCATTTCGAAGGTAGGATCGCAGGAAATTGTTGGAAAATCGCGTCATGAGTACAACCTCAGTAACGGATTTCCCTTAAGGATTTATTATTAACCTCATAAAAATGGAAACATTTTAAGTTTTAAACCCACTCCCCTGGCTGGTTCGATTTCAGTCGTTAAAGAACATGCTCTTTAGTTTTACATAGAACATTTAAATATGAAGTTTGGTAACAATCAAACAAATTTGCGACCGTAGAAGTTCAATTAACAAATATATGCATATATATATTCGTCATATCCTATGTAGGATCTATGAAAAGGATGTTCCTCTTCCTTAAATAGTAATAGGGATTTCCCTTGAGATACCCAAACCATATTACCCTAAACCCAATTAGCAGGTCATATCAATCATGATTAATGTTATTAGTTAATTGCTGATACATATTATGTCTGAAGTTAATAAGATATAACTATTTGTTTTGCAGATGCCCAGAGTTGAACGCCTGCATCAGTTCTGCACTCTGGTGCGACGGCTCCCGCCACTGCCCTTCAGGATTCGACGAAGAGGAGACCAACTGCGCTTTCCAGTTCGGCGTACCCGTTCTCTACCTGATGATCGGCGGGAGTGCCATCATAGTCCTCTGCCTCCTCATAGCGACAACCACCTGCGTCAAGTGTCGCCAAGTGAGGAGGAAGAGGAAGCGATCCCCGCGCTACCCCCAGAGCGACCTCTACATGGACGGAAAGGACTCGCTCTGTTGACACAGCGTGGTCGCCCTCGAGACAACTGTCTGACATCACTCGTTCGCCCTCAAGGCGATCCAGAGGTACGACTGCGACCTCTGGCAATCGCCGCGCGACTCTCCGTAGGCTCGAGGTGCGACGCAGAATTATTGCTCAATGCGGGATCACACTTCTTTTCAAACAAAAAAAAACCAAAATACTACTTCCAACCCCAGAAACCCACAGTCCTATTTTGAATCCTCTCTTATCGTATGATCTTCCTCAGGCTCCAGCTGTTTTCTCTCGAAAGCCATCAATCAACAACCCACTTCCAAACTCAAACAATATATGATCCAATAAATAGTTGGAACCACCAGTATAGATGATACTGTTGTCATATCGGTCGGTAAAGACCGTCGTCACTGGCTGATGATCGAATACAGCTGGCATCAAGCCGAAAGAGTTGTACTACTCTAGACGGGCTTGGAGATGGTGCCATCGCATCGAAAGCACAATGCCAGCTGTACTCGACCATCAGCCAGTGACGACCGTCTCCACCGACAGGTATGACAACGATACATAATCCTGTTATACACTAAACTTATACACTCATTCTTCATTACAAAGACAGACAGGCCCATCTGCTCAACAGATACATATGGCCACAATGTCGAAAACGACTGCACCAGCATTTCGACTACGACTTACAAAAACGTTTGAGAGAAGGCAGTCAAAAAAGGAGTTAGTGATTTGTTAACATCCACTTTTTACAACTACGGCTAGTTGGGACTATCTACTGGTTACTTCCCCTCTCTAGCCAGGGTGGACAAAGGATTATATTTAATGAGTTTTTCACACAACACAGTGAACGGTAAGAAATAACATTATAATTGTTTTCTACTGTATTACCACTACAGGTGTACCAATGAAAACATACACTGTAATTGGCAGAGATTTTACTCAATCATTCTCAACTTCTTAATTTTTCACCTTTTGTTTGATGTATTATTGCTTTTGGCATAAATTACCCTAAATTTTGTGCTGCTAAGGCTAATTGGGGCTGTTATCTTGAGGTCGCCATCCTTTCCCAGGTGGGTCTAAGGATTTTATCTAATGAGTGCGGCACTAAATGAATCCCTTTTTCCCGAGTGAGAATTGAACTAGGGACTTTCGGTATTTTAACTAGTGAGATTAATACCAACGCTGTAACTCAGATGCTAACCAAAGCCCCATTGGTGTAAAGCAAAATTCTGAATCGTTTATTATTATTTACCAACGTCCATTTTTTGCTGTTAGGCCTGATTGGGACGGGTTACCACAAGTTACATGTTACCACCCTTTTTTGGCCAAGGTGGGTCTAAGGATTTTATTTAACGAGTTTGTCACGAAATAAATTTCTATAGCCCCGACGAGAATCCAACTCGCAACTGTAGGTTTTCCAAGTGAGATTAACACCAACGCTTTAACTCGCATGGCTAACCTGAGAAGCTATTTCTTTCGATTAATTAAGCCTTTTCCATAATTATCTAATTTTAACAAAATTTCTCTGTTGCGTCATTGTTGCACCGGATGGGCTATAAGGCCAATAGATGTTTAGAATAGCTTCATAAATAACATACACAATACATACTCTACTAAAAAAAATAAATAAATAAAACGTCACACAGCAATAGATAATTGTATGTTACACAGTAATAAAGTTCTAAAATATATGACAGACAACCACATAGCTCTAAGCCCCTTCTAAATGAGACGCTGGAAAAATTACTGATTACTCTTAAATTTCAAAAATGGCATAGACCGTCTGTTTAATTTTAAATCAAAAAGGCCAGCAATTGTAGCAAAACTAAATATAACTTACTATATTTCTGACCTCATACTACCCGACAGTTTTTTTTTTTTTCTAAAGCTCTGAGTACTCTAAACCTCCTGAAGACTCATTGACCAAAACTGACAAACTATAATGCCGAGTTCAAATTCATTAGTGCATAGGTAATTTTTATCTTTGAGTCATTTATAGAATCAACTGTAATACATTTGAAAAATGGATTGAGCCAGTCTTAAAACAAATCACGTTATTTTATCATATCATTGCAAGAATTTTTCCCTCAAAGGAGGAATGTGTAAAATATTTTTTTCACCAAATAACTAAAAGAACGGTTTTCATTTCAATTTAAGAAGAACACAATTATTGTATTTTTCAGACATTCAATTTCATTCCGATTATTAATTTGTCTGACACGTGAAAGAGAGATCAAAACTTCACTACAACACTCAGTTTATAGGAAAAATGTCATGTTCTTACTTAGAGTAAATGTTTTCATTCGGAATACTTTCAAATTATCAGCTTCTTTCTCAGAAATCAGTAACAACAAATCATGGTTGTAAATAGAAAATCATTTCTCTCCAGATTATAAAACTCATTGGAATTTTCCTTAATTAAACAGGGTTAATTTTACACAACAAAGTTTTGAATCATTAAATACGGTTAAAATTATTTATTACTTTTATTTTTCATTTATTAGATCCTGTTTACCAACCCTTGCAAAGTACTTGCTTATAGCTCTAAATAAATGATGTTATTTATACTGCAATAGAGGCAGAACCCCTTTAATTAAACCTGTTCAAGCGACTGTTCTGCGAAAATATGAATTTCATAATTTTGTAATATTTATTATTTATTTATTTTTCACTATTTAATTAAAATTCACTTTATAACTAAATAATTCCTTATAAATGGTATTCAGACAAAAACAATTCAAATAGGATTAAAAACTTTGAAGTTTTCCATTTTTGTTTTATATTATTAATGATAAATAAAAATGCTAAATTAACTATGACCTTTAAAATGAATGTTTAAACAAAACTTTGACCTTTTTCATTTTCTGTAAGTACTGACACCATTATTGCGGAAACAAAATACATAAAATTGTGCTTCAATTTTCAAGATGACAAAACATTTTATTTTTATTATGACACTAAACAGAATAAAAATTCTTTGAAATCCGTCTAATCATAAATTAATTGTTCTCACTACACGACTAAATCATCAATCACTTGACATTAAAAAAATAAAATAAAAGTTGAATTACAATAAAATAATAAGCTTGGTACAAAAATTAAGCGAAAATAATATAAAATAAAAATATGAAGGATGAAAATGGTATATGAAATGTTATATATATATATAAATTATTTAATTATTATAAACGACAAATGAATATGATGCTTGATTATCCCTAATAATTATCATTTTATTTTGCTTCTTCATTTCGGAAATTTAAATGTGATTGACATAATTTTAACAAGAACCTACTTAATTAAACTTCTATGTATATCCATCAAATGTTTAAGGGAAGGCCGCCCCTAAAAACATATTCTTCTGAAATTATTGTTTAACGCCCTACATATTTTGGTGCCTAATTTACCACCTCTTTTGGGGGCCATTCATTGTAAAGTGGTTTATGCTATTTATAGAAAAGAGACGGCCCCGGAAGTGGTTGAAAAAGGAAACGAAGCGCGTCAAGCATTTCAGAATAAAGTATGGGTGACACATGCCAAAAATATTTTAATTTTCGATCATAGAAAGCTATAAGAAGAATAAACTTACTGAGTATAACAAGGAAATCTTGTTCTACGGAGGACAGTTTAAAATTTATATCTCGCTTAGATTATGTTTTTTCTTATTAACGTCCACATTGTGCTACTAAGGCTAATTGGGATGGGTTTTCTACAGGTAACCACTCTTTTCTAGCCAGGGTAAGGAGTAAGGATTTTATTCATTTGAGTATAGATTTATTCTTTGTGAAATCACTGGTAATTGGTAAAAAAAAAAAAAAAAACTATAGGGTGTTCCCTTTCAATTTCATGAGGTCATTTCCTTCATTTAAACGTTTGCAAAACTGATTCCTATTTCGGATTAGGGAACGTCAATTTAATTCGTCCGAACGCGACACAGTTGGTCGTAAATGCGATATCCAAAAACAGTTAGGAAAACTGACTCGGCAAGCAAATTGTCTGAAATGGGATGAAAGCCGCCGGCAAAATGAAACCGGGGAATCTCTAACTGATTTTATTTTCTGGTAGGAATGAGCCTTGGCAGATAAGTGCCTAATAGAATGGCCTTTTGTTTGCCACCTCTGGTGCCCTTTATTGCATCTCTCTCTAGATGTAGAAAGGAGAGAAGGAGAGAGAGAGAGAGAGAGGAGAGAGAGAGAGAGAGAGAGAGAGAGAGAGGAGAGAGAGAGAGAGAGAGAGAGAGAGAGGAGAGAGAGAGGAGAGAGAGAGAGTGGGAGAGACTGATGGGCGGAAGGGTTGTTGAAGCTCAATGGGTAAGGTTAGGGGAGTTATAACAGTTTGAAAACCTCTCAGGAAAGCGATTTGTCGGAATCGATGGGAGAAATGAAGTTTACCCCGGGCAAGGGGTTGCTCATCTCAAGTCGATTCACCGGCCGTATAGCCTACCTTATCAAAAACCACTTCATGAAATTGCTATTGAAACTAAATTGGACATAAAGAACTCGGAGTATTTTGTCACACAGCCTTTCCTTTCATAACCAGATTTGTTCCCTTATTAAAGCGAGAGTAAACATTTGCATTAGTCAATATTAAATAGATTATCCAAAAGGTTTCCAGAAGAGAATTAATAGAGAGAGATACATTCCCTCCCGACTAGAAATTCCCTTTTAGCACTATGTATAAAAGTTACCTTATATACCAAAAGGCTCAGGTTAGCCAGTGAATTAATGTCGCATGGTCAACTTAGAGTGGCGAGTTCAATTCCCGCCTGGGAAATAGTAATTTATTAACTGGAACAATTTTGTTATAATGGAAAAGACTTAATTAATCGAAGGAAATAACTTCTTATTACTATTTTACCTTTGGGGCATCTTAGTCAAACTTTCTTTGTGTACGTCTATTAATTTCAAGGTGCTCAGGGCTCGGGTTAACCATGTGAGTTAAGTACGTTAAATAAAATTCTTCGACCCACCCCGGCTAGAAAAGCTGTGTTAACTTGCAGATGACCCGTCCCAATCAGCCATAGTAGCAAAAAGTGGACGTTAATATAAATAATAATAAACGATTCATAATATTTCTTTATTAATACATGAATGAGGCTTGGGTTAGCCATGTAAGTTAAGGCGACGGTCTTAATTGCACTAGTTAAAACTCAAGTCGTTAATTCAATTCTCACTAAGGAAATTGGGATTCGTTTAGTGTGGAACTTATTAAATAAAATCCTTAGGCACACCTGGGAAGGGATGGTTACCTACATATAACCGCCAGAATTAGCCTTAGTAGCACTTGACGGTAATAAATGCCTATAACAATAATACATCAAAGAAAATCAGTGTGTTGCGAAAATACACACGGCAAAGATAATTAAATAATCAATATATCTTCTCTTTTTTAAATTAATCTTCTAATTTTAGTAGTTCAGAAGAAAATCATTAAAATGAGTATTTTCCAGAGAGCTCATCTATTTTGGTTGAATGTAATATTCGGGGGCTCTTACATCAGTCATGCTTTCAATTTGATTAGAATTATTACAGAAAAGTTATAGAATTATCCCGAATAGACTTGCAGGGTGAGAAAATTAAAAAGTAGTTTAAGACAGTCACAGAGACCCAGGTCCTTCAAAGAATTGTAGAGCCAGTTAGTATGTAGGTGAAACATAATTAAACATAGTGCATTATCATTTGATAGAGTAACATATCTGTTAATTGTAGTTTATTATATTATTGGTGTACCTCTAGATACAATACAGTAGAAAAAATGTATTAGTATTTTTTTATTACAGTCCACTTTATGCAACTATGGCCAATTGGGACAGGTAATATATAGTTTACCACCCTTTTCTTGTCCTATAACTCAGGAGGTACAGGTTAGCCATGTGAGTTAATGCGTAGACTTTAATCTATCATGGTGAAATTAAATGATTAGTCCCATTCTGGCTAGGAAAATTTGGTAACCTGTAGAAACACCGTACCGATTAGACATAGTCGTAAAAATTGGACCTTAATAAACAATTGTAATAATACCATACAGCTACAATACTACTACTACTAAAAAAAACAATTACAAATGAAGATAAATTTATGATTAATATAAACATAAATACAGATTTGTGTCAGAAGGTTCGATTGGTGGGTGGACAACGTATTAAATGAAGTTAAAGACTTTTTAAATACAGTACTTCGTTTGTAAATAGTTTGGAGAAGGGTTAAGCGGATCAAAAGTTATTGCATCATTTTTGAGGCACTACTAATTTTGAAGATTTAAATTCGCCCCATTTAATAGGGTGTCATGGTAATTGACGATTAATTATCAATTTTTATTATATTTAAGATGGAAATAAATTGAATAATTTATATATCCTTTAACGCAGTATATTGAAAAGGATGGGTGGAAATATGCAACAAAGTTAGCATAGAACAAAAAAAAGAAAATTATCTGCGAAAAATAAAGCTTTGTATTAGCGAATGGACATCCAGCAGACGTGACAATAGAGAGACGATTTTTTCCTAACGAGACTCAGGATAGGGCACTCACATTTAACGCTCTCATACCTCATGACAAGATCAGATAGATATCTTAGTACAACATGTCATGAAACATTAACCATTAAACACATACTGACTGACTGCAGGAACATTGAATACTTAAGAGACTCCATGCAATATGTAGGAAATTCTTACAGACAAGAGCACACAATCACGTCAATATACAGTAACGACAATATACTAAATCACATTAAAAAATTAAATTTGTTTTACAGAATTTAAATTCTCTCCCTTTTTGGTTCTGACTTTGTGAGAAATTTAGTATAGCTTTGAACGATTTTAAATACTATAAAATGTTCTACTCTATTGTAATACATAATATAAGTGTATTTTTTAAAATGATTTTAAAGTTTTGTGTAAATTTTATTTGTTCCGTTTATTAATTTATATGGTTCAGATTTCTTTCTTTTTTTATAATTTTGGTTTTATTTTAAACTTTGAGGTAAATCGCCAAGTTGCGGGTGCTCCTGTATTAATCAGTAAATAAATAGTTACTACCGAATTACTTTGTTTTAATTTTCATGTATGTCAATGTATAAAACAAATAGATATACAAAGAAGCATTTTACTTTTAATTATTTGAGGGATGAAAGTGATATGCAATTTATTTATTTATTTTTTTTTTAATGTTGGCCTGTATCAAGTTCCTATGTGTTCATTTATTAGAGAGATATTTATACTCTAACAATGTAGAGTGGAGTTTTGTCCGCCGACACTCTGGAGGAGAGAAAATTTAGCTCCCAGTTCCGAGGAAATATTAGTTAGTGATTGCAAGCTGTCGAGTGAGAGAGATATAGAGTGAGTGAGAGAGAGAGAGAGTGAGAGGCTGGGCAGTCAGGTCGGTTTGATAAGGAGTAAGAGAGAGACAACGTCAAGCATAGGGCGAGTGATAAGGTTGCCATGACAACAGCTGGGGCCACCCCCTCCCCTTCTTCCTCCCCCATCTCTCTCTGACAATCCCTCCCCAACAACCCTACCCGAACATTTCTCCACTCCCTCCTCCCACTTTACTTACTTCCTTCTCTTAGAACGACTTGTATATGTAATTGGAGAGAAAATGTAATTCTTCGTACTCTATAAACTAATTGAGAAAAGGGAAAAATGAAAAAGGACTCATATATTAAAAGAAAAAAAAACAAAAAAAAGACAAAAAAAAAATTGAGCTATAGTTGAATTATTATGTAAAAAGAAATATATATATATGTAATGTTTTATTAATTAAGTAATCAATGAACTTAAATGACAAAAATATAAAAATCTTTTATTTCCCTACAGTGTGGATCTAAATAGATTCAATCTCCACGTTCTTCGAATATGTTATTTGCTCCATGTTCGCCTATGTGATGACTCTATCAAGAGTCTATGGACTCATATCTATTAATAAATATTAAATTAAAAATAAAAATGCTGTTATACAATTTTAACTCTTCATTCCAAGCAGTGAAGACTTCTATTGGTTATTTTCTACAAATAATTTAACTTGTAAATAACGAAATGTATCATATATATTTAATTATTTGTTACAATTAGGTTTCCTCAATACCTAAAATTATTTATTTTATATTATTAGAAGACCTAAATATATATATTTTTCTGCAATTATTATTTAACGATACTTGGAACTCATGTATTACCTTTATATGTCGATGTATATACTATTAGACATTAGAAGAATTTATGTATAATTATTGTAACATCAAACAAAATAAAATAATTTGAAGTAGTTGTTCTGTATTCATTTATTTATGTTAATACTGTATTTGTTTTTTTTTTTAAATTGGCACGTTCATAATAAGGGCGTCTCTTAACAAACATGATGAGTCTTGTTTGGCATATTAGCATATGATTTATTAGTGACATACCAACCACAGATAGTTTAATCATTCTAGCCTCGCTTTGAAATAGTGCACAATGGTTTTTTCCGAACCAATTATACTTTCTTTGTTTCTACATTAATCCTGAACCTTGAAATTATATTTGAATCGTAAATAAAATACAGCTTTTCGAAGCCAAGTTAATTCAAAGCTGAAAGTTCTAAATCTCGACCGGACACTTTTTGATTCATGTTAATGAACGTTCCTATCAAACGACAGATAATGTAATATCTGATTTAAGTTATGTCTCTCTGGTTGTACATGGAATACACTGTCTGGGTCATCGTAGCAGTAATAATATCCATTCATACCAACTAGGTATATATTTGTAATAAAAAACGCTTTTTGACACCTATTACTCATATTTGGAAAGGTGTGAAAAAGGACGTTCAATATTCCTCAGGCTGATTTTTACACCCAAGAAGCTATCTGAGAATCGAATGGTCTAATGTTCGTAGTCGGGAAATGTCAGCCGTAAGATCAAGAGGAGAGTTTCTAGGAAAACAATATAATAATAACGTCTCGAAGGGAGAGCTATTTGCTATACCCCTCTCTGAATTCTAAGGAAATTCTTTCCTTTCTTTTCGACAATTGCAAAATGTTTAGTACTGTTCTACCAATCATAGGACGCATACATACTTATTTAATCCCGAAAGTGAATTTAAATTTGGCATTGTATCTGTATGTATGTAAGTGGAACGAGTTTTAAGTCAAATAATTGGTAAGTATTATTTATTATTTAATTTTACGCTTATAATGGTACAGATAAGTATTTATATATGTGTAATACTTTCACTTTGCCATTGCATGAAACAATTAGTACAACGATAAATTCAGTTTATGTGACGACTTTCAATTGCTCATTTGCTGCTTTTCTTTAGATGTAATTAAAACGCTTTTTATTTTGTGTGTATTAAATAAATATTCTTGAGTTATAATTATTCATTTATTATAGATAGAACAAATAAAATGTCAACAAAAAGAGATTTGGGGCATTTGATATTGAATTTAATTTCAAGATGTGAAATTAAATTTTTTTGAGGATGTAGCCATACTAGGTCAATGAACAAAAACTTCTATTTTTCCTTTAAAAAAAAAAATGTTTTATTTAATTCCAAAACACATTTCAAGCTCGTTAGCTTCTGGTCAAAGGGCTCCTTTCTTTCTAAAATAATAGATTCAAATTTTTGTTATTTCCATTCCACAATTTTATGTCCACGACTTACTCTGCTAGCATTTTCAATTTTTTTTAATATCTAGTATCTCTAGGTGAATATTTATACTTGGTAGTGGTGATTACCTGCACCTATTTGTACATTCCATATATATAAAACACACGCTAACAGAAGAACAGAAAAACCCACAGAAGAACAGAAGTCACCAAGTAAAATTTTTAGAAAATGTCGGTCTGACTTGATAACGTTTTGCACTTCCTTGTCATCATATAGTTTAGTGCTAAAATAATACGTGTCCTACTCAGCACTGATTTTAAAACTTTTACTGCTGATTTTAAGCAAGTTTTGAGTGCCTTTTAGCCGAACAGAAAAACATCAACTAACGGAAGGGCTTAATTAAAATGATACAATGTGGCCCACTCTATCAGACACCTTCCGTTTTATTCATATATGCTCCGTCTCAGTGGGATACATGTGAAAATGGAGGCGAAGATGTACTCAAATTTATAGACGAATACGAATATGAATAATTTTTCAACGGGAATTATTAATGAAGTTACTTTCAGATAATGGATATTTTGTTTTATTTCTGTTTTGCCATATTTACTGTAATAAGTAACTACAAGGGAAGAGTTATATTTTTTTTTTCTTTTCCAATTTTTCCTTCGTGCACCATCCATGCCCCAAGGCTGTTATTTTGTGTATGTGCCTTACAAAGTATATAACATGTACTTGGTTACAACTTTTTGTGTATAAAAGTAATAACAACTACAACAATTATATAATGATGATAAAATAAGATTTTAATATAATTAGCTTAAGAAACTAATACTAAAATAAATTAAAAATTTCCAGAAATTGCCCGGTTATTAACCACTGGATTAATAGGTTTATACCATTATTAGTTTAAAAAGTCCGTCATGCATGGAAGCTGGAAGGACACACTGCTGATCTCATCTCACCATATATTACTTATTTTAGATCCTTTTAGCAGATTTCCCTTAAGGGAAATCAGCTATTGAGGTTGTACTCATGACGGAATTTTCAAAATTTTTCTTCAAATGTACATCGATCCTACCTAGTAGACGAAAATGAGGTCATTTCAAAATTGTAAATATCTATCTATATGTAAATATTTGTCTGTTACCGCTCTAGCGGTCGCAATTATTGTTTAATCGGTACCAAACTCGATATTTAGTCGTTTTGTGTAAAACGAAAGATCAAGTTCGTTAACGGCTGAAATTGGACCAGTGGGAGGGGGGGGGGGGGTTAGAGGGGAGGAATTTCGAAAATTCGAAATATCTCCGTTATTGTACGTCGGATCGAAATTTTTTACAGAATCAATCTTATTGCAAATTAAATTTACTATAAATATTGTTATATACTTTTATTCTCTATCTTGAATATTAACCGAGGTATTTGCTTTTTCATGAAGTCTGTGGTCGGGTGTAGTTCGGATTAGGCCCATCCATAAGTACTCGGCTCTGGTGGAAGCTTCTTCTAACCTTACCTGTCGTTTCTAACCTTACCTTACCTTCGTTACTTTGTGAGATTTATGCAAATACGTTCCGTTCATCCGCCCCCCCCCTCCCTTCTTTAGTTCTTGGACTACTAAAATTTGAGTTATTAAAATATAAATTATTCAGAAGCCGTTTCAGTTGGGAGTTTATTTTAATTAACTGAATGATTTCTCATTACCGTTTGTATTTAATCACGGTGGTGTTGTTCTACCAGTATGCAGATTTCTCTATTGTAAAACTCTTTACATTACAAATAGCCCTTCTTTTTCGGAAAAAAGTAAATCTTTGATTGTTCTGTTCATCGTTCTTGGCAGTATTTAATTACTCAGTGCTTAATGTATTTATCACATGGCTTTATGCAATTTTATTACAATGTATGGCTCTGTGTGCGTCTTTTGCAGCTTCGTTTGGGAAGGAATCGGAAAATTTATGTTGTCCCGGAATTAGGCCGTGTTATGTGACGTACGGTAATAGCATATCCCAAAGGAGAAATTTGCTAATACCCCCCGAGGGCAAATTAGTTAATGATCTAAAATTAGCCTTGAGGGCAGCTTAGGAGACTACCGCTTGCCCTACATATTGCTGAACAGGGAAGCATACATGTCGCTGTTTAACACGAATCAAACTAAACTATTCGATAAAAAAACAATACTGGTTTAGTTGTTTTCATAGGTATTTCATGTTAAATTACTTATAATGTAAGTGGGTTCGATTCCCGCAAGGGCATAAACATTTTTTTTGGATAAGGATCTATTTTATGAAACTTTTGGCAAGGTTAGAAACGTCCTTCACGCAGCGGCTGCGTAAACTAAGCAGATTTTTCCAATGAAGTTTAACAATATATAAATCTACATACTGGTAGAATATCGCACCGTGAATAAATACTAATGATAATAAGAAATCTCTCGACCAGGAGCATCTGAACTGTAAACAGGTCTGCCAACCTCACAACGGTAGAATACAATTGGTGAAATATGTAAAAATATAACATATTAATTTTATTGAAAACTATTTACTATATTTAGTAGTGTAATTTATAATGAATAAGAATAATTTTTTCTCAATCAATCATATTTTAGTAGTCCAAGCACTTAAAACGGGGGAGGGGGTCGTCTGAACATATTTGCATGTCTCTCGTATAATAATAACGTCTCTTCAAAAAAATATTTGGTATTTAAGCTTCAAATAAAGTGGTTTATCATAACAGAGTATTGTTTATGTAACATGAGTAGAAGTGGGGGTTCACTAAAGGCTAAAAACTGAAAAATGCAAATATCTCGGTTAATATTCAAGATAAAGAACAAATGCATTTAACAATAATATAGTACATTTAATGTGTCATAAGATTACATAAAACGACTAAATATCGAGTTTGGTAATCGAACAATAATTGCGACTTCTAGAACGGTAACAGACAATGTATATTTATAATTTTGAACGGACCACATTTTCATCATCTCCTTGGTAGGATCGTTGGACATTTAAAGAAAAAAATCGAAAATTTCGTCATGAATACGACCTCAATAGCTGATTTCCCTTAAGGGAAATCTGCTAAAATGCTTCATAACAAACAACAAATAATTTTATTATTAACAATTCCACCGGATATACATCGGGAAATGTCAAAATATTGTGGAAAGTAAAGGCTTCGCAAAAAAAATACCATCATCATTAAATCTCAAATGAATTCTTGAGCGAAGCAGGTATATATATGTGTGTGTGTGTAATGATGAATGCTAAAAATATATGTTTTATATCATCAGAGAAAATAATTAATTAATAATATAGGCTAATGTATAAGGAAAGCCGTTAGCATAAAGCCAATATTGAGTAATTTACATATTTCTGCCGCTAGGAGATACGCTATGAATATGAATTGATTTTCTGTCAGCATTACGTCAGGGGAGGTGTGACGTAGAGCCATTCAGATATTCGCATTATAGAAAAGCACGCCCTTTCTACGAATTTCCTTTATATATATTTTGTTATAACTTTCGAATGACATTGATTGAAAATTGCCATCGGCATTCCCCTAGTCAATATGGAATTATAAATGAATTTCTACATAAAACAAGTTTCATCCATATACCAGATGAATTGAATTCTTTTTTATTCTATTTTCTGCTTTAACTGTCCAATTTTACCCCCAGTTTTCCTGAATTGAAATCAAATACAGTGGTAATAAATGTGGTTGCATTTATCATACACTTTTTGCTACAATGGTTAATTGGGACTTTTCTGAGCCTAATTTAATGAGTTCGTCACCAAATAAATTCCTATTGCCCACACGTGATTCGAACTCGCCACTCTAGGTTTACCATGTGAGATTAAGGTCATCGCTTTAACTCACATAGTTAACCTGAGCCCCAATCATATTAAAAAAATATAAAAGTCCGTCACGCAGGGGCTGCGTAAACTAAGCAGATTTCCCACGTGAAGTTTCACAGTAGAGAAATCTGCCCAATAACAGCTGTAGTAGGAAGGGATCTCTAAACCTATTCACGAGGGAGGAATAGTTCCGGAAACGGCCACCAGAGCTCTCGGCGGAAAGTCCGGAACTTGGAGTCTTGCCGATCACCCAAACAATACAAATGCAAATATCTCGGTTAATATTCAAGATAGAGAATAAATGTATAGAACAATATTCATAGTAAATTTAATTTACAATAAGATTTACAATAATTTTTCGATCCGACGCATAATAACGGAGATATTTTGAATTTTCAAAAATCCCCCCTCTAAACCCTCCCCTTCCACTGGTCCGATTTCAGCCATTAACGAACTTGATCTTCCTTTTTACATAAAACGATTAAATTCCGAGTTTGGTAACGATCAAACAAAAATTACGACCGCTAGAGCGTTAACAGACAAATATATATATATATATATATATATATATATATATATATATATATATATATATATATATATAATTTTGAACGGACCTCATTTTCGTCATCTCCTGGGTAGGATCGATGGACATTTGAAGAAATTTTTCGAAACTCGCGTCATGAGTACGACCTCAATAGCTGATTTCCCTTAAGGGAAATCTGCTAAAATGTAACCACTAAAATAATAATGAGTGAGTTAAGGCGTTCTTCTTAACGAAAATGGTAAACACATCGACATGGGTTCGATTCCTAGCTAGGCAATAGGAATTTATTTGACCTCACTAAATAAAATCCTTTGTCCGTTCTTGGCTGGAAAATGGTGGTAACCTTTCCCAATTAGCCTATTACAACGTGGGCCATTTAGAACTTACTTGAGAAACCATGTGTGTCTGTCAGGGGGTTTTCGACTTAATATATATTCCTCAGATGGATGATTGAAGTTGATGTTCTCCGTAAAATGAATAGGCGAGGTTGGTCCTCATTTATTTAAATAATATAAAAGTCCGTCACGCAGGGGCTGCGTAAATTGAGCATATTTCCCTCGTGAAGTTTAACAGTAGATAAATCTGCATACTCGTAACCCAACATCACAGTCAATATTAAGTGAATAAATACAAACGGGAAGTGTCTAAAATGTAAACAAATAGATATGCTAACGTCTCGCCGGTAAGAAAAACAATTACTGAAATATATCAGAATATAACATATTAATTTTGTTGAAAACTATTTACTACATCTTTTGCTGTAATTAATGACGAATCAGGATAATTTTTATCTCAATCAAATTTTAGCAGACCAAAACAATTTGCATGTATCTCGTATAATAAAGGTCTCTTGAAAACAATATTTGATATTTAGATTCTAATAAAGTGATCTATTATGTAACATAGTGTTGCTCATGTAACATGTGTAGAAGTGGGGGTTTGCTGAAGGCCGAAAACGGAAAAATGCAAATATCTCGGTTAATATTAAAAATAGGAAATAAATGTATATAAGAACACTTATTAAATTAGTTTGCAGTATGATTGATACAATAAACATTTTTGATCCAACGTATAGAAAAGGAGATATTTAGAATTTTCAAAATTCTCTCCCTCCCCTGGTCCGATTTCATTCGTTAACGAACTTGATCTTTCATTTTACACAAAACAACTAAATATCGAGTATGGTAACGATCAAGAATTAATTACGCTAGAGCGGTAACAGACAAATACACGTATATATATATAGTGTTGCGTAGATTAAATATAGCAGGAACCAGGTGATTGGGGAGTGCGGAGGAGTTCAAAGAAGTGCCGCTAATTGGTCGCGCACTTACTAGTCCCTTCTAGTCCTTCTTGAAAAAGCCTCAGTCTCACCCTGCTCTCCATTTAAGCCTGTACAGCTAAATCTAATTATAGCCATCTGCCTGGAACTTCTAGACCTTTCTCGAACTGGAACCTTCTATGCCTAGGCACTTCTGCAAGCATTTAAAAGGAAGTCTCACAGTACCCCACTGTTTAGTTTATGGTCAGATGACTTGATGGTCACATTGGTGCTACAGTGCGACTTAGTGCAGTGCGGAAAAGTGTTGTGCCGTGAAGAACAGTGTTGGGCCGTGTCTGTAAGCAACAGTTTAGTGCGTGTTTAAGGCAGTGCAGTGCCGCGAAGTAAAGGACAGTGCAGTGCTGTCCTTTTATGTGAAGTACAGTGACCGCGAGTGAATTATTGGTCTGTGAAATCTGAATAACAGTGACACTATCGGTGTAATACTGTGAGTAGTAATAGTTAACCAAGAGTATTGTGCATTGTGAAATAAATTCTGCAGTGATAAACTGTGAAACTTGTGTGTGTTTAATTTTGCAATCCAAAAGAACTCTCATTATCAACTAATTATCTCTTATTATTACTGGTTTTGTAATAAAAACGTAACAATATATATATATATATATATATATATATATATATATATATATAATATTAAATTGTATTTTCGTCAGAACTATAGCTGAGTACCGAATATCAGATCAATCGGTCAACGGGAAATGGGTAAAATTTAAACTAATAAATTTGACCAAAATGAATAAACAAACGGGACAAGCTAAGTAAACCCCGTTTAAAAACAAGGCTTTCTTTATTTAATTTTATTATTATTATTTATTAACGTCACTTTTTGTAACTAAGGCTAATTGGGACTAGTCATCTAAAGGTTGCCACCCATTTTTAGACAGGATGGGGCAAAGGATTTTATTTAATGAATTCCGTCACCAAATAAATTCCTTTGACCAGGTGGGAATCGAACTCAGCACTCTAATTTTTCCATGTGCGATGAAAGGCAACGCTTTAACTCACAAGGCTATCCTGAGCAACTTATTTACTTTAAAAAACAGGTCATACAAGTTAGAATAGTTAAATATCTTTCAACTGTAATGTCTCAACCTAAAACTGAAATATCTGAAGTGTCATCCAGCAATATAAGAATAAAATATGTGTTTTTTGTGTGTGCGCGAGCATGAGTTAGACTTCCAGGCGTGAATTTCTCTTGTTCTTCGTGTGTAAAATGAGGTGCATGTTGACGGTGCGTTAGAGTAGGGTACCTCTAAAACCACGCGGTGTAATGAAAGAGGGGGGTGTGTGCACGAGGTTGACATTACCTCATATATAGGACTAGGGTGGGGGGGGGGGTTAGGGGAGGGGGGTGTTAGGGGGGGGGGTGTTAGGGGGGGGGGGTGTACCTTGAGTTTACGACTTGATGAAGGAAACAAAACGTCGACGCGCGACGTAATGAGACGTCAGAAGAGCTCGTTATCTCGGCGGCGGCTAAAAGTTACAACTCAGCAGTTATATCCGGCGAAGGGAGGCTGGTGAGTTTTAGCTCGGCTGGTGAGTTTTAGCGGGGCTTAGCATTCTCCTTATTAGTCGGCTTTGTGTCACTCCTTCCAGACACACGTTGAGCGGATTTGAGAGAATTGTTGTCTCTCTCTCTCTCTCTCTCTCTCTCTCTCTCTCTCTCTCTCGCTCACCCTCTCCCTCTCTCTCTCACCCTCTCTCTCTCTCTCTCTCTCTCTCTCTCTCTCTCTCTCTCTCTCTCTCTCTCTCTCTCTCTCTCTCTCTCTCTCTCTCTCTCTCTCTCTCTCTCTCTCTCTCTCTCTCTCTCTCTCTCTCTCTCTCTCTCTCTCTCTCTCTCTCTCTCTCTCTCTCTCTCTCTCTCTCTCTCTCTCTCTCTCTCTCTCTCCCTCTCTCTCTCTCTCCCTCTCTCTCTCTCTCTCTCTCTCTCTCTCTCTCTCTCTCTCTCTCTCTCTCTCTCTCTCTCTCTCTCTCTCTCTCTCTCTCTCTCTCTCTCTCTCTCTCTCTCTCTCTCTCTCTCTCTCTCTCTCTCTCAAACACACACACACTCTCACACTCTCACTCACTCTCCCCCCGGGGAGGGATGGAATGGGGAAAATTATATAAAGAACAAAACTAAGGGTACGGAACACAAAAACACTAAAAGAAACAAGAACACAAATCAAAACTAAGAAACTGTGGAAAATTAATAAGTGAAAAGAAAATTTAATATCTTTGAAACAACAACCATTCATCCTGTAGTTAACCCGTCCCAATTAGTCTGAGTTGCAAAAAGTCGACGTTAATAAATAAAATAATAACAACCATTTACACATTTAAACACATCTCCCTCATGCACACAAGCACAAACACTCAACATTTTAAAATAAGTAATTAAATATTATCAAATTACCCAATCTATTTAAAATATGTCAGAATAGTGGAAATATGTGGGCTGCCCTCAGTCAGTAGTTCGTTCAAGACATGTGGAATGTTTAAGTAATTACGTAATCTCCATTCTGTTAGTAGGTGTTTTATAGTTAGTCCAGTGTTGCAATGAGTACAGATATGCTTGTCTTTTTTGTTCATTATGTAAGAAAGTGCCTTCCCATACTGCAGGAGTTTTCTCAACAAGAAAAAAATATTTCTTCACTTTAGGTTTTGGTCTAATTTTTCGTGGATATCAAAAGCATATTTGTTTAGAATTCTTGGATGGAATTCTTTTAAATACTAACAATGATGAGACGTGGGTGTCTAAAGGTTTTCACTTTCACTTCTGCTATAAGAACATAGTAACTAATGAGGTTGGAGGAAAGTGGCTGGATTAATCAACCTCCTATTGACGTCGACATAAAAAAATAAAGGATTCCAAAATTCGTAGATTAAAAGAGAGAAAGGCTCGTTACAAGTCCGGGGAGATAAATTGGCGAAGCGGAATTGAGCGATTTGTCGCCTTGTTCGGGAAGAGAGTCAACACAAATTTCGGATCAGGATTAATCTGCAAGCCCTGAGTTAATATTTGTCCCGGGGAACCGGCCGAGAGTGTTTGAGCTGTCCTGGAAAAGTGAGAAACGGGACTCTGGAGTCGGGAGGGGTAGGAGGGAGAGGGAGAGGAAATTAAAATATTTCCCAGCAGGGCGCTGAGGGGGAGGACACTCATTTCCTGGAGGACTCGACTGGCTCATTCACAGTGCCGTAATTAGGTCTGAGATTGATAGCGAGGAATTATACTGAGTACGCTCTGCTGGGAGGACCCAAAGCGCAGGGGCTGCGTAATGTGAGCAGTTTTCCAACCTACCAAATGCTAAAAAGGCCGGGAAAATCTAGCTGATCATGTAAGTTTTAGAGATATAACTGTATTTACATGTATCAAGCATTTCAAAAATGGCGATGTTTCTCTATAAAAAGCAAGACTAACAAAATATTATCAACGTAAAACATATATAAAAACATCAAAGGACAGCAAAATCCAAAAAGAAACAACAGAAAACAACAAAAATAACACTAACAAAAATACGAAACGGGAAATAAAACTAATCAAAATATATAAATTTATAAAAGCCTGTCATGCAGGGACTGTGTAAACCAAGCATATTTCCCTCATGAAGTTTCTACATCAACAATCTACATACTGGTAACAATTAACCACCGTGAATATTAAGTGTATAAATCATTCAGTCAAATTTAATAACCTCCCAACGAAAAGCGTCTGAATTGTAAACAAACAGGTCCGCCAATCTCTCAGAGCTGAACAGATAGATAGAAATATCTTCACGGGAAATAAAAAGAATTACTGAAATATATATCTGAATATTGCATATTGATTTTACTGAAAACTATTTACTATATGTAGTTCTGTAATTTATAATGTACCAGAATATTTTTTTGTCTCAATCACTCAGATTTATCTAATCCAAAAAGTTAAGACGGATGGGGAGCCAACAGAACATATTTGCATGTATCTCGAGTAAAACAGATCTCTCGAAAACAATATTTGGTATTTAAGCCTCGAATAAAGTGGTATATTATATAACAGAGTATTGAGAAGTGGGTGTGTGTTGAATGCTGAAAAATGAAAAATGCAAATATCTCGGCTAATATTCAAGATAGAGAATAAATGTATATTACATCATTTATAGAACATTAAATTCGCATTAAGTTAAATTGTTTACAACTTTTCGGCCCGATTAATAATAATGGATGTTGTATAGTTTTAAACACACCTCAATTTCGTCATCTGATCGGTAGGACCGAATGGGTTTGAGAGAAATTTTTCAAAAAATTCATACTTTATTTTTTTTTTAATTTTCAACCTTACCTTAGAAAATTATGCGTACTTTCTAGCTTCAGCCTCCAGTTAACCCCGATTTCTACTCAAAGGATTTTTATTTAGAAATAGAGAATTTATCATGAGATGAGATCAGAAGTGTGTCATTCCAGGACGTTGAAATTCTGCTTAGTTTACTCAGCTCCGAGGGTTTTTTTTTTGCAACCTTGTAGGCTGTAACTTTTACTGAAAAAAGTATTTTGTGTTATCACTAGTGTATATGATAAGGATTCATCCTGGAGACGGGGTTTCGTTACGACCTATATCCGACGAAGGCAAACGCCAGGGAATTAGGGAAAAGCCCAAGTTTAGCAAAGTCATTAGACATACTCATAATTCCTCCCTTGCTCTAGGGCCTATATTGCCATATTTAGGTCGACTATCTGAGATCCTGGGAAGAAAACTTAATAGGCAGGGCGTTTGAACAGCCTACAGGAATGGGGCCTCAATGCAGAATCTTTGTCTCAAAGATTAAGGATGCTACTCATCTAGGATGTGTGAAGCCAGGTACGTAGGGAGGACAGAGAGGAAGTTGCTAATGTGCTAGAACACATGAGTTTTATTCCCACTGAAAAGAGAACAATTACCAAGCAGGAGACCACCAGTTTTTGAAAAGATAGTTTATTGTCAAAATACGAACTTTTTTCAATATTCTTTTTTTGATTTTTTTTAGTAATAAATTATTATAACCGAAAATTGTAACAACTGTAAAGGTTTATCATGAGATAAATGTATCTACAACTAATTTAATTTTGGAGTCTTTATTGGGTTAACGGGCATTTCTTTACGTTTCATTATTTCACAATTCACTTTATTTAAAAAATAATAATAATAAAAACCCAATGATAACTCTTTGCGAGATACTGTATTAATAAGTGCCTACTTTCATGATATATTTACTAAATCTAAGTACAGATTGCTACTTACATTTCTGAAGTGCTCATTCCCTCTTTCGTTCTTTGCGACAATCATATCACACATATAGCATTCAAGTAGGCACTCTTTATAGGAAATTTAGCAAAAAATTATCAATGGGTTTTGATAAATTGTATATAAGCCACCAAATGTAAGGTATATGAATAAAGTTTTCACGGAAAAAATGCTTTTTATTGGTGATCCTCAGCCATGAAGCTAGTAAGAACACATAAAAATATTGGGCCCAGAATAAGAAGAATAAATATAATTTGTTTTTCACTTCATTCTTGAATTTAAGAAGTCAACATATCACAATTACAATTTCAAAATAAAATTCCTCGTTTCTCCGTTGCGTCGAGGAATAGTAGGTTATAGTTTATACATAGGTAATTATTTTTTAACACATTTCAATGATAAGTATCGTTAATATAAACTTGTATAATTCGAAACCTTCATTAAAACGAAGTCGCCAACATAAAATATTTTGTCTCGAAAAAAAGGCCATTGGAAAGTACCATTACACCGTTACCTGACGCTTGGAAGCTCGTTAAGCGGGGAAAACTTATTTACAAGCGGACAAAGTGTTGAAGGAAAAATGTTGAAATAAATTTGTTCTGAGTGGAACTCACATGAAAGGCTGGGCATGGGGGAAAAAAGGCAAAAAAAAAAAAAAAAAAAGAAAGGAAAAAAAAAAGTTGTGATTAGTGCTTTGTGAGATAAGGGCAGTGAGTATTTCTTAGAGAAGACTGACCCTTTTAGAACCTTTGACCCGGGAAGGGCTTTAAGGGAGGATTAAAAAGCTACCTACATAAACTGGGCTCTGTATGCCCAACCTATTTGTGTTTATACTCAACCATAAAATTATATGGAGCCCGCTGGCCAGCTCGCCCAATATAAACCTGGTTCTAGTTTATTTTTAGCTCCTTTCATTTTCTATTACTCCTTTATTGTGCGCTTGTTCAGTTCAACATTTTCCACCGGAGAGCAATAATATTTGCGGATTACAAGAAATCCCTGGGCGCTGCCTTATGGAAATATGTTTTTAGAGTCTGAGAGTGCACGTAAACATTTGTGCTAAATGTGGAACACTGTGTGTTATTCATGAGTAGAAGAAAACTTAAAGTAATTGAAAGAGAACAATTTCCTGAGTAGCTTGTTTTCATAGTCCTAAAAGTAATCACAAAAAAAGGCCTCACAGGAAAGTCCCAAAGGGATAATATTCTGAAACAGTTGGATGTCTATTAATATTAAAGTATAAGGTACCATTGTAACTTTTCATTTCCATCGCTACGCGAGAAGAATACAATTACATCAAATTTGTATGTGTCTGGGATTATTCGTGATGGTATTGAAAGCAATGTCCATTAATATTAGGAAATGGAATCATACATTACAATGTAAGTTACTCAAGAATGTATTAGTACGAGTATGTTACTATAATGAAGAGGCGTCATATCTCGAAACATGTTGAAGAAAATATTTCACGTGTTTTTCATCAATTAACCTTCCGCCATTTCCACTTAAACGAAGAATGAATTGATGATTGATTTCGATGAATGGAAATTTTGAGTAAAAATGTATACTTCAATGTAGACTGTGCCAAATTTAATGTTAGCTCTCCATTTTTGGCAGCATTGAGACATTTATTCTGAATAGCGACCATAGAGTCACTGAAGTCGGCTGTTTGAGTGTCAAATGATTCCTGGGTCTTGACATCGTAGAATATCTCACGGACCTAGAATCTAATAGCTTGTATCTATTATCAAACCGGTAATCATATGTGTGCATGTCTAGGGCGGTTCCGTTTGAAGCAATATTTGAAATCTAAGACTCATAATAGATTCAATATAAGACGGCTACTTTTGGAGGATTCTGGAGAAGGGGAACAAGAGATAATACCTGAAACGGAACAGACGATTTCGCTTTAAATGAAAGCCCAGAGAGTAAGGTGAGAGTTACCTTAAATTATCCATTACGCAGAAGGCAACAATTGAAGGGTTTGCTGCAAAAAGGAGGTAGCTCCAATTTTTCCAGTTTTCGGGAAACCAAAAAAAAACGTTTAAAAAATTCAAATTTTAAGTAACGTAAAAATATTGTTGTTGCTTACTTTCAATTATGGTGTTTACATATTAGAACAGTATTTTCATTCAAAAAATATCATCCAAATGTTGGTGGTACGTGGACGATCCTTGAAGCTACCTCTTTTTTGCCCAAAAGAATGGAATATGAGGAAAGGAGGAATATGTTATGTCTGGAAAAAAGGTGTAAAAATAAATAGAATGTACCATTATTATCTATTTTTTATTTAAAAAAAAATGTTAATAAAGTACAGCAAAATTATTGGTTTTACAAACAGAAAATAACATCATTATAACGAATAACACAAAATACGAAAACAATATCATTACGATTGAAGCTGCATCCTTTATGTGCCAAATAAAAGAGATTTTTTTTTTGGCACAAGAAAGTGTTTACTGTTACTCTGGGTGTTTACTGTGGGTATGTTAAGTGTTACTCCCAACAGCTATGGGATGGAGCTACCTCCTTTTTGCAGCAAACCCTTCAATTCTTCAATTACAGGTAGCCCTGACAAGAAAGAGGCACTGTATGAGATGGGTTGAAAAAGTAATACAGGATGGTATGGACAGGAAAGCCGATGATGGGCAGAGGTGGAGATGGAGGACAATGTGAGCTAAACATGTTTCAAGGATGTAAAGTCAAGCAACATAAAAAAATTGAAAACGAATTACAGGAAGTATAAAAAGACATATGGATTTCTTGAGCATTACCCTTCATGCAATAAATAAAATACTAATGTTTGTCTGATTTTCTATTTAAATTGGGGGGGGGGGCACAGGTTAGCCATGCTAGTTAAAGCATTTCCAATGGTGAACCTAGATACCCACCCGGGCAATAGGAATTCATTTAGTGACGAATTCATTGAATAAAAACCTTAATCCCACCCTGGCTAGAAAAGGGCGGTAACCTGTAGATAACCAATCCCAATTAGCCATAGTGGACGTTATTAAATAATAATGAACAAGAGAATAAAATGCATCATTGTTTTTTTTTCTAATCACTAGAAAAGATCCATAGAGAAATATATGTAACCTAAAATGAAAAATCCTCAATGATTATTGAATTAATTCAACTCCAGCTCTGAGGTGAAGTATTGAAAATACATATACTTAGACATTACATGAATACAGAGTTTTTTTGTGTTATATCTTTGTGTGATATATTGTTAGGAAAACCTTGATGAAGAATTTGGGCTTTAATATAAAGGGCGCGAAGGTACCACATCGATTACGAGAAAAACTAATTAAAAGTTTGTTTTTCATTTGTAGAAGAGAGTTGGCGAGCGTGTGTTTGTGTTGTTTGCAGAGTTAACATATTTATCCTCAAGTTGAAACCGTACTTTCTGCAAGGACTGCTAACTCGCAGGTAAAACTGCTTCCTCTGCCAGTGCATTGTTTATCTTCCCCGAGATTCTATTCTTTTGTAAGTCTCGAAAGTTTCTCGCGAATAATGTAAAATGTAGGTCACGCTTCTTAGGAACTACGGCGTGGTAACTTTTTTATTATGGGGTAATATTTCAATAAGAAAGTTTTTGAATAAGGCGTTTTCGGTCCGCCGGCAGAAAGTGCATTTTAAGAGTGTGGTGAGTGCAGATTCAAGACCTGCCAACTTGGAAACTATAATCATCTATAAATCTCTCTTTTCAAACAAAGAGCGAATTTATTCCTCCATTTAGCACTTTAAACACTTCCCCAAGCATTTACTATGAAGTTCCATGGCAACTCTTCTTGATTCTAAATCATGACGTAACCCTGTTAGTATTATTATTATTATTAATTAAAGTCAACTATTTGTAACTAACTCTAATAGAGACAAGTTATCTACAGGTTACCACCCTTTTCTAGCTATGGTGGATGTTATTTAATGAATTCCTTCACTAAATAATTTCATCTGTCCAGGCGAGAATCGAACTCGCCACTCTAGGTTTACCATGTGAGATTAAGGTCAACGCTTTACCTCACATGACTAACCTGAGCCCCCACCCCCCGCTTCTAATAGTATGTATTTAGTAAATATGTAATTTTGGAACACAAAATTTAAAAAACCAAAACAATATTTTTTATCTTTCTATATCCAATAACTGACCAAAGCCTTAAAGCATATGGTTCTCTATTTTAGCAGGTTTCCCTTAAGGGAAATCAGCTATTGAGGTCGTACTCATGACGCGATTTTCGAAACATTTCTTCAAATGTCCATCGATCCTACACAGAAGATGACGAAAATGAGGTCCATTCAAAATTATATATTATATATATATATATATATATATATATATATATATATATATATATATATATATATATATATATTATATAATCCTTTTCAATTACGGGGGCTCAGGTTGGCCATGTGAGATAAAGCGTTGTCCTTAATCTCACATGTTAAACCTAGAGTTCCGAGTTCGATTCCCGCCTGGGCAATAGGAATTTATTTAGTGACGGTAATTCATTAAAAAAAATCCTTAGTCCCACCCTGGCTAGAAAAGGGTGGTAGTCTGCAGATAGCCTTGCAAAAAAGCGGACGTTAATAAATATTTTTTGTAATTCAATTATGTTATTTATTTACGTCCACATTAAGTTACTGTGGGTAATTAAAATAAAGACATTTCTCTTTAATCGGTTAAGGTTTTATTGAGTATTTAAAAATTTTCGTTTTCCTCTTGGGGAAATCAGCTATTGAGGTTGTTCTCATGATGGGATTTTCGAAAACTTCTTTAAAATGTCCATCGATCCTACCCAGGAGATAACGAAAATGAGGTCCGTTTAAAATTTATACAAATATTCGTCTGTTAACTCACTAGCGCTAGCAATTTTTAACGGGTTAATTTTTATTTGATCGTTACCAAACTCGATATTTAAACATTTTATGAAAAACTGAAGATCAAGTTATTTAACGGCGAAAATTAGACCAGTGGGAGGAGGGTTTAGAGGGAGAGATTTTGAATAAGCTTAATATTTCCGTTATTATGCGTCGGATCGAAATGTTACATAAAATCAGTCTTATTGCAAATGTAGTGTTCTATAAATGTTATGTACTTTTTTTCAGATAGTTGATTATTAACGAAGATATTCGCAATTTTTTTCTTCAGTTTTCGGCCTATATTGAGCCTCCACTCCTACTCATGTCATATTCACAATGAGGTGTTATATTATGAAGCACATCAGTTGAAGCCTAAATACCAAATATTGTTCTCGTTAAACTTTTACGTTTTGAGGCAAATGCAAATACGTTAAGTACGTGGGAAATCTGCTTAGTTAACGCGGCCCCTCCGTGACGGACTTTTTCTACTGTGTATCAATGTTTGGTTTGATCGATTGTTCTTTCCTTATGCCAAGAACAAGTAATATGGCTTCCTCTATGGAATGGGGAAAACAGTGGCTCAGGGTTGCCAATAAACCCGATTGTATATCCCCTCTCCCCCAGACAGTGTTACCAACGTCCATGACCTTCCGCTACCATTGGCTTGTTACAGTAGGACGGGACAACACGTGCAATGGCTTCCTCAATAGAAGTCGATAGATGGTCGCCGACAATGCTGCCAATAGACTCGAGACTTATGTTGACTCCCAAGTCAGTTCTGCCAACGCAGCCAACTACCCCTGACTCCCGCTGTAAACAAACCCCGGGCTTAATATATCGCCATCCCTTCCAGGCGAACGTTCAACAGTTCCGGTGACTCCCCTACGAACTTTAACCTGCTCTCTCTCGCTCTCTCTCTCTCTCTCTCTCTCTCTCTCTCTCTCTCTCTCTCTCTCTCTCTCTCTCTCTCTCTCTCTCTCTCTCTCTCTCGCTCTCTCTCCCCCTCTCTCTTTCCCCCTCTCTCTTTCCCCCTCTCTCTTTCCCCCCTCACCCTCTCTCCGTCGGATTTATGCTGTGGTATAAACAAAATAAGAGAATGGACTGTTTATACAAAGGATGTTCTCCTTGTATAAACATGTATTCAGTCGGTTGTCCAGGTCTCTCTCCCTTCCGTAAGTGCCCTTTTAGTCTGATGTGTTTTCCTGGTAACTCTTCTCCCCTTTTGGAGACTCTCCGTGCTCATATACAACAAAAAAGGCCCTAAACTCTCAAAGTGTATGTTTTCCTTTTAAGTGTAACATCTTTATTCAATGTAGCATGAGTGAAGTTTATAGTTGAAACTGAACTAAAACTACATTTCTCTATTAACTTATTTTTCGGAGAAAAATATGAGAGAGTTATTCCAGTGTTTCATCAATGCTTCTTACAGGCTTTGAAGGAAATTAACTATGTTCAAAACTTATTTATTTAGGAGTGTCGCAATTTAAGTGATTCACACATTTTCTTGTTATAAAACTAAAATAGTTTAGCTAAAGCCACCTTATAAAAACCAAAAAAAAAGTTAAAAATCTACACAGGTAGGTAAAAGCACCGTTATTTTTTTTTCTCTCCAGTGGATATAATTCTAGTCTATTGTTTAATTATTTAATGTTAAATCAGGTTGTAAATGTGTCTTTGAGGTGTTTCATGATTTTTGTTATGTACTGTCGTGTAGTAGTTCTGATAGGTTGGTGGGTAAGTTCTTGTCGGTTATGTTCAAAAGGCATTGCTAAATGAGAAACTAAATTAATTTGAAACAATGGACCGTAATAAATTAATATACGTCAAAGAGCAATTCCATGCTACATCCATGAAAGTATAAAATGACCACAATTTGACGATACTATAGGTGTTATTTAGTGCTAATTTAAATAGTAAAAAAACATGATTATTTTAACCGATTTCAAATTATAAATTCGCCACCATCTCGGATGTAATAACTGAAAGATTTTATGTTTATGTTTCAAAACCTTCTTTTTTATATGTGTTAAATACGACTAGATGATGGTGCATAGAATAATTGTTTTTTTTTTTTATTTGCACGAGAAACCGTATTTCAACCCGTCAACGACGGGTAACACAGCTACTATTTAAATATGTTTAATTAAAGTCTAACATTTAAATTATCTTGTGTATCAACAAAAACATTTTCAAAAGTCGTCTCATGAGTAAAACCTGAATAGCTGATTTCCCTTTAGAAAAATTTACTTAAAATAGCAGACTAATTCAATAGATAAAATACTTACACTATATCACAAAAGTCCGTCACGCAGGGGCTGCGTAAGTTAAGCAGATTTCCCACGTGAAGTTATACAATAGAGAAATCTCCATACGAGAGCCGAAGAGTTACAGAAACGGCCGAAGTAGCTTTCGGCGGAAAGGAATAGAAGCGACCTTAGCCATCCTCATCTCGTCCGATAACGCTTGCGCATAATAAAATTGCAAATATTCAAGATAGGGAATAAATATATATAAAAATATTTATAAAACATTTAATTTGCAATAATATTGGTGCTATACAATTTTTCGATCCGACGTACAGTAACGGAGATATTTCGAATTTTCGAAATCTCCCCCTCTAAACCCCCCGTCCCACTGGTATTTCAGCAGTTAACGAACTTGATCATCCTTTTTATATAAAAGGATTAAATACAGACAAACAAAAATTTCAACCTCTAAAGTGTTAACAGACCAATATATATATATATATATATATATATATATATATAGTTTCGGACTGATCTCGTTTTCGTCATCTCCTGGGTAGGACCGATGGACATTTGAAGAAATTTTTCGAAAATCGAGTCATGAGACGACCTCAATAGCTGATTTACCTTCAGGGAAATCTTCTATAATGGCTATCTTGAAGACTGTCAAAATGAGAGGTGAACACCTGAATGCTTACACCGGAGGAACTAGGTGAAAACAAAAATAGAAGAGAAAAAAATAAATCCACAATGTTTTATGAATACAACGAAATGCCAATTGGTCTCTAAAACGCTCCTGATATAAATAATGGCGAACATTAAATTCAGCTTTAGAGAGATTACATATAGGTCTTAGTTCCTAGTATAGTTAGTAGGTTCCTTGTATAATATGTCTTCGTTCCTAGTACAGGTTGATATGTACTGTACTATAACTATATCATGACACGACTCACAGACAGGCTTGATCCTCTCCATCACCATACATACAATAGTAGACTAGTGTTAACTTCAATCTAGATAGCAGCACCATATTCCTTGTTTATGTCTATGATTCAATATATATAAAACGCTCGTAGTGGACGAATAATAGGCTCACTGTCATCGTTGGAGATTTTAACGCTAAGATGGGGCAAAAATGCATGGAGAAATCTTTAGGAAATCGTGGCTTTGGTCAAAGGAACAGCAGAGGAGAGAGACTGTTAGAATTCACCGAAAGCAACAAATTGTTTATCATGAATTCATTCTTAAAAAAAAAAAAAAAAAACACCTCATCTTAAGTGTACCTGGATAAGTCAGGCGCCAGAACTAAAAATAAAATTGACTTCATAATAACTAACAAAAAGGATCTGATGAGAAATGTCCAAACTGTTTCAGAAATAGATCTTGGAAGTGATCATAGACCTGTTGGTGAACAAATAATATTGCTTCTTTGTTTATATATTTATTTACCATTTTCAATTACAAGTAGTTGGTTGATTTTGGCCTCGCTCAATGTATTACGAATGCATGCCAATTTTATCAAAAATAACAGTGTAAGTAATATTAACACCTTAGAAATCTGAGACGCACGAAATGCGGAATTAGCCATTTAACTAATGTGTCTCGGCATATTGTTAGTTTCAATACATATAATTTTGACAGAAGAATTATTGGCTTCATAAAGACAACTTCCTGCTAGATGAAGGTTATTGATTTTAAGAACAACGTTGATCATTCAATCGTGTGCCACTTTAAGAATGGCTCAGAATTAGTTTTATTTCTTGTCAAGTTAATCAGCACAGCTGATAACGCTTGCCTTAGGCCCCTAGTAGCTTCAAAAGCTTTCAGAGACTACCAGACTTATATTAACATTAAACGAACTCTTTTCCAGTCACATTTTCGTCAATCTTATAAACCCAGGTATGTATTCCATGAACAAAACAATTCGAGGCTTCTTCTTCTTTATGGCAGATATGCCAACGAATAATAACTGTGCGTGGACTGTATTAAGAAAGAATGAAATATAACTAATGGATAAACATGTATATTTTAATGAATACAACTAATGTTGCCTGAAGGGCCATGGTGAATATTAATATATATAAGATGACGCTGCATTTTTTCACTAGGCACTGGGCATCATGGCCGATGATGGCTGAACTTGATGTTTGTTTCTTCTTTATTTTCTGAACATATTTGTTATAAAATGAGGTACCTCATGGCTTGCCGCTCCCCGCTGTGCTCTCCTTCCGCCCACACTCTGCGGCTTTCGTGGATTTCTACTCCATGGCGATAATTATCATGCAACGACTACTGCTTGCAGGCCTTACGACAGTGTCGCCATTTTTCTCCAGACTCTCTGTTTTCTTCTTCTAATACGTGGCCATGGAAGTAGTCATTGGGGGACGGGTTGCTAGGCAACGGCGTGGATGGGCAGCTGGGCAAGAACTGTGACGTCATTTTTTCTTTTTAGCATAAGTGCCGTAAACACGTCATGACACTGACAGAAATTATTTTTCCAACATCTGTCTAATAATAACGATATGGCTTGTCTTCTAGGTGAAATTAAGAAAAAACAAAAACAATCTGATACTCCACCAACCGGGGGGATACCCCCCGGTATCTTGTGACTACCCTCCTTTGACCTCCGACAAATGAGAAGAGATAGAACCTTCAGTACGGGGTAAGGCATAGCTACTTCTAGTAAGCTGATGGTAAAAATAGGTGTATGTTCGATCCCCGGCAATTGAGAACATTAGCTCACGAGATAACTACCATATCTCTTTAGGCGCTTGTGGATGAGCGGGAATCTAACGAATAATTACGTCTGGCAGGCCCTAGGCATGATAACGATCATGACTACCTTAGATACCGTTCAGAGACAAACGGACAACAGACCCTCAGATCTAATGAAGCCCGTCAGTTTACTGGATACAGCTCATTCTTAGTCCTCCTTGGTTAGTCGAGTTGATCAGTTATTACGTATAACTCTGGTCACAAAACCTTCAAATCAAGCTTGGGGCCGGCTGAAGACCTCGAAGGTCTAAATGTGTACCGATAAAGAAAAGAAAAGTCTGTAGAGATACGCGCTACTCCCCTATAGGTAAATGTGACTTTTAATCTTATGGACGCCACTAAAAATTCACAACTATGTCGATTGTCGAATGATAGGGATTTATCAGAGCTAGTTTCAGACTTTTAGCAGATTTCCCTTAAGGGAAATCAGCTATTGAGGTTGTACTCATGACGGAATTTTCGAAATTTTTCTTCAAATGTCCATCGATCCTACCTAGTAGATCACGAAAATGAGGTCCGTTCAAAACTGTATATATATATATATATATATATATATATATATATATATATATATATATATATATATATATATATATATATATATATATTTGTCTGTTACCTCTCTAGCGGTCGCAATTTTTGTTTAATCGTTACGAAACTCGATATTTAACCGTTTTATGTAAAAAGACAGATCAAGTTCGTTAATGGCTGAAATCGGACCAGAGGGAGGGGGATTTTCGAAAATTCGAAATATCTCCGTTATTATGCATCGGATCAAAAAATAGTATAGAACCAATCTTATTGCAAATTAAATTTGCTATAAATATTGTTATATACGTTTATTCTCTATCTTGAATATTAACTGAGATATTTGCATTTTTCAGTTTTCAGCAAACCGCCACTTCCACTCATGTTACGTAAACAATACTCTGCTACATAATAAATCACATTATTGGAAGTTTAAATACCAAAAATTGTATTCAAGAGACCTTTATTATACGAGATACATGCAAATATGCCCTGGCGATCCCCCCCCCCATCTTAAAGTTTTGGACTACTAAAATTTTATTGATTGAGATAACAATTATTCTGACTCATTATTAATTACAGTACTAGATATAGTAAATAGCTCTCAATAAAATTAATGTGTTATATTCTGATATATTTCAGTAATTGTTTTTCTTTCCGGTGTGAGGCGGGCAGACCCGTTTGTTTACATTTCTAACATAACGCTTCCTGTCGGCAGGTTATTGAAATTGGATGAAACATTTCTTATTTCCGTTTGTATTTATTCACGGTGTGGTTGTGTTAGCAGTATGTATATTTATCTATTACTAAACTTCCCGAGGGAAATCTGCTTAGTTTACGCAGCCCCTGCGTGACGGACTTTTTTCTTAGTGACACAGAACCAAAACATTCAAAGAACATGTGATCATCCTAAAGTAGTAGGTTAGGTTTGTTGGTTACTTCTTGGCAAAGGAGGTGAAGAAGCATGTCTGAAGATAAAGGGTTCCAGGAAGACAGCACCTCTAGCGAAAGTAGTGAAGAGACTGTCGAGTTTTATGGTGAAGACGATGAAGACATTAGAAATGTAAGTACAATTTGTTTTCTTAGCAGTATAGTCACAAATATAATAGCTACATTTGTTGTGGCTCGAAAATAAGGCGAGTCTTCCGATATATTTTTACTGGAATTCCTTCAGATTTGTCATTCCCGAGAACAATAAACTACAAAATCATTTTATGATGAAATTAATTTATTTCACTCGTAGAAGGGCTATAACCTTTAGAGGACCAATGCCATTAGCATTGTTCATTATGAATATTGGTTCAAAACTAAAGAATTTCCCACATTCTCAAGTTTCTTTGAACACCTCTATATTTTCCAGTATCTGCCTCATTCGCCAGGCTACTTTAGCAGATTCCTTGATTCCATCTTTTCTCTTGACGAAATCAAGGCGATCAACCTTCCATGACAGGAAGAAAGTTTCAATTAAGAGTTATTACAGTTTTTTTTTTTTTTTTACGCCATAGTAGATGACCGAAGATCTCTTTTAAGATTTCAGGTAATAAGTAATGACGAGTTAAATTGCCTGAATGTAAAATGAAAACTAATGGTACCCCCATAGGGAACTCTATTTTCTCAGATTGCGGGCTAGCGCCATCAGTTTCAGTCACCGTAGTCACATTAACAAAAATGATTGTACCATTCATCAAAAAGGGACTACTACCCCCCCCCTTTATTGGTTACTCTAGATTATGAATTCCGAAGAGATGATTTTCGTGTGTGCACGTATGAATAGACGTAGAAAAAAAAGTGATACGCTTCACCCCAGGGCAAAGCGTTTTGATTAGTACAAAGGACAAAACTACATTTCGGTATTTTTATATCTGTTACGACCAATTAATTTAATTATTAGAAAAAATAATTGTAAATTTAAACAAAGGGAATTGCCAGGAGAATAAGTAGAAAAATTGTAAAAAAAGAAAAAAAAAACTATATTTAATGCGAAAGACAATTTACGCGATAGATACTAAATAAATACAAATATAGTTAGCGGAAGGAAACAAGGTCAAAAAACTTCCATTCTTAACACTTGTTTTATTAAAAGCAGGGTACTTTGGGGGGAACCGCCCCATCTTCAGTGCTCTGTGACACAACAATTAAATTTATGTAAAAATATGTAATATAAATAAATAATATGAGTCAATTAAATGGTAAAGTCAACGTATTAAAAAGTTAAAAACAAATATGTAAACATCCAAGATAAAGCTTAACAAACTAAAACATGTTCTAAATGCAACTCCAGAGAAGACTAGGCTTAGAGCATTTCACAATTTTCAGTTCCGGGAATACTGTGACGAAATCCGGCCAACTCTTGGAGACTGGTCGCGGGCAACAGACTTCTCCAGGGAATCCAACGGCCAACAGCTGGCCGACGAGATGTGGTCGACACTACAGCAGCTTAGCAGCTTCATGAGAGATATAGAGCTTGAAGCCAAGTCTAGGAGGCTCAAAAGAAGTAACGCCTTTAGTTATAGCTTATTTCATAATTTAGTATTATGATACTATATCGCTAACGGATCCTAAGCTAAAAGATACTCTGCCTTCTTTATTAATCGAGATACGGTTGGATATATTTGGGGAATAAAAATTATTGTATAGCCGATGTTGGGCTATCAACTTTTTATGTAGTGAGTGATCGGCTCGACGCACAGTGGGGTTTACTGAAATCTAAAAAATGCAATTTTCTCCGTTAATATTGACGGAGAATAAGTGTATATAAAAATAATTACAGTACATTTCATTTTCAATAGCATTGGTTGTATACAATTGTACGATCCGATGCGTATTAACGAAGATATTTCGATTTTCCGATACTATAAATCTGATCAAAAAATTGGAAATAACCAATCTTATTGCAAACTAAATTACCCGTAAATGTTGTTATGTACATTCATTCTCTATCTCAAATATTAACCGATATATTTGCATTTTTTTTAATTTTCAGCCTTAATAACCCCCTTATTTGTTATCGTCCGTTGTAAATGAGCCAACATATCGTTTCTAGAAAAGTCCGTCACGCAGGGGATGCGTAAACTATGCAGACTTCCCACGAGAAGTTTTACAATAGAGAAATCTGCCTAATAACAACTGTAGTAGTAAGAAACCTCTAAACCTAAAACATTATTTAGGGCGTAATAACCCAGTAGTTTCTAGCCCCAAAAAACAGTTAACCTAACCTCTAAACCTATTCACGAGGGACGAATAGTTATAGAAACGGCCGCCAGAGCTCTCGGCGGAAAGTCCGAACATAGCCTACTGGTGACCACACGCAGAATACAAATGCAAATATCTCGGTTAATATTCAAGATACAGAATAAATGTATGGAACAACATTTTTAGTAAATTTAATTTGCAATAAGATTTATTCCTCACAATTTTTGGTTCCGACGCATACTAACGGAGATATTTTGAATTTTCAAAAATCCCCCCTCTAAACCCCCCTCCCACTGGTCCGATTTCAGCCATTAACGAACTTGATCTTCCTTTTTACATATAACGATTAAATTCCGAGTTTGGTAAAGATCAAACAAAAATTGCGACCGCTAGAGCGTTAACAGACAAATATATATATATATATATATATATATATATATATATATATATATATATATATATATAATTTTGAACGGACCTCATTTTCGTCATCTCCTGGGTAGGATCGATGGACATTTGAAGAAATTTTTCGAAACTCGCATCATGAGTACGACCTCAATAGCTGATTTCCCCTAAGGATATCTGCTAATACAAGCAAATACGCTCTGATGCACCTCCCCCCTTTGTCTTCTGTTCTTCGATTACTGAAATTAGAGCGATTGAGATAAAAGTTATGCTGGTTCATTATAAATTGCTAGATACAATAAATGGTTTTCAATAAAATTAATTGATTAAATTCAGATATTTCGGTTCTACTTTTTTTTTATTTATTTTTTTGGTTTTTGTTTTTTTTACGGTCAAGAATATTTCTATCTTTCAGTTCTTAGAGGTTGGGTGCCATCTATTATTCGTACATTAGTGTTTAATAAAGTTTGGCTGAACGGTTTTCGACTAATTCCAATAATAAATGTAAATGAACGCTAGTAGGCTATCGTAAGACGGAGGGGAATAATAATGTTATTTTTTATTTCTCATCAAAACATTCCCGTTTTCTGATTTCATTCTCTCTGTATATTTAACAGGAACACGCATCAATAGGTATACAATTTTCCCATCCCTGAAGATCCCTTATTCCCCTTACCCTTAATTCTTGGCTTTGCCACAATGTGTTGTAATCATAGCCATTGTGGGGCGGGGTTTAAACAATTTTTTTTTTTTTTTTATCATAAGGCCATTATTATTATTATTAGTGTATAATGAAATGTAAGGTTATAATGGCCGTGGCAAGGAACAAGATACCAGTTCAGACACGCCTCATTAACCTCTAGCTGTTACAATTTTAAAGTCAGGTTAATGAGCTCCATCGCCACCACAAAGGAAGGTCAGGTTCCTCTCGCCATCAGCCCCAAGATAATCTGAACGAGTCCTTTTGAATTAGGCGTAATTTGCATTTCACGCCGAAACGCAGGCCAGTTTTAACATTTTCCCTTTCATTTCTCAAACGCTTAAAATAATTGCTTCATCTTCAGAATTAAAATAAAGGAGCCATTTCGCGCAGGGATAATTACTCAAACATAACCTAACTAACTACCTTTCTTTATATTCATTTTCTGACTGTACTTATATAAAGTCCGTTTCGCGGGGGCTGCGCAAACTAAGCATATATCGCACTTGCAGCTATGTCACATGTGATCTCACCTCACTACATATACTCTATTTCTATGGGAAAATGTCCATCACGCAGGGGCTGCGTAAACTAAGTTGATTTTCCACGTGAAGTTATACAACAGAGAAATCTCCATACAAGAACTTGATCTTTATTTTTACATAAAACGATTAAATATGAACTTTGGATATATATATAATTTTGAACGGACCTCATTTTCGTCATCTCCTGGGTAGGATCGATGGATATTTGAGGACATTTTTCAAAAGTCGCGTCATGAGTACGACCTCAATAGCTGATTTCCCTTAAGGGAAATCTGCTAAAAAAATGTGTAATAAAAGAGCTATACAAAATCAAACCTGTAATAAGATGGGGATTTTCAAAAGAGGAATCTTGTAACACGGGTAAATACGTAAATTATCACTTAACAAAGGCCTATTAATAATGCTATATTACATTAAGGGCTAACCGAAAGGAGCATTTAAATTTCAGTTAAATATCTAATATAAATTTCCCCTGTGTAGATTGAATTAATTATGTATAAATGGAAAAACAAACTCTGTTTCACACTTCTGTTTAAATGTTTTTACTACAAATGCCAGATATTCTGGTAAAACAGAACATAAAGGTTAAATAAAGCTGTTAACTTTCAAAAACATGTTTCTTGTTAGAGGAAGGGTGGGTGGATAACCTTAATTAATATGCCACAAACACATTTACAGAAATGGTTAACTATAAGGAAAAATTAATAACTTGGAAATATAACAGTGTAGAAACTCAAACAAGGAAAGTTTTCTCGGAAATTTGATAACTCTGCAAGAAAGTTTAGTCTATTGACGATTAATTTCTGACTAATAAATTATATATAAATAACGTTAAATATTTCCAAATAAATGATTAAATGTTTATCTCATTTGGCTGAATTACTATCTCAGTTTCACTTGCCAGTAATTTTTTTTATTTACTTTACACAACTCACGCACTCATGAGACGGCTTCAGGAATTACTAACGAACTTACAAACACAAATGAATAAAGTAATAACTGTCAATTGGATGGCAGGACATGCAGACTTCGTGGAAAATATCTAGGAAAAATTAGCGACTTAACTTGACACATTACAGCACACGATGCCACGCCAGAGGGTGGGGAGTAAGTACCAGGAACAGAGTAATTCTGTACAAGGATCTTTATTTGCCAATAGTTGCATTTGAGCTCCTGTTTGGTTCTCGAAACAAACCAAGACTCTGAAGATGCTGATAAAGACCCAGAGGAAGGCATTGCTAACGGTGACCCGGACATACAGTATCTACAGGCACTCTTCAAGCGATTGCAGGGCAACTACCTGTCGAACTCGAGTTGCAAGAAAAAGCCAAGTACAATCTAAGAATAGCCAAGTACAATCTAAGAATAGCCAAGCACAATCTAAGAACAGCCAAGAACAATCTAAGAATAGCCAAGTACAATCTAAGAATAGCCAAGTACAATCTAAGAATAGCCAAGTATAATCTAAGAGTAGCCAAGTACAATCTAAGAATAGCCAAGTACAATCTAAGAATAGCCAAGTACAATCTAAGAATAGCCAAGTACAATCTAAGAATAGCCAAGTACAATCTCCAGCGTGGTATGGCGGAAGAATTGGCAGGCGAGTTTTTATGGCTGGCACAAGTACATACAAAGAGCTGAAGGATACTTATTATAATTCAGCAATGCTTCAGTGGCAAGAACGGTGCCTTAATTCTTCAAAAGGAAGAATTACACACGAATCCTTCGCGGACGTACGTGAGCTCATTAATAGGTCTGAGTTTCCTCTCGAGCACGAAGTAGTCCAGCGGTTTACTAGACATAGAAACTTCAACTATAAGCTGCACTATTTCAAATTGAGGGCTGTCTCGAAGTGTAGATGTGGAGCTGTAGAAAAGGTTAAGCACATTTTTTTGAGCGTCCGATCTACTCCAGCGCAACCGGGAATACTTGTTGCTCGATTGGCTTCCGGATTCACTTAACAGCTGACCCAGACCGACGATGGTATGAAGGCGTTCGTGAAATCAGCAAAAAAAGTTCTGAATGGCAAGGGCAACTTATAAATAAAATTTTAAATTGTGTATATAAATGGAATTATACTACGAATATGTAGGTTATATGTATAACAGATAGGTAAGATATTATTATTATTTATTTATTAACGTCCACTTTTTGCAACTTAGGCTAATCGGGACGGGTTATCTACAGGTTACCACCCTTTTCTAGACAGGGTGGGATTTTAGGACGTTATTTAATGAATTTCGTCACTAAATAATTTCCCTTGCCCAGGCGAGAATCGAACTCGCCACTCTAGGTTTACCATGTGAGATAAAGGTCAACGCTTTAACTCGCATGGCTAACCTGAGCCCCAAGATAGGTAAGATAGGATATATATATATATATATATATATATATATATATATATATATATACATATATATATATACTTAAGGATGATTTAGTCTCTTGGTTATTTTTATTTATAGCTTCAAAAAGCTCTTCATTAGAAACTACCATGTAGGGCGCCAGATGAATTTAATTAGGTTACTCAAATTAAAATGTTTGCAGCTTCAAATTTTGTACAGGACTATTTTACCAATCTATCTGACCCTCAAACACTACAAGCTAATAAGAATAATATAAAAATAAAAGCCAGAAATAATTTAGTTTGTAGAGATATTGACCGAGCACTTAACTCAAAATACAATCCCTTTTATAGAAAATTCCATAAATTTTCACGTTCGGGACCAGCAAATTACCTCCAATTTAACGTCATCATAGAAAAGTTAAGAACCATAAGCCAACTGAGAGTCTGTAATAGCAAGTACATTAAAATAATCCATACAGGTAAAGCCCATATCATAAAATCAGATGAAATATGTAAATGGTGTAAAAATTACATTTAAAATAGCGTGAAGCATGTAATGCAACATTGCCCTGCACTTGTAAATCGCCGAAAACAATATTTACAATCATATATAGTTAAAACAGGGACGAACATTAACTGGAATTTATGCTAATATTAACAATATTGAAAAGCTAAACAATATATATTACTTTATTAAGAGTATATTATTGTTAGTTTATTAACCATTAGGGGGCTCAGGTTAGCCATCGAGTTAAAGCGTTGAGCTTTATCTCACATGGCAAACCTGGAGTGGCGACTTCGATTCTCGCCTGGGCAAAGGGAATTATTTAGGGACGAAATTCATTAAAGAACATCCTAAAATCCCACCCTGGCTAGAAGAGAGAGAGAGAGGGGGGGAGAGAGACAGAGAGAGAGAGAGAGAGAGAGAGAGAGAGAGAGAGAGAGAGAGAGAGAGACCCAAGCTTAGCTGACGCCCAATAAGTACCTGTTGCGCAACACAGTATGATGACTTGAGAGGCCCTCAACCTCTGAAACCTGAGCTACCCTTAGCCAAGTAGGCGGGGCTTGGAATCCTACTTCGTCTTATCCCGGCACCTCTCGGCTCGCATATGGTTGGGTTATGTGACGAAATGAACTGCTGGTTCGTGATTGGTTCCCTGACTCCCCACTGTTGCAGATCTGTTTAATTGAATGCATAGCCCCACAACTTTCATTAATATTCAGTATTTTCTCATTGTCATAATAAATTGGGGAAACGGTAAAACTATAATGGCACCTTATCCTTACTGAGACCTATAAAAGTATTTAAAGCAATAAAAAAGTCTTCAGGTTTCACCAACTCTCATTATTCTTTTAAAGCAGTCGTATGCTAAGTTTTAAAATGATTTAAAATTAATATATACCTACAATCGTAGCAGGAGAATAAAAACTTATGAGTTTGAGCCTTAACCAAGGCATTCGTTTGTCAAGAATAGACAATCTAAAATCAGATTCTTAGTTTTTACATTAAGTACACGGAGTTTGGTTGTCTGACAAGTTCAGGTCTTTATACCCTGGTAAAAATGGAATCAAGAAGTTCGATTCCAGTGTGGGCAATAGGAATTTATTTAGTAACGATATCACTAAATTGAATCCTCATTATCGCCATGGCTAGAAATGGGTGGTAACCTAAAAGTAAGCCGTCTGAATTAGCCTCAGTACAAGAAAGTGGACGTTGAAAAATATCAACAATATCAAAACACGCAAGAAATCGAATTTGGTAGAGCTCTAATGAATATTCTTACTGCTATATTTCATAATTTGAAAGAAGCTATGATTGGAAGGACATTACAAAAATTGTTTTAAAAATTGCGTAATAAATGTAACCTACTCATTTCTCTTAAGAGGTGAACCTCCTTAAAAGAAAACGTTTTTCTTTTTGAAAATATGGAAGTGTACTAATAAAAAAGAATGTTTTTTTATCATCATTAGAGAGAAAAATATATCGTCAAAATGTGATCTGGAGAAAGGGTGTTTGGAATATAGACGAATAAACTTATCAAATATCATCCATATATTTATTTTAGCAGATTTCCCCTTACGGGAAATCAGCTATTGAGGTTGTACTCATGACGGAATTTTCGACATTTTTCTTCAAATGTCCATCGATCCTACCTAGTAGATGACGAAAATGAGGTCCGTTCAAAACTGTATATATATATATATATATATATATATATATATATATATATATATATATATATATATTTGTCTGTTACCGCTCTAGCTGTCGCAATTTTTGTTTGATCGTTGCCAAACTCGATATTTAGTCGTTTTATGTAAAAAGAAAGATCAAGTTCGTTAATGGCTGAAATCGGACGAGTGGGAGGGGGGGTTTAAAGGGGGGAGATTTGCGAAAATTCAAAATATCTCCGTTACTATCCGTCGGATCGAAACATTGTACAGAATAAATCTTATTGCAAATTAAATTTACTATAAATATTTTATATTCTCTATCTTGAATATTAACCGAGATATTAGCATTTTTATTAAATCTGGGCGGCTAACGGACGAGTGACAATCCCGCCAAAAGCTAGGTCGGCCGTTTCCTTAAATGCTCGGCTTTCGTGAAATTTCTCTATTGTAAAACATCACGTGGGAAATCTGCTTAGTTTACGCAGCCCCTGCGTGACGGACTTTTCCCCTCTACATGCCTCTTCTAACCTAACACATTTATCAAATATTTTAGAAACAGTAAGTCATAGATGTGAGTATGCTTCATATGGAATCCAGTCTTGATTTTCTATAAACATGGCTTTTTTCTGTAACCTATTTTTTTTATACAGTTCATAATTGTACTATATCGATATAATCAGCTGATTGCTGCTGTACATCTTCATTATGTCAGTCTTGGTGAGAAAGTCGCCTCTTTTAATAATAAGTTTACTACTCTTCAAGAGACGTCATAGAGTGAACTATTTATTCCTAGATTATATATTTTTGTGCAGTGAACAATATGACCGGTGACTGGATCACCTTCTGCAAGGGTGAAGAGAAATTCTTGTCAAGTCTCGAAATTGGAAAGAAGACAATGTTGTCACTCGTGAGCGCATTGAAGTTGGGGCCTGTAGCCATTGACCCAGCGCAGAAAACTACAATGTCTGCGCCAGAATTATGTAAGTACTACCCTTATCAGAATTATGTTAGTTGTCAAAATCTGATGAAGAATCTTGTAATCAAACATTTAAAAAGGTCCTTATAGGCAAGGATGTTTATTCCTTTACCAAGACAAGGAAGTCCTAAACGCTTCTTAATGAACTGTTTCATTTTTATTTTTACCTTCAAATTATTTTTATTATAGCTTTATAGTAAGTTTGTGTTAACAGGGCACTATGATGATGTGCAAAAGAGACGGCTTTGAAAGCGCTTTGTCGTTTTAATAAGTCATAGATGTTTTCCACTTTCATTAAATAACCAGCAGTACTTCCACAAAAGTCCGTCAAGCAGAGCCTGCGTAAAATTAGCAGATTTCCCTCGTCAAGTTTTACAAAAGAGAAATCCGCACAAGTTTTCTTCTATACAAGTTTACGATCCGTCGTGTAGCAACGAAGATATTTCGAGTTTTCGAAAATGCACCCTTCTAAACCCCTCTCCCACTTCTCCGATTACAGCCATTAACGAACTTGATCATTCTTTTTTCATAAAACGATTTAATATCGACTTTGGTAACGATTAAACAAACATTGCGACCGCTAGAGCTTTAACAGACAAATATATATATATATATATATATATATATATATATATATATATATATATATATAATTTTGAACGGATCTCATTTTCGCCATCTCCTGAGTAGGAACGTTTTATTTTTTTTGTTTATTATTCTTTACGTCCACTTTATGCTACTAGACTAATCGGGACGGATTATCTACAGGTTACCACCCTTTTCTAATCAGGGTGGGCTCAAGGAGTTTATTTAGTGCTTCCGTCACTAAATAATTTCCTACTGCCCAGGGCGGGAATCGAACCCGCCACTCTAGGTCTACCACGCGAGATTAGGACCAACGCCCTAACTCGCACGGCCAACCTGAGCCCCTGGGGTAGTTCGAAAAAATGTTTCGAAAATCGCGTCATGAGTACGACCTCAATAGCAGATTTCCCTTAGGAGAACCAGTTCAACCCTGGTTAGAAAAGGATGGTAACCTGTAGATAATCCGTCCAAATTAGCCACAGCACAAAGTGGACTTTAATAAATAAATATTACACAATAAGAGATTATAAATATTAGTGTATTTTACTATTAATTGTATCTGATGTGGACAGCTTGTGCCCTCTCATCAGTCTTCGCAGAGGGACCATGGTCCAACTCATTTGTGTCTTAGATCTGTTTTTCAAAAGGTTTTGAAGAAAACGCAAAACTTGCGGAACACTTTTTTTCTTCTTTTTAATGATGTATAGTTGGCTAAATCACGAACAAGTTTCAAACAATGGCTTCCCTCAGTGGAACTCATAAAACCAACATTTGGACCGGGAAGCTCATCAGTGCTATGCAAAGTAAGGATTGAATCAGCTGGTAGATGGAGAGAGAGAGAGAGAGAGAGAGAGAGAGAGAGAGAGAGTGAGGTATAGAAAGAGAGAGAATGAGAGGGTGACCGGGGGGGGAGAGAGAGAGAGTAATGGAATTTGTCGAGGGTTGACAGCGACGGACCTCTAATCAGACCGACAACACCTGCTCCGAAAATTGGATTTGTTAAGAAGTGATGTTCAAAAGAAACCTACGAAAGAAAGGCCAAATGCTATTAGAACTCGGATGAAGTGAGTACCACCTGTTTCTCAAAGCACTTACACTCCCTCTTTCACCCTTTGTCCTTTATCAAGATGGCGGTGTATTTGGCTTTTATATAATTCTTTTCAAATGAGCTGAATGTAATTTCAGGACCCTCGTAAAAATAACTAAAGTACTTATTATCCAACGGAAGTAAAAACGTCTATTTTATTTCCTTCCCAGTATTGTAAGTGTGGCGCAGAATTGCCAGCTGTAGCAACGGTTTGGGGAGGTATTTCCCCCATTGCTATTTCTGAACGCGGTGAAATGGAACGGAAAGTATCATTTTACAGTTTTAGTTCTATCCCTTCTCACCAGGTTTAAAGTTGCTATGTTTTTAAACGCTGTCGAAAAGTAATAGCTGAAACATTAAACAAGAAAAAAAAATCTTACTGCAGGCACTACAGTCATTCCAGAACACGTGCCTCTGTCGTTATCTTAAAGTGTTCTGTGCAGTCTGCAGATAATAGATACCAGCCACCCTCCATTTGGTTGTCTTCCATCAGGTCTATAGATATGATACTTCTTAGGGTGTTAAAGCCATGAGAAACCTTTGCTCAGGCTGGGAAAGAGTACACCACAGCTGATCCTCATAACATAAGTCCTTCACTCAGGGGCTGCGTAAACTAAGCAGGTGTCTCACATGTTGAAATAATACCACACTACATTGGCCAATACAAGCAGGGTACCGTCTATGCCCGAATGAAACTATTGCGTGACACGGCGGGAGCTTCTGACTGCGTTGGATGCATTTTCACGAATACAGACCAGACCATTCCACCTTATGTTGGTTGCTGCAGTTCAGCAATCCCTGAAGTGCAGCTTGCTTGTGGATTGAACGTTTGCCGAGCTGTCTGTGACTTTAGTATTAGCAAGATCTTACCGGGTCCAGTGGAATAGCCTAAAATTGGTAGAGGGCTGGTTATATCGATCTTGGGAAAACCACAACCGACCTAATTGTCGTGCCAACTTCCAAGATAAATGAGGTAATGAAGCAGATCCATAACGGCCATCTGGGAATTACAAAAACTCTTGAAGACGTAAAACAGCGATTTTAATGGGTGGGATGTCAGCAAACTGTAACCGATATTATACTTACGTTGCGTCAAAGGATCCAACGAGAAGAAGTCGCAAGCTTCAGCAGTACAACGCAGGTCCTTTCGCGTGGATAGCCATCGATGTTGATGGTCCATTCCCTGTCATTAACTCTGGATTGACACTGCCAATTACTTGAACGGTAATGCCACCGTGGGGTAAATTTTACCCCATTCTTTGAAACACGTAAAAAGAATCGATTTCGATTTCGACTTTTGGTTTTTTATTGCAATAATAATGTATTACAATAGGAACATCAAGAAAACAAAATCAAACAGCAACCAAATTGCAATATATTTTTTAAAATTCACAAAATCTAATATTGAAAAACTCGAAACGAAAAAATTATCTCAAAGAAAATTACACAAATTATCACTAAAAAGATGATATTTTTTATAAAATGTAAACTAAAACTACCCTGAGACAATGATCTTCTTCTTTTGTCTGCCTTTCGCAGATGGTACATTTTTATGCCAAGTATATCCGTTTTTTCTAACATAAACCTCCAATTTTGGCACTTTTTGTTGAGGTTCAGAATGTGATCCAACATCCATACTATCTAAGTTACATGAACTTGAAGCATTTGACATACTTGGTAAATGTACTACAAGGAGGTGCTCTAGTGAGAAATCTTTGGCCTCTTCTTCAGAAGCTGAAGCCTCTCTTTCTTCTTCTTTTTCGTCCGAACAGCTGGCATCTTCAACAAGATCTTGATCTTCTTTCTATAATTCTTCTAAAAGACGCCTGATGTCTTCAGGATCAGAATACATTTTGGTATAGGCCATATTTGCTCAGGAAACACCGTAAAATATAAGTTAACTATCTCGCGATGAAACTGTAAAAAAGTTAGCCGTTAACTACACACTGGGGTAAAAAATACCCCAGACACAATTAATGACCTTCTCCTGCAACTATTAGCAGACTACAGGCTTTGATTATATTAGATTATGCTAGGAAAGGCCGCTATGTGTATTTAGGAAGGTGGGCAGGGGCCCTGTGATTCGCTGAAGTTTAGAACCACTCGATACAGCTGAGTCTGGGGTATTTTTCACACCACGGTGTCAATCCAGGGTTTAAGCTGGAAACCGGTGTTTACAATAATTGTAATTATTACCAATTATTGGTAATGGATTATTTCAGTTTTAGGTTAGTATTTAGGCTTTAGGTATGTAGGCAAGTTAGTTAGGCTCTTGATGCCACTTCTCTGAATAGAGGCAAAGGAGTTCCCCTAGGACTTTTCGGACTTAAACTAAATCTCCCAAATATTGCACTTTTATGCTTAGCTGTGCTTGGTGAGCTAGGCTGTGTTACCTGACCCAAATTATCTATTCAAAATTTTATATCTCTTATTAAATGGAGGCCGCTCATATGGGAAAAAAAGAAAAGAAAAAAAATGTCCCGAAGATTATGTCATTCCAAACCAAGAGTCCTTTCGGTTAGTACAAACCCAAGCCTTTAGGATGAGCATGTGCCCAAATGTCCGTCCGTGATTCCACTTCACGTACTCCAGCAAAAGTACTAGAAGAAAACTGTTCTATAGTGTTCCTACTTCGTCAAATAGCATGTAAGGGCACGGGTTCGTGTTATACAGTAATTTTAACTCCTTAAATGACATTCAAGAGTCAGAATTCGTTCGATACAGTGTTTGTAACTCCTTAAATAACATACTATGCCAAGATTTTGTACTATCTAGTGTTTTTAATTTGTAAAATAAGATACAAGTGACAAGGTTCGTGCTATCTAGAGGTTCTGATTCGTTAAATAACTTTAAAGGGAATGGGTTCGTCCTATATAGATCTTCAAACTCGTTGTATAAGACACAAGGGTAAGGTTTAGTGGTATTTAGTGTTTCTAATTTGTTAAATAACATACAAAGGGTAAGATTTCGTGATATTTAGTGTTTCTAACCCCTTAAATAACATACAAGGGTCAGGGATCGTTCTATAGTATTAATTACTAATCCGAAGAAACATTAACTGGATACAGAAAGGAATCAGGTCAATCTAGCCAGTAGTCCATTATAATTAGAATATATACAATGACCAGGTTGTGTGTTAATTAATTACTGAGTAAAGACCGAATTAATTTAATACAAGGTGAGGTGTGTGAGTTAGATAGTGGTTCTTACAGCTAAATCAATATTGAATTGAGGTTAAAATTAAAATTTCCTTCCAATTGCCTGGTGCTCAGTTGACAACAGACAAAAATAGATAGCTAAAACATTCTGCCGAATCATACACAGAGTAAATATGTGGATGTATATTTAAAGTAATTCATGTTTACTTATACTTAGAGCAAAAGTATTTACTTCGTGTTAACTATGTTAAAGCACAACTTATGTTAAGCCATCAGTGTTTCTTGCTAAACAATAGGATGAAAGGTTATTGTTAGGCTTTCATCTCTCATTCCTAAAGGAAAAGTTCAAGGAGTACAATATTTGATATTTAAGCTTCAACTAATGTGCTACTTATATAATAGCTTATTGTTAATATGACATGAGTAGGAGTGGGAGGTTTACTCTAGGTCGAAAACTAAAAAATGCAAATATCTTGGTTAATAATCAAGATAGTGAAAGCCCGCATTTAACATTTGTAGAACATTCAATTTGCAATAAGATGTGTTCTATATCGATCCGACGTATAATAACGGAGATATTTCAAATTTTCTAAATCCCCTCCCCTCCTGTTTAAGCCGTTAACGAACTTGATGTTTATCTTTACAAGAACGTTTAAATATCCAGTTTATTAACAATCAAACAAAACTTACAACCACCTGAATGTTAACAGACGAATATATATATATATATATATATATATAGACATATATATATATATATATATATATATATAGACATATATATATATATATATATATATATATATATTTGTTATTTATTTGTTTCCTTCCTATAGTAACCCTATAAGAAGGCCGTTTATTAGTTTCTGCATGTCCCATGCAAGTTAACATATCACATGCATTTGTAGTGGGTTACAATTAATTTATACATAAATAATTTAAAAGTATACACATATTTATATATAAAGAATTAATAATAACAACGTTAAAAGTAAAGTAAAAACATATAAAGAGAAAATTATTAATCTTAAAAAGAAAAAAAAAAAGAAAAGATATAATGATTATCCTATAAATATTTTAAGTATTGTAGTTATATCAGCTATAATAAGCATTCAACCGATTAATTGCATCAAAAGCATGTTCTGCAAATAATTTAAAAGCATTATTATATTTTAAAAATAACTTGTCTTCTTCTATCGGAAATTTGCCTTTTTTTCAATGTCTCGTTTTAGTTTTTGTCGTTCGTTAGTCAGTAGTCTGCAATCGGATATTAAGTGTTGACTTGTTTGTGGAGTTGAGTAATCACAGGGGCAAGTATTGTTGTCTTTTATGTTAAATCGTTGGTAGTAAGAATTTAGTGAACCATGTCCTGTTACTAATTGTGTAATATAAAAGTCGGTTTGTATGTTTTTGCTGTTGAAATATGTATTAATGTTTGGAATGAAAAGTTTTAAATGTTGTCCGTTATTAGTTACAGTCCAGTGTTGTTGCCACTTTTCAGTTAGATGGGCTTTTAACATATATTTTACGTGGACTTTGGAGATTTTATTGTAACATTCCGGTAAATGGAAATCTTTTGAAGCAGACTTAGCAGCTCTATCGGCCAATTCATTTCCAAAATTATCAGAATGTGCTTTAACCCATGAAAAATATATGTTAATATGATTTAATTCTGCTATGAGTTCTCTGATTTGTGTTGTTAACGGGTATATATATATATATATATATATATATATATATATATATATATATATATATATATATATATATATATATATATATATAGACATATATATATATATAGACATATATATATATATATATATATATATATATATATATATATAACATTTTTATATGCGGACCTCATTTTTAGCACATTTCCCTCAAGGGAAATCTGATATTGAGGTTATACTCATGACGGAATTTTCGAATTTTTTCTTACCAAGGAGATGACGAAAATGAGGTCCGTTCAAAACTGTATATATATATATATATATATATATATATATATATATATATATATATATATATATATATATATATATTTGTTACCGCTCTAGCGGTCGCAATTTTGGTGTAATCGTTACCAAACTCAATATTTAGTCGTTTTATGTAAAAAGAAAGATCAAGTTCGTTAACGGCTGAAATCTGACCAGGGGGAGAGGGGGGGTTAGAGGGGAAAAATTTTGAAAATTCGAAATATCTCTGTTACTATAAGTCGAATCGAAAAAGTGTATAAAATCAATCTTCTTGGACATTAAATGCACTATACATAATGGTATATACATTTATTCTCTATCTTCAATATTAACCGAGATATTGGTATTTTTCAGTTTTCAGCCTTCAGTAAACCCCCACTTCTACTAGTGTTACATAAACAATGCTCTGTTATATAATAAATGATATTAATTGAAGCCTAAATACCAAATATTGTTTTCATTGAACTTTTACTTTGTGAGATATGTTATTATTATTATTCATTAACGTCCACTTTTTGCAACTTAGGCTAATCGGGACGGGTTATCTACAGGTTACCACCCTCTTCTAGCCAGGGTGGGATTTTAGGACGTTATTTAATGAATTTCATCATTAAATAATTTCCTTTGCCCAGGCAAGAATCGAACTCCCCACTCTAGGTTTACCATGTGAGATAAAGGTCAACGCTTTAACTCGCATGGCTAACCTGAGCCCCTGTGAGATATATGCAAATACGTTCTGTTTAGCCCCCCCCCCCTTCTTTTGTTTTTGGATTACTAAAATTTGAGTTATTGAGATAAAACTGATTCTGATTCATTAAAAATTACACCACCAGCCTTAGTAAATGGTTTTTAATAAAATTAATATGTTATATTCAGGTATATTTCATTAATTGTTTGTCTTACCTGTCTATCTATGCAGCGCTACGAGGTTGGCTTGCCTTTTTGGTTACAATTCAGCCTTGTATTGTACATTTACTGAACGTTCACGGTTGTGTTACCTGTATGTATATTTATCTATTGTACACCTACGCTTTAGAAATCTGCTTAGTTTACGCAGCCCTTGTGTGACGGCCTTTTTATCATCTGCTTGGTAGAATTGATGTACATTAGAGGAAAATTTCTTCATGAGCAGAACCTCAATAGCTGGTTCCCTTCAGAAAAATCATTTAAAATCTTCTATTCTTTCGAAATTGGAGCAGTTCATGTAAAACACAGATAATGGGATAACATATTTAACATTTAGCACAGGTTTCATGAATACAAAATCTTTATATTTCGACGGGGAATCATTATGAATTCAATTCGTCCGATTGTCACATTTTTCTTCAGTGGTATTAAAACTCAATGATTGTACAGTTGTTCAACATGTTACATGAAATTTCTGTTACGTGATGAAAATAACGGGACGATTTCTTCATAAGTTAGTTCAACTTTGTTTACATGTAAAACTATTACTATTTGTACCCTTTAACGACGGTGAGTTAAACCGTTGACCTTAATCTCACATGGTAAACCTATAGTGGCGGGTTCGATTCCCGCCTGGACAAGGGAATTAATTTAGTGACGGAATTCATTAAATAAAATCCTAAAATCCCACCCTGGCTAGAAATGGGTGTTAACCTGTAGAGAACCCGTCCCTCTTTGCCGTAGTTGCAAAACGTGGACGTTAATTTAATAATTTAAATATACCTCTAAGAATATGTTTTTGAATCGATATCATAATTAGCGTCATCTGTTAATATATTTATTTTTTATAGTGCCAGTTTGAATTAGGCAAAGACATTTATGTTTAATTTAATGGTTTCGTAGAATATCAGAAGTGGAATTCCCATGGATTATTATTTCAAGTGTGCAGTGAGTAGCATCCAACATAGTTGAAGTAGTTTTTATTTTTATTTTCATGAAATTTAGTAACATAAGTTTGTAATTTCATACTGATTATTTTACAATTCGGTCTCTAAATAACAGACGGAAACAGTAGTGATCACGTACAAACGTCAAATAGGAAAGTCTGAGTCCATTATTGTCATTTATAAGCACGCAGTGGAAAAATGTCTGTCGAGCAATTGTTGCTTAAACAAGGAAAATTTCCCAAACACTGGATGAGTCACTGGTGATCTCATCTCACCATATATTTCGAAGTAAAAATCCGTTGAATGGTGAGAGGTTTATTGAACGCTGACTACAAGAAAGTAGAAATAACTGGATTAATGTTGAAGTTAAGAGAACATGTATAGAATAACAATGTAGAGCGCCAATAGTTCAACAGAGATTGGGCCAACATTTTTTGATTCGGCTCATAGCAACTGATATATATTATTTTTTTCCAAATCCCACCCCTATTTGGATCCGATTTCAGACTAACGATTTTGATTTTTAGTGTAATTTTCCAGTCAAGAACGTAAAATTTTAATTTATAACGTCTTCATGTATATCGCATTTGCATGTATTTCGCATTACAAAGGGCCGTTAACTAATTAATATTTTAGCTTGGAATTAAGACGCTTCATGATATGTTAGGTTATTGTTAATAGACGATGTCTAATAGATGGGGCTACCACCACGAGAAGTTTTACAATAGAGAAATTACACGAGAGCCGAGCAGTTACGGCAAAGGGCCGAACTAGCTTTTGGCGGGAAAGTCACTTCGTCCGTTAGCCGCCCAGATTTAATAAAAATGCAAATATCTCGGTTAATATTCAAGATAGAGAATAAATGTATATAACAATATTTATAGTAAATGTAATTTGCAATAAAATTGATTCTGTACAATTTTTCGAACCGACGCACACTGGAGCGATCCTTCAGTAATGATGGACATTGGGGGAAAAAATAAAAGTTTTAATTTGGGATTTTGATTGTATTGTTAGTACCACATAAACCCTTTTCAATTGAGCAGATTGATTTTTAGCCATATTATTGCAATGGTTTTTACATAATGCCTGGTTATAATTCCTATGTTAAAAAAAGCCTTGGCTTATTAAATTCGTCGTGAACTCTTATTTCATTTTATAAATTATTGTTGCTTCCAGTACACATTAAGGGTATTATAAAAAATCAAAAAAAGTACGTCACGCAGGGGCTGCGTAAACTAAGCAGATTTCCCATGTGGTTTTGCAATAGAGAAATCTGCCTATTAACAACTGTAGTAGTAAGAAACCTCTAAACCTAAAACATTATTTAGGGCGTAATAACCCAGTAGTTTCTAGCCCCAAAAAACAGTTGACCTAACCTCTAAACCTATTCACGAGGGACGAATAGTTATGGAAACGGCCACCAGAGCTCTCGGCGGAAAGTGCGAACATAGCCTACTGGCGACCACACGCAGAATACAAATGCAAATATCTCGGTTAATATTCAAGATACAGAAAAAATGTATAGAACAGTATTTATAGTACATTTAATTTGCAATAAGATTTATTCTATAGAAGTTTTCGATCCGACGCATAATAACAGAGATATTTTGAATTTTCAAAAATCCCCCCTCTAAACCCCCCCTCCCACTGGTCCGATTTCAGCCATTAACGAACTTGATCTTCCATTTTACATAAAACGATAAAATTCCGAGTTTGGTAACGATCAAACAAAAATTGCGACCGCTAGAGCGTTAACAGACAAATATATATATATATATATATATATATATATATATATATATATATATATATATATATATATATATATAGATATATATATAATTTTGAACGGACCTCATTTTTGTCATCTCCTGGGTAGGATCGATGGACATTTGAAGAAATTTTTCGAAACTCGCGTCATGAGTACGACCTCAATAGCTGATTTCCCTTAAGGGAAATCTGCTAAAACTGGCACAAAAGGTTTTTAAAATTCCTCTAATTTTTTTTTTTTTTTTTACATCGAGCTGAAAATAATTTTATTTAATCGAATTCGCAAATCGCTTGTATTTGCTTGAAAAAATACCACTTGGCAAGCTTTTAGGAGCATATTGTCTTATGTACAACGTCGTCAGATCTTGCCTATTCATTAAATATTTTACTTTTAGTGTTAACACTTTCGGTGCGGAAGACGTATTTTACCTCCCACGGACCTTTCCCAACTACATTGCATATCGATTAGATTTCAAATCGTGGAGTGTTTGCTCCCAAGTTCATAAAGAACTTCTCCAACAAAGAAAAACGAAAATCATTAGTGATTTTAGGTGGAAAATGGGATTAATCGTTGACCAAGTGAACCAAGGATTGGGTACATCTAATGACGGAAACACGGCGTAAGTTTTTTGCGTTTCCTCACATTTCGTGGTCAGTCACAGGAATAGATGTAAATTTAATTAAACGGTTTCCTATTATTTGCAAGCAATATCGTCCAAGGCTTTTATCAATACTGAAAAGTTTACAAGAGAAACAGCTGAGATATTTGTGTATTTGTATCGATGGTATTACATGCCAGTAACAGTTCACAAACTGTTAATACATGACCCGGAAATAGTCAAACACGCTATTGTACCAATTGGTATGCTGTCAGAAGATGCTCAGGAGGCTAAGCATAAATACTTCCGCGCATACAGAGAATCTTTTTCTAGAAAATTTTGAAGGACGGCTACCAAAAGAGATATCCTGAATAATTTGTTAATTAATTCAGACCCTTTAATATCACATTTAAGGCCAACACTTAACAACGATAGCGATCGCTTAGAAACAAGATCTTCGGAAGTAAAAGAAATTCTAATTAAAAAATAAAAAACATTTGAAATTTTAGAAATGTTAAATATTCTTCCAGCTTACAAATTCTCATTATTAAATTAAATACATAGTTTTTTTTTTTTTTAAATTTTTATTCTAGATGTATTTTTGTTTACTATTTTAGTATTGCGTTTGTGAACTTCAATTTATTAAAAAAATAAAAATTTATAAAACATATGTTGATATTATATGTCTACAAATCACAATTCTCTACTTAGTAAGCGATACATAATCTGGTTTTACACATTTAAAATTCATTCTACCGATGTATCTCATCTGGCAAAATTGCTTAAAAAGTTGCTGATCAGTTAGTTCAATAGAGTATTGGATGTGCTTTAAAATGACACCAGAATCAATATTCTAGGACCAGTAGAAACGGAGATATTAATGAATGTCCCGCTTACCCTATCACTCGCTCCAGTGTGCGACGTATAGTAACGGAGATATTTCGAATTTAGAATATAGATGTAGATGAGGTTGTTTTAAACGGACCTCATTTTTGGCATCTACTAGGTAGGATCGTTTGACATTTGAAGAAAAATTTCGAAAATTCCGTCATGAGTACAACAACAACAAAAAATGCAAATATCACTGAAGAGTGCCTATGCACGGTAAAGAAATTATTCTAATTTTTTGACGTGTTCAATTAGTTGTATTGCTAGCAGTTGGATATAGCAAGCCCATTCTCAATGTAGCCCCCACCGAATGCAGTTAGTGCTCTCTGCTTTTCCTCAATTTGAAACTGCTCTGAAGAAGGGGACCAATGGTCCCCGAAACAGTAAGCACTTCCAATAAAATTACCTCAATAAATTAATTAAGAAGAATTAAGAAACCATTCTTTGGCCGATACCCAACAAACTTGGCCAATTATCTACAAGCTTTTGACGTGTTGTTATGTGAGTACGATTTCGTTGTTAAATGCTTATTTAAAACTATTAAACTGGCATCAGTCATGCAAGCATATGATTCAAAACGAAGTTGCTGAAGTTAAGTCCGTCACGACGGGGCTTCGTAAACTAAGCAGATTTCCCACATTTTAGAATGACACACTACTGATCTTATCTCACCATATATTCTCTATATCCAAAAAAACAAATAAAAGAAGTGGACGGTCAGTAAAATCTTAATTGGTGACATCAACCATTTGCTTTTATCTCACATAATAAACGTCCGTTGTACAATATTTGGTATTTATGCATGGAATAAGGCGTTCCATTGTATATTCTCTTATTTTTAAAGTGAAGTGACTAAAGGTGGGGGTTTACTGAAGGATGAAATATAAAAGGATGGGGGATTGTCGATATCCATGTTGTTAATATTGAAGACTGAAAAAAACGTGTATATAACAACATTTTTAGACATTAAATATTCAATAATATTGGCGCTATGCTATCGAATTTTTCGATACCATGTATAACAACAGAAATATTTTGAATTTCGAAATCGCCGAAAAACCACACTCCCCCCGTAAAGAAAATTCATTGCTATATTTTTCTTAAAACGGTTTTATATTGAGTTTGGTGCCGATAAACAAAAATTGCACACACACACACACACACACACACACACACACACACACACACACACATATATATATATATATATATATATATATATATATATATATAATTTTAAACGGTCCTCATTTTCGTCATCTCTTGCCTATGTAGGAGAAGTCAAATCCAATGATTGATAGATATTTGTGGAAGGTTTCCAAACATTGCGTCACGAGTATGTCCTTTCGAGGGGGGGGGGGGTTAAAGAGTTCTTTGGTAATGTTTTTACTAATTACGATTCAATTATCGATTCTAGTAAACTACGATTTTCCCGTTTAACGACAAGGTTTTTATAAAAAAAAATAATAGTTTACCCAAAATTAGAAAATATAAAACATATACCTAACTGTTTTTAATACTGAGATGCTTTTTGTTACGTATTATCACACCTCATTTTAAGATATTATTGTATGAATTTATACCATTAATAATGCAAAAGAATGTAACAATTATTTTTTTTAAATAGACATAGGCTAACTGGATTTTTTAGCGGTTGCTTCAGCAACCCAATGTATTTTCGAAGCCCAAACTATTATCACTGAATAAAGTGTTTTCTTCTGGTTTCTATCATTGCTAAACTTTTTACGTAATTTTTATTTGGTTTTCTTCTTCAATGACAGCTTTTGACACATAGTTGACCATTCTGTAGATGCTGTTCACATTCCTATTGGTTTTGTTTTGCCAGCATGCACTGATGATGGAAGTTCACAGGCTCTATGATAAGTTCACTTTTGATAATACATTATTGTAGAAATCAAAAGCTTTTAATTGATCAAAATATTTTTGGATTTATTAGTGGTCTGTTTCTACATTCCAAATATTGAACTAAACTTCAACCTGTAAAATTTGAATCTACCTTTTTTTTTAAGTTTTTTTCGAGAGTGAGAAGTTGAGAATTTCAAATTATAGTTTACAAAATACTGTCACTTAGGACGTTGGCACACAACATTTCGTCCGACATTTCCCATTAACAAGAAAAAAAATCGTTGAGTTAAAAATCGTGGTCATTATGAACGTAGGGGCTGAGTAAATTAAGCAGATTTGTCAAGTGCTGTAGTCAAAACGCTGGTGATTTCATCTTAGTTTATTTACTGTTATTCTTAGCTTGCATAGTTTAAAAAGATAGCACAATCAGGGAGCTTTTTTATTCTTAGTAAATTGTGGATTCTAATCTCATCCTTGAAAGGTGATAGTGATTTAGGTTTGAAAGTAAGAAGTCGCCACTAGCTTGTCAAGAAAATAAATATGATTTTACTTATTAATGTCCACTTTTCGGAAGTAAGGCTAATTAGGGTGGGTAAGTTCGTCATTAAATAAGTTTCTATTCCATAGGCTGAAATCGAACTTGTCACTCTATGTTTACTTGCTGACATTTAGGCCAACGCCTTAAGTCATTTAGCTAAGTTGAGCCCCAAAAACTAAATAAGCAAAAATTAGTATTTTATGACTTATAAAATACATTATTCGGGATATATTTATAAGAACTAAAAGTTGGAAGGCTAGAGCCGAAATTGAGGTGGGTAACTTTAATATTCGCGGCATGTAAATGTTTTTCTAAGAGTTAACCTCCCTCCAGTAGCTAACATATGTAATTTGGGAGAAGGGGAGAGGCAAAAAGCCCCGGGGAGGCGAGCAGTGCAAAAAGCAGAACAGGGAGCAGGCAAAAAGCAATCCCTTATCAGAGGCAGCCGGTCGCCTAGCAACCTTATCTAGTCCTGCATACATCAGCCTTCTCAGGAATAGAGCCATCTTCCATGCTACAGCCTCAATAGCTTCACTATTTCTCCATCTGAGGGCGGTGCAACTATGTATAATAACAGCTGTGTCTTTCCCGCTCAAAATAAGAGAGGTTATTCCCTTGGGAATATGAAAATTGGATTAACTCTATAGATCGCTAAACCGCAATGTGGCTTGCTTGAAAAGACAATAGGAAAATGCTAATTCTTAGAATATTTGAGTAAACAATAAGAGACACAATAGTCGATATGGCATTTTTAAAAATGGAATATTTAATAGTAGGAGTATAGACGCAACTTGCAAGCCTGCTTTTAAAGAAAACCTCAGATTACTGTTCTGATTTAAGGCGTTGGTCTTAATCTCACTTTGTAAACCTAGAGCGTTTGATTCCCACCTGCGAAACCGGAATATCTTATATATATATATATATATATATATATATATATATATATATATATATATATATATATATATATATATATATATATATATATATATATATATATAGGAATAGGGGATACAATTTGATAAGAGATCAACCGCGTGTTACACCAGTACGTGGGAAATTGCTTAGTTATCGCTGCTCCTGCGTTTCGGACTTTTTTCCTATTCCATTAAGGACCCAGATTAGCCATTTGCGGTTTCGATCCCCGCAATGAAAAAGATCATTTCTTTTTAGGTGATTAAGATTAAATTAAATTCATTTATTAGCAGTAAATGTTAACATAACATAATAGGATAAGTAAAATATACACTTTTCTATATAAAATTTACTAATATGTCAATTAATTTCTTCACATATTATTTAATTTATTTATATTAAAAATTAATTTATTTTACGGTTATAATGCCACTCTAAATACATAATATACATTTATTTTTTAATTTATTGACATAGAAATTTATTTTTATAAATGACGTTTTATAAATCATGAGAAACTTGTCCCACCTTAAAGAGAAAACTCCGTCACGCAGGGGCAGCAGATTTCCCACGTGAAGTTATACAATAGAAGAATCTCCATACGAGAGCCGAACAGTTACGGCAAAAGGCCGAACTAGCTTTTGGCGGGAAATTCAAAAATCCGTTATCGGCCCAAATTTAATAAAAATGCAAATATCTCGATTAATATTCAAGATAGGGAATAAATGTATATAACAATATTTATAGTAAATTTAATTTGCAATAAGATTGTTTCTGTACAATTTTTCGATGCGACGTATAGTAACGGAGATATTTTGAATTTTTGAAAATCCTCCCCTCTAAACCCCCCCTCCCACTGGTCCGATTTCAGCCGTTAACGAACTTGATCTTTCTTTTTACATAAAACGACTAAATATCGAGTTTGGTAACGATAAAAAAAAAATTGCGACCGCTAGAGCGGTAACAGACAAATATATAGATAGATAGATATATCTATATATATATATATATATATATATATATATATATATATATATATATATATATATATATATAAAATTGTAACCTCTGTCTGTACATTGATTTTTTTCGCGAAATTTCACGGTAACTTTTCGTTTCACATGTCATAGACACCATAACTACATTTTGTTTCTTTCGTGTCTGTTTGTTTGTTTATTTGTTTGTTTGTTTGTTACCTTTTCACGCATAAACGGCTGAACCGAATTTTATGAAACTTGGTATGTATATTACTACTAGCCCAACTTAGGCTTTAGGCTATATTAATATTCTGTAAGACGAACAGGAGTGGGGGTTATAAGGAAGGCCTGAAATTAAAAATAGCGATATTTCGTTTCTTATTGATTTTTCAGCAAATATGCACATGACAAAAGTTATTTATTTTGTAATTTAGAGTAACCTTTGTTATATGTACTTTTGCCGTAAACGGAAGTATAAATGAGTTATACGCTAAAAACTATTGCGGGAGTCCACAATTTTATTTGGCACAAAAGACTCAACCGAACTAAACCAAACTCGCTATGTGAATTAATACTAACGATGTCCTTATAATAAGCCATACTAACATTTCTAGGGACTGGCAGGAGTGGGGGTTATAAGGGAGGCAAGAAATTAAAAATAGCGATATTTAGTTTCCTATTGCTTTTTCAGCAAATATGCACATAACAAAAGTTGTTTATTTTGTAATTTAGAGTAACGTTTATTATATGCACTTTTGCCGTATACGGAAGTATAAATGAGTTATACGCTAAAAACTATAGCGGGAGTCGACAATTTTATTCGGCACAAAAGAATCAACCGAACAAAATAAAACTCGGTACGTGTATTAGGACTAACGCCTTCATTATAGCAAGCCATACCAACATTTCTAGGGACGGGCAGGAGTGGGGGTTGTAAGGAAGGCCTGGAATAAAAAATAGCGATATTTCGTTTCCTATTGCCTTTTCATCAAATATACACATAACAAAAGTTGTTTATTTCGTTATTTAGAGTAACTTTTGTTATATTCACTTTTGTCGTATAGAGAAGTATAAACGTGATATACACTAAAATCTAAAACGGGAGTCAACAATTTTGTTGGGCACTAACGATTGAACCGAACTTAGCAAAACTCGGTATGTCAATTAGCATTAAATCTTCCATGATTATAAGCTATATTTAAAATTTTAGGTCCAAACGGGAGTGGGGATTATAAAAGAGGCTGAAAAGCGAGAAGTCTAATGCGGGAGCGGAAGATGACGGCAGCCTTACCAGTTAATTGTGTTTACTTATTTCCCGTCTGGCATTGCTGGAAGTGATTTCCAGTGAGATTCACTATTACAAATATAATCTTACGTATAAAAGTTTGCCTGAACTATTTGAGCTCGGGTAGGCTTTTGAAAGAAAATATGTTCTTTATGGATGATATTTAATTGTAATAAATGCTACCCATGATTATGGTTACACATTGAAGTCTTACTATCAAAATACCATCATTAGTCAGTCAACAATAATTTCCCGGGCATCGCCGGGTATCTGAGCTAGTATATATATATATATATATATATATATATATATATATATATATATATATACAGTTTTGAACGGACCTCATTTTCGTCATCTGCTAGGTAGGATCGATGGACATTTGAAGAAAAATTTCGAACATTCTGTCATGAGTACATACCTCAATAGCTGATTTCCCTTAAGGGAAATCTGCTAAAATGTACCTGATCATAGATTTTTTTTATCCCGATTTGTATGACAAATATTTTTTAGTTTTAAATAATAATAGGAAATGTTTGATAGTACTCATCTTGAGTATGAAAACTTCCTTCAGACATAAAATTCTTTAAATTAATTTCAAATAAACAATATGTTTTAAAAGGTTTAACACAATAGTGTGGAGAGTTTAAGAGAATTACTCCTTAAAATAAAACTCTTTTCTGAAAATATTAACTTTTGTTTAGAGGTTTGACGAATGTTCTTTTATCCTGGATTAACATGGCAGGTTTGATTCCCCTCTCGTAAACCGGAATTTATTTAGATTGGCAAACTCATTAAATGAAATTCCTTTTCAGACAGAAAAACGTGGTACCTGCAGATAACTCATCCCAATTACTCTTAGTGCCACCAAGTGGACGTAAATAATATTTAAAAAAAAAAAAAAAAAAAAAAAAAAGTTCAACAGATAGGGGCTGTGTAAACTAAGAAAATTTTCCAGACGATGGTAAATGACGCACTGATGACCATCTATCCTCTTCTTCTCCCTTAGTACAAAGCCAATCTATACAAGAAACTAAATTCTGGCTGCATACGAAATGTTTAGTGGCTCAGTAACTCTAAGTGAAACACCCATGAGTTGAATAGAGGCTTACTAGGAAAATAATACTAAAATATGAAAATATCCGGTCAATTTTAAAACGGTTGGTTTAAAAATGAAAATTAACTTTTTAAGTCACTGGCAGCTTTGAGGTAACCCTTCGTTGGAGGAAAACCCCTCTGTCACTTATTCTGTTCAACCTAAGTTTGGAAATGTCAAACCGAAAAACGAATATAAACCCCAGTTGTATAATAGGTATATGATGTACCCGCATTGCACATGGCGTACGCTGAGTTGCCATGAAAGATTTCATGTGAGGTCCAAAATCTGGATATAGATTAAGTATGGGGAAATTCAATTTATGGAGAACAACCCGCAGAAGCCGGAGGAGTTGTCTACCATGTTATATGACTAGAATATAGTTCTAAGATATTCGGAACACTGAAAGAGTAACACTGATTGAGGGTACGCTAGATAACTTTTCTATTAATAAGGACCGGCTGTAGTTGTTTGATAGTTTTCAGAAGTGGAACACAAGAGAAGATGCAGGCACTGGAGTTCATGACATGAGTAAAATCTAGCAGAAAGAGTTGTGTAATTGGATTATTGTACCCCCTAACCACATTGAATGCTGGAATATAGTGCCTGAGGTCAAGAATTTACATAGTTCCTATCTTTTGGAAGATAGATATTTCTTAATTTCTACCTTATTACTAGTCAACAAAATCTTGTAATTAGACTCAAATTAAATGTATTTTATTTAAATATCCTACATATTTTGTGGATGCATTTGTTACTTCTTCAGGGGCAAGGAAATCGCGTAGCATGTCGAGTGAGCAATTGATTTAAAAACAAATAGAAGAACGCAATCAATAATTGGCAATACCACCGAAATTTAAGCATAACGTAAGAGGATGACCCACGGTTGTTAACCCTGATTTGTTCAAAACTAAAGCAGTCAAATCAAAACTACCATTGGCCACTGAAACCAATTCTAGCAAAGATGCAATGTTAACAGAGTGAAGAGAGGGGAACGATTTTTATCGCGGAAGAAGTTCGGAGATAAACTGAGTAGTTAGGCTAAAGATGGTGTGAAGGAGAATAAAAGGGTGTTAGCTGGAAAGGCGAGGAAAGGGAGACAGTGATAGTAAGAGACTGGGCGAGAGAGAGGGAAAACGTGAGTAAGAGAGAGACAGAGAGAGAGAGAGATAGAATGTGAGTGAGAGAGAGTGAGGGTGGGGTGGGGGTGGAGCTGAAAGGAGACTGCTATCAGAGGCTTTGTGTGAGGCTGCCAGTGTTGGGTCCTGTATTGTCCGAGCCATTAGCGTAGTGGTACTCTCAGACAATTTGCTAGACCAACACCTCACCTCTCTCTCTCTCTCTCTCTCTCTCTCTCTCTCTCTCTCTCTCTCTCTCTCTCTCTCTCTCTCACTCTCACTCTCTCTCTCTCTCACTCTCTCTCTTACTCTGTGTATTTGTATTTTTTCAGATTAGTGAAAATATATATTTCTTCTGTACCATACTCAATATTTAACTGTTTCATTCCACACTAAATATTGTATTAGTTAATCGGGGTGGGGGGTTAGAGGTGAATTTTTAAAATTCAAAATATGGCCATTATTTTGAATCGTGTCGCAAAATAAAAAAAGAACCAATCATTAATGGTAATAACCGAGCGATTGATGCTCTACAATTGAAGGGTTTTGCTGCAAAAAGGAGGTAGCTCCAATTTTTTCCAGTTTTTGGGAAACCAAAAAAAAACATTTAAAAAATTCAAATTTTAAGTTATGTAAAAATATTGTTGTTGCTTACTTTCAATTATGATGTTTAGATATTAGAACAGTATTTTCATTCCAAAAATGTCATCCAAATGTTGGTGGTACGTGGATGATCCTTGGAGCTACCTCTTCTTTGCCCAAAAAAATGGAATATGAGGAATGGAGGAATATGTTAATGTCTTGGAAAAAGGTGTAAAAATAAATAGAATGTACTATTTTATGTATTTTTTATTCAAAGAAAACTGAAAATAAAGTACAGCAAAATTATTGGCTTTACAAACAGAAAATAACACCATTATAACGAATAACATAAAATACGGAAATAACACCATTATAACGAATAACATCATAACGATTGAAAGCTGCATCCTTTTGGGGCCAAATAAAAGTTTTTTTTTTGGTACATGAAAGTGTTTATAACTCCCAACAGCTATGGGATGGAGCTACCTCCTTTTTGCAGCAAACCCTTCAATTGTTGTTCTATAATTTATTTCGTTTCACAAGTTATTAGCGAGTTATTTCTACTTTCTCGTTTTCAGATACTTTAAAAACCCCACCCTCTCCTACAACCCTTCTACTCATCGGATCTTATACAAAGAAAGAGAAAATTATATCACAAGTGTGTTATACGAGCAAGTGAAAAGTCTGCTTAGTTTACGCAGCACATTATACAATATGTTAAAGCTTTGCCTTGAATCTCACATGGTAATCCTAGAGTGGCGAGTTCGATTCTTGCCTGGGCAAAGGAAATTATTTAGTGACGAAATTCATTAAATAACATCCTAAGTCCCACCCTGGCTAGAAAAGGTAACCTGTAGATAACCCGTCCCAATTAGCCTTAGTTGCAAAAAGTGGACGTTAATAAATAATAATAATAATACAATATGCATATTATAAAAAAAAATAAATCAAAAACAAGGGGTGGAGTATATGTCTTCAAGTGAGTTTATTGAGCTCAATGAGTCTTACAATTGGCTAGTCCATTTGAGTAGTGGTAATGTTCGTGAGTCCTAAGTGTATAGCCTGCAATTCTGCTGTGTGTTATTGTAGTGTAGCCACATAGCTTTTTGTGTGCAGTATTGTCTCCTACCACTCCAGCAATCCCAGCACAATAGTCTGTTCTGGATGCATCTGTGTATTTAAAATATGACTCTCTCTCTTCCTTAAGGGAAATCAGCAATTGAGGTCGTACTCATGACGCGATTTTCGAAAAATTTCTTCAAATGTCCATCGATCCTACCCAGAAAATAACGAAAATGAGGTCCGTTCAAAATATATATATATATATATAAATATAAATATGTATGTATGTATATTTGTCTGTTAACGCTCTAGCGGTCGCAATTTTTGTTTGATCGTTACCAAACTCGATATTTAATCGTTTTATGTAAAAAGACAGATCAAGTTCGATAATGGCTGAAATCAAACTAGAGGGGGGTTTAGAGGTGGGGGGGGTTCAAAAAATCAAAATATCTCCGTTATTATGCATCGGATCGAAGAATTGTATAGAATCAATCTTATTGCAAATTACATTTACTATAAATATTGTTATATAAAGGGTTAGAACCGCCAATATAAATGATACTATTGTCATACCTCTCGGTGGAGACCGTCGTCACTGGCTGATGGTTGAGTACCGCTGGCAAGCGCTTTCGATGCGATGGCATCATCTTCAAGCCTGTTGATAGTTGTACTGAGTTGGTTGTCCGTCAGTCAGTGGGTTTTATGCTCTGTTCACCGTATTAGTTGTTTACGTTTAGTCCAGATCTGTTTACTTACCACTCAGATCTGTCAACGGGTTGTGTTTGTGTTCAGGTAAATTGATATGTGTGGTGGGTTGTTTACGTTTTATTAGATCTGTTTACTTACCATTCAGATCTGTCACACGAGGTGCGTTTAAACTAGTGTTCAGGTAAATTGTTATCGATTTAAAACGTAAACAACCCACCACGCGAAAACAATTTACCTGAACGTCAACATCCCTCGTTTGACAGATCTTAGTGGTAAGTAAACAGATCTGGACTAAACGTAAACAACTAATACGGTGAACAGAGCATAAAACCCACTGACTGACGGACAACCAACTCAGTACAACTATCAACAGGCTTGAAGATGATGCCATCGCATCGAAAGCGCTTGCCAGCGGTACTCAACCATCAGCCAGTGACGACGGTCTCCACCGAGAGGTATGACAATTCTTATATACGTTTATTCTCTATCTTGAACATTAACCGAGATATTTGCATATTTATGAAGTCTGTAGTCGGGCACAGTTCGGATTAGATCGGCCGTTTCCGTAACTACTCGGTTCAGGTGGAAGCTTCGTCTAATCTTAACTCTCGTTTCTAACCTTACCTTACCTACGTTACTTTGTAAGATTTATGCAAATACGTTCTGTTCATCCCCCCCCCCTTCTTTAGTTCTTAGACTACTATAATTTGAGTTATTAAAATATTAATTATTCTTACAAACAGAAGCTGTTTCAGTTAAATTAAATCAAATTTATTTTAATTAACTGAAAGATTCTCGTTACCGTTTGTATTTAATCACGGTGGTGTTGTGTTGTTACCAGTATGTAGGTTTCTCTATTGTAAAACTTCACATAGGAAATCTACTTAGTTTACGCAGCCCCTGCGTGACGGACTTTTTTCTTAGTTTACACAGCCCCTGTCTGATGAACTTTTTTTTTTTAAAAAAAAATATTATTTACGACCACTTGGTAATTGGGATGAGTTATCTGGAGGTACCTCGTTTTTCTGTCTGAAAAGGAATTTCATTTAATGAGTTCATCAATCTAAATAAATTCCGGTTTCCGAGAGGGGAATCAAACCTGCCATGTTAATCCAGGATAAAAGAACATTCGTCAAACCTCTAAACAAAAGTTAATATTTTCAGAAAAACGTTTAATTTTAAGGAGTAACTCTCCACACTATTGTGTTAAACCTATTAAAACATGACGGACTTTTTATATATTGAAGTCGAATGGTGGTATTTTTAAGACCTTGAACTCAATAATAAACTTGATACAAATATTTCCCTTTCTAATAGTCGTCTTTACTGATTAGGTGAACCCATGGTCGAAATCCGTCTGACTTACTCGTACAGTTTTTCTTTGAAGATCAGTTTTATATCTGTTTAGTTTTTCAAGGAATTAAAAGTTTACTATTTTAAAGCTGTTCTATTTCCAACTCCAACATCCTGTTGGGCACTAAAGGTTTTCCCGGAAAGACCTTAGACTAAATATTTATTTAGTCGCTAGCCAATCGTCTAGCAATTAGGAAACAAATAACAAGCCTTCCTCTCCGAATGAACTCAAACAATGGAAACTAATTAAAAATTATACTACATCGGGGTCAAAGTTACGAATAAGTTTATCCTATGTTTCAATTAATTAGAAAAAAAAATAATTCAGATTTCTATGGCACTGGTATTCAAATGGAAGTATACAAAAATCAAGATTTAGTTTGGAACAGGTTTATGATACAATTAGTCTAAGAGTCCGTGGAAGAAGAAAAATTTTACTTAGTGAGAAGAAAACGTCCAATTCTTCATTTTAGCAGATTTCCTTTAAGGGAAATCAGCTATTGAGGTCGTACTCATGACGCGACTTTCGAAAAAAAAATTCAAATGTCCATCTATCCTACCCAGGAGATGACGAACATGAGGTCCGTTCAAAATTATATATATATATATATATATATATATATATATTTTTTAACACTCTAGCGGTCACAATTTTTGTTTGATCGTTACCAAACTCGATATTTAAACATTTTATGCAAAAAGACAGATCAAGTTCGTTAATGGCTGAAATCTGACCAGTGGGAAGGGGGGTTTAGAGGGGGATTTTCGAAAATTCGAAATATCTCCGTTACCATGCGTCGGATCAAAAACTTGTATAGAACCCACTTACTGCAAATTAAATTTACTATAAACATTGTTCTTTACATTTATTCTCTATCTTGAATATTAACAGAGATATTTGCAATTTTATTAAATGTGGGCGGATACCTGACGAGTGAGTTTCCAGCCAAAAGCTAGTTCGGGTGTTTCCGTAACTGTTCGGCTCTCGCATGGAGTTTTATCTATTCTATAACTTCACGTGGGAAATCTGCTTAGTTTACACAGCCCCTGTGAGACGGACTTTTTTATTTAAGCGGTAAGGGGTTTCAAAAACTATTGAAAGCTAACTCAAAAAATAACTCTTGCGAGTTTAGTTATTAAACAATATAATAAATAAAGAATATTGTCTCCATCTTCAGTGCTACTTGCATGCACTCATTCAGAAAGACAGCAAGCGTCTTCTTTTTTATATGTGTTTCAGTGTTTTATGGTAAGGGGCGCCAATAAAAAATATTTTTTCGTGCAAACTTCACTGATACTGTCCTACACGTTTCGTGGCTTACACGCCACCTTTTAAGTGGCTATACATTTCTCAAGTGCTCGTTCATTGCGATCCCCCTACCTCACTGGGGAGGTAGTTGGTACTGAGGAAGGGACAGCCGCAACGAACGACCACTTTAGAAAAGTATAGCCCCTGAAGAGGTGGTATGTAAGACACAAACATGTAGGCCGGCATCAATATAGTTCGCGCAAAAAAAATTGTTATATTGTTCACACTTGCCCTGATACTTTGAATGACATATAAAAATATTGGGTCTAGCATTAGAAGAAAAGTCTTCATTTTTAGATCACTCACTGCCATACATGCTGTATTTTCAAATCAGTGCATGCAAGTAGCTCTGAAGACGGAGACAATGGTCTTTGAAAGTGCTTTGTGCTAAAATAAAAACAATTGTGAAGAATTGGAAGTCTTTTTCTCTCTCCAAGTATAACGTAAAAATCGCATAGTTGAAGTAGAGGCTTACTAGAAAAAGTTTACTAAAATATCCGAATCAGGTTAAAAAGTTTGGTTGTTAAATGAAAATTAACTTTTGAAGTCATTGGTAGCCTTGAGGTAACCGTGCGCTGGAGGAAAAAACCCACTGTGACATATTCTGTTCAAACTTATTTTGGAAATGTCAAACCGAGAAACGAATATAAACCTTTAGCTTTGATTTGATTAAAGCGGATGTTTCTAAACTTAACGAACAACATTTATTGTCGTTTTTTAATTTATTTTTATAACATTGGAGCTGCAAATGTTTATTGGTGGTTTGGCGTGTCCTCGGAACAGCACTTCCACTAATGGTAATAGTGGTTACCAATTTTAGATAGAGATTTATAAGAAAGAGTTTATTCTTTTTCTTTTAACATTGGTTTAGATATAGTTTAGAGCAGAATTGCAATGCTCTTGCTGATAAAAAGTAAAAAGCAATATATTAAAATAAATCGTAGACAGATATCACAACTCAAACTTTATTGATTTTATTTACTGAATATTAATGATCCATTGATGTATCTATAGGTCCGTGAACAGGAAAACAAGATTATCACAGAAATGTACAACTATCAATATTTTTTAAAAGAAAAGTTCATCTTCCAAATTTCAGTCTCATCTCCAGTACTCAGAGATGATTCCTTCAAACTTGACTCTCCGAGCTGTTCCGAAAGAATCAAGCAAGAAGACCCGAGTTAGAATGTCATATTAGACACTGAAATTGATATCAGAACCACTTAATATCATAAAAACCCAAATTACTAAGAGCGTTTAATTACAAATAATTTCTCCCTCCTACTTTTCAGATTTGAGAATCAGTAACTTCAGTGAATTTGCTAAGGACAAAAGTTTAGGTGCGAAGATCAAAGAACTTGGAATCTGTCTCAGAGAAATCGTCGGAAGATTTGGAAGGATTTGTGATTCAGAAGGAGTCAAGCACGGCCTTCCGGTATCATATAAGTCTGATGGTATTAAGCATAATTTTTTTTTTTTATTTAATAAGATCATTTGGCAGGAACAAAATTATTTCATGCAGTATATTTTTTTTATTATATTGGCATTATAGACCTTCAAGCTCTTTAGTCGCCTCGAAATGGCTCGAAGGATTCGCCGCTTGAGTTTTTACGTAGTGAGTGTTCAACAGGACGTACAACCCCCGTAAACCAAGGAGGGCCTGGAATTTGTCCTCTCCAGTAGGCGGATGAGTTACAATATGACCAGGGCGGACAGTGGTCATATCAACGAAGGCCAGTTTGATAGTGGACGAGATCAAGGAGCATAAATTTACTCCTTCAAATAGACGGGCTGTCAGTTTTATTTGCTCTACTACTTCCATCATCCCTCAACCGCTGCTAAATCAGCGCGCTCTGTTAGCAAACTGCTGTGACAACTCCGTGGTCATTCCAGATGTTTCTTGTCTTAGCTGACGGACCCACTACCACTTATCAATTGTGGCCCCGAAAGAATAAGCATTGAGTCGAATTCCTCCTTTCTTAAGTGATGCTTTGTCTAAAATTATTGGATGATTAAACAAAATTAAAAATACATTTTTTGTAGCGTTTGAATGAATGCAATTTTATTCGCAACAGAACTCAGCCAAATAATGGAAATATTGGGTAAATATTACTTTATTTTGGACAAAGGTACATTCAATAAAATAAAAAAATATGAAGCTCGATATTTCTCAAGACTTCAATTTGATAATATCTACAATATAAAGGTCATAAGCAGGTTCGACACGCAAATCTCAGGGGAAGGCGTCTGCAATTTACCATTTTGCAAAAATATTCCTCTTTGACTTAATAAACCAAAAGTGAAGCTACGAAAGACAGAAATTAGAGATAACCTAAACGGGAAAAATAAATCTCCTTTTTAGCAGATTTCCCTTAAGGGAAATCAGCTATTGAGGTCGTACTCATGATGCGAGTTTCGAAAAATGTCTTCAAATGTCCATCGATCCTACCCAGGAGATGACGAAAATGAGGTCCGTTCAAAATTATATATATATATATATATATATATATATATATATATATATATATATATATATATATATATAGATATTTGTCTGTTAATTTTTGTCCGCAATTTTTGTTTGATCGTTGCCAAACTCGAAATTTAATAGATTTATGTAAAAAGGGAGATCAAGTTCGTTAATGGCTGAAATCGGACCAGTGGGGAGGGGGGGGGGGGTTTAGAGGGGGAGGATTTTTGAAAATTCAAAATATCTCCTTTATTATTCGTCGGATCGAAAAATTGTATAGAATAAATCTTATTGCAAATTACATTTACTATAAAATATTGTTCTATACATTTATTCTGTATCTTGAGTATTAACCGAGATATTTGCATTTGTATTCTGCGTGTGGTCACCAGTAGGCTATGTTCGGACTTTCCGCCGAGAGCTCTGGCGGCCGTTTCTATAACTATTCGTCCCTCGTGAATAGGTTTAGAGGTTAGGTTAAATGTTTTATGGGGCTAGAAACTACTGGGTTATTACGCCCTAAATAATGTTTAAGGATTAGAGGTTTCTTACTACTACAGTTGTTATTAGGCAGATTTCTCTATTGTAAAACTTCACGTGGGAAATCTGCTTAGATTACACAGCCCCTGCGTGACGGACTTTTTGTCTGTATTATAAACTAAAGTAGTCCTCCTTGCTTGAATACTCTCTTGCAACATGCTACTGGGACGATATTGCAGGCACATTCAATGTTTTTGTGAACATAATCATTGTAGCTATACAGTCGAATGCAGAAGGCAAAGGGAAACCTCTAAAGATCCGTGACGACCTTCCCGTGTGATCCTCTTCACTGAAACGATTTTAAAAATATTGAACTTGCCATTCCTTGGTATTGACCTTTCCAGTTGTACAACTACAATTTTCCATGTTCAGTGCTTTCTGTTCAGCAGATCAATACGGCTCACTGAAAAAAATGGTTGACTTAGCGAATAAGATCACCAAATGATGTGGATATCGTTCTCGATCATATAATTACAATTCACGAATGTATTGACAAAACCATGGTGGTTAAAAAACTATGCAATATGAAGAAAAAAGAACATATCAGACTGGAGAGGTGTACTCAGAGTTTTGGAGAATAACTTTTATTGTATTACTTATATATACATAATGCTCGCTTCATGTTCTAAATTTATATTTTTATTTCTAGTTTTTCCGTTCCGTGCATTGCCACCTATAATGAAAAAGATTTCCACTTATCATATTCCTACGCAAGAATCAGAAGTAAGAGCAGAACCAGAGTCAAGTAATATCATTAATGACTACGGTGACTATATCAATTCGGTAAGTTCGTCGTTATGAGTGTGTGTGTGTGTGTGTGTGTGTGTGTGTGTGTGTGTGTGTGTGTGTGTGATTTTTGTTGAAATATTTTTCTTAAAGGAAAGTCTATATTCAGGCCGTGCAATGACATTACTACGGAACAGACTTACAGAGACTTGCTTTGACTATAGACTACTAACGGACTAAAAGAAAGAATTAAAAGTCCGTCACGCAGGGACTGCGTAAACTAAGCAGATTGTCTTACATGTGACACTTACTGGCATTTATCTTCATAAAGTAAAAGTTCAATGAGAACAGTATTTGGTATTTAAGCTTCAAATAATATAATTGTTTATTGTTAATATGACATATGTAGGAGGGGGGTTTACTTAAAGCCGAAATCTATAAAATGCAAATATCTCTGTTAATAATAAAAATCCTGAAATAACCTACATAACAACATTTATAGAACATTACAGTTTCAATAAGATTGTTTCTATACAATTTTTTGATCCGACCTATAATTACGGAGATACTAAGAAGTTTCGAAATTCCTCACCTCTAAATCCCCTATCCCACTTGTCGGATTTCAGCCATTAACGAACCTAATATTCCTTTTTCCATAAAACCATTAAATATCGAGTTTAGTAACAATTAAACCAAAATTGCGACCGCAAGCGGAGTCATATATTTATCGTTTATATATAAATAATCTTTTGAACGGACCTAATTTTCGTCATCTACTAAGTAAGATCGATGTACAGTTGAAGAATTTTTTTGAAATTCGCGTCATTAGTACAACCTCAATTACTGATTTCCGTTAAGGGAAATCTGCTAAAAACGGAATTAAAAATGTTGAGGAAAAACTCCTATTTTATAATTAAAATAAACAATTAAGAAAGTATGCTGAAAACGTGTATAATTGTATGAACTATTTCAAACTGCACTATTATTATTTAATTATTTAAACTAATTTAATTCATCATTGTGACCAACATATATTTTTTCTGTTGTAAATAGTTTTATTTTATAAATGTTTTTTCTATATTTTACTTTTAGCTGATATTATAAAGAAAATTGTTTTTAATTACTAAAACATGTTATGTACAAAATGAAGTATGAGACATGTGGTAAATAAACTCCTTTGCTGTAGTGTTGCTTTGGGAAGGAAACCAATAAAGATATATGTATGTGTGTGTATATATATATATATATATATATATATATATATATATATATAAAGTGTGTGTGTCGATTACCGTCGCGGGAGAAATATTTATTTTATCGCCATCATGATTTTTTTTATTAGGAACATCTACTGAAAGCTCTTTTTCCTAAGCCATTTAAATTATTCATACCCATTTAGAATACAAATTATTCTATAAACTCCAAACTATTTCACTTCAAAGGAAGTACTTTATTTAATTTATATAATACACTAGTTGTTTCGGAGATAACGGAATTTATTCTTTGACTTTTTCACTTTACAATGAAATGCAACATAACTATCAGGAATGATAACTTTGAACGGATCTCATTTTCGTCATCCAAATAGATAAGAGGAGGGATTTCCCGTGAGGGAAATCTGCTAAAAAACAATCATTGAAAAAACATTAATACACAAACAGATTAATAAGTAACAAGTCTATTCAGCCTGTAAAAAAACACATGTTTCATTTATTTATTTATTCATACAATAACCGCATTTCGCAACTGGGGCGATTTAGCGACGAATCAGTTATTTACATTATAATAATTAACATATTTAACATATAACATATTTAACATATAACATATTTAACATATAACATATTTAACATATAACATATTTAACATATAACATATTCAACATATAACATATTCAACATATAACATATTCAGCATATAACATATTCAACATATAACATATTCAGCATATAACATATTCAGCATATAACATATTCAACATATAACATATCTAGCATATAACATATTCAACATATAACATATTTAGCATATAACATATTCACCATATAACATATTCAGCATATAACATATTCAACATATAACATATTCAGCATAAAACATATTCAACATATAACATATTCAGCATATAACATATTCAACATATAGCATATTCAACATATAGCATAATGAACATATAAAATATTCAACATATAGCATATTCAACATATAACATATTCAACATATAACATATTCAACATATAACATATTCAACATATAACATATTCAACATATAACATATTCAACATATAACATATTTAACATATAACATATTCAACCTATAACATAAAATTATTATATTTACGTAAGTATGCTCATTTCTGCAAATATTTTCAGTGTTGCCCTACATTATAATTTTTTGAAGATGTTGTTTTGTTTCAAGTATTGTAGTACGCGGTCTATAAGTACATAGACCAGTAGCTACAGTCATGTAGTAATTCAGTCAAAGTGTATGGTAGGTCTATGTGAATCCTTTAATAGCAGTCAGTAAGTATATGTTTTATAGTAAGTCTACAGTTACAGTGTTGGCAGTAGGGTACGCCTTCTCCAGTAAGTAGGTAAGTGTGAGTTAGTCGAGAATGGCCAATTCTCTACCTCGTTAAAACTACTTCTTCTCTTCTAATTGACCTTTTTGAGGAAGTCACCAAGTGTATGTTTCAGTTTTCGAAAGTTGTTACCAGTTGTGGTAAACCAAGTTGTCTGCCATGAATTGAGTATCATATGTTTTGCTTGGGCTTGAATATCATGGTGTGTACAGTATGTGTTGTCGTGAGTTTTTTTTCTGAGTAGCTAATTTGGCAAGTTCGTCTACTTGTGAGCTTTGTTTAATGTTTGTATGTCCGGGTAAGACATGACACGATTTTTCAGGAAGAGCCAATACGAGAAGAGGTTGCTAGCACACCGATTGACTTTGTTCAGGAATATTGCAGGCGAGACAGGACTGCTCCTCTCTACCAGGATGTCGGCATTGTAAAGAGTTCATACGGCAATGACTACGTTGTTATATGCCGAGTACGTAATTGTGGTGGTAAGTCAATTACATGTTCATAATTCCATGAGCTATAGAGTATCATTAAGTTTGAAGTGAGGTTGGAAGAAGTATTTGTGAAAGGTTTGAAGAATTCATTTGGTGTATCTAAATATGATATAACAGTTAAATTAGTAAATTTCGTTTTAAGAAAATCAGAGATTGAGGTTGGACTCATGACGCGACTTTTTTGCGGATGACAATGAAAAATAAAATGAATTTTAATACTATTATATTTTAGGATTCTGTTCGATCAAATAAGAGCAGTTTTAGAGACACTTGATAATTTTTTTAAGTTGATGACAGAAATATACGTCAGTAGTCCAAGGCCAAGCATAATGAAAATATATCTCGTGACGCATAAAACTGTTAAAAGAATTTTTTATGTATAAAGCTAGAAAATTTTAAATACCTTTGTTAATTGTAAAATAAAATAATAACAATTAAACGGGTAAAGTTAAATAAAACCGTTTAAAAATAATATTAAAATATCTACAATATTATTAATAATTGTTCTATACTTATGTATTCAAATAATAATATATTTCTAATATAATATTATATATTTCCTTATACCAATTACATTTTTGACAGAAAGCATTCGAATTTTCATTAAATATATGGAACACACTAATAATTAAATGTCATTAATTAAAAAGAAGCTTTTTGTTTTTTTATTAATATTAAATATATTCCCTAGAAGCAAAAAATGAAAAAAAAAAATCCCGAAAAAATAGTGACTCCCGTCGAGATTCGATCTCGAAATATCCGGTCACAAAAGGAAAGCGCTACCAACTGAGCCAGAGGGGCTCCTTGTCTTAGGAAGAATTCAAGATAAACAGGCTAAGTTAAATATTTTTTTTTTTAGACGAACGCGTGAGAAGTGCGTTCTCTCGCTTCAACAGAATTGGCTTTTCATTAGGTAATAAGCACTAGAAAATTTTCGTTCTATTCGGTGGGCATCTTAATTGAACACGGACACTTCACTGCTCAGTCTATTTTATCTTTGCGCTTAGCACTTGAATCAGAATCATTTTGCCTGGCAAACAGCTGAATAAAAAGGCCCTAAGGATGCTTGTGTACCCCAATTATAATCATTGAATAGCCAATTGAATTTGTTTATAATATTTCCGACATTTTTACTTAATTTCAAGGAATTTGTTTATTTTTTATAATTTTGAATACAATTTTTTACTGCATTTACAATAACTGTTACCGAAATATAAATATATATCATTTATATCAAAAAGTAAACAGCAGTGTGATTCTAATTTGAGTAGAAGTGTCTCTTTTTTTTTCATCATAAACAACAAAATTTAATATGTATCTTATTTTCACAGGAGAAGGAAAATCAAAAAAGAAAATCATTGCCAGACAGTGCGCAGCGGCAAACATGATTAAATCGTTGCTTTGGAAACAGAAAAGAGGAAAACTGCAGCCCGATGCAAGGGAACTCAGTGAAGAAGAGTATGTACACATTTATATAATTTCTCATAACGAGATGTTTGGGTCATGAAGTACTTTTATGTATATAAATATATTGGTTCGTCTGAAATGATTTTAAATTCGATGTGAATACAAAAAAAAATGTAATAACCCTTGATTCATAAAATGCATTTTAGAAATAAAGGGGTAAAAAAAAACAACTTTTGTCTGCTTTTCAGTCCACCAAAGATACGCTACCTTTGGTATTTTATGAGATTTTAACCTTCATTAAGTCCACTCCTATTGATTTTCCTTGTAAGCAATTATATATAGAACTGAAAATTTCATTTCCAACATACGAATGAAATCATATATACAGAGAGTCCTTTCTAAAGGGAAAATAGAGCATACAACGTGAGATTACGTAAATTGTGAAATATTTATGTACGTTAACAATCTGCTTAATTGAAGACAATCACTTATGTTTTTCTGGTTAAATGTATCGGAAAATGTTCGTTGTAAAATGTTATAAAAATCCATTTCTATCAATAACTTAATTATTATTACTATTATTTATTAACGTCCACTTTTTGCAACTTAGGCTAATTGGGACGGGTTATCTATAGGTTACCACCCTTTTCTAGCCAGGGTGGGATTTTAGGATGTTATTTAATGAATTCCGTCACTAAATAATTTCCTTTGCCCAGGCGAGAATCGAACTCGCCACTCTAGGTTTACCATGTGAGATAAAGATCAACGCTTTAACTCGCATGGCTAACCTGAGCCCCTCAATAACTTAAGATGCATATACTAATCTTTTTTGTAACCTAAAACCAGCCTTAACTTAATGTAATAGGTTGTACAATGAGTTCTTAGCGTTTATCAATATTTCAAGTTAATCCTTTCTTGTGTTCCTGTTTTCCACGCAGAGTATCCCTCTAACGTGGGAATTTATTTACATGTTGTGTGCTCCATCCATTGGATACTACACACATTTCAACATTACATTATAATATTTCTTATATAATAATTGTAAACATTACAGAACAATAAATTAATTAAATAAAAACAAAAATAAAGTAAAAAAAATAGAAGTTTCGGTTGTCCGTCGGCCAAGTTTCGGTTGTCCGTCGGCCAAGTTCCGTTTTGTAAGGTAATGTACTTGATGAATTTTGTTCTTGGTCCGTCAAGTAATGTACAGTCATATAAGAGGTGGTGATATGTCTGTTCAGTCTCATCGTCACATTTACATGTATATGTGTTTGTTAGTTTAAATTTGTACAAGTAACTCTTCGTAGGTCCATGTCCTGATATAAATTGTATTTGTTTAGAATTGCTAAGTGTTATTTTTTGTCTCTGGTATACAGTTGGTATGTACTTATGTAATTGTCGTCCTTTGGTAGTGTTGGTCCATCTTTCGTCCCATTTTAAATAATAATCGTCTAGTGTTAATAAAATATGTTTAATTGTTCATTAATGGTTACATATTGAAAAAAGATTAGTTAAGGTACTTCTTTGACTCAGTTTCAACCGAGATTCCTTATCATTAAGTGGTATACATACTCCAAATGGAAGAGGAAAAAAATCATCTTCATTTAATGATTTTTTTTTTATTTTATTTTTTTTTTTTTTTAATTTTCGAAATGGAAAATCCGCTGTACAGACGGTTTGACTGGAATGAGATCCCACGCACCCTATTCACCTGACCTTGCCTTCAAACTTTCTTAACGGGAAAATCTTTAATTCGCTCGAGGACTTCAAAACGAACATAGAGGTGTTCATTGCGAAAAAATCTGAGAACTTATGTGAAGACAGAATTAAAAAATTACCTGAATGTTGGCAAGATGTAATAGATCAAAATGGGTCATGTAAAATTGATTAAAAATATATACAAAAATCTGAAATTTGTATTGAAATCGACAGTAAAAAACGCTAGAACTCATTTTACAACCCAATAAATATTTATTAAATACACATATTTTACACAGGAAAAGCTTAGCTATTCGAGTAATGAGTGAATATCTTGACTTCGAGAAGGACTTGGAGAAGACCTCGCAAGATGAATATCACAGAGTACCAATATACACACCGATCCTGAATACCAATGCAATTCAAGTCAGGTGCAAAGCTCTCGGGTTCAATGCAGTTGGTAAGTACGCTAATCTTCAATATTAGCAGATTTCCCTTAAGGAATTATATATATATATATATATATATATATATATATATATATATATATATATATATATATATATATTTGTCTGTTAACGCTCTAGCGGTCGCAATTTTTGTTTGATCGTTACGAAACACGATATTTGACCGTTTTATGCTAAAAGGCAGATCAAGTTCGTTAATGGCTGAAATCGAACCAAAGGGGGGGTTTAGAGGGGGGGATTTTCGAAAATTCAAAATATCTCCGATATTATGCATCGGTTCGAGAAATTGTATATAACCAATCTTATTGCAAATTAAATTTACTATAAATATTGTTATATACACATTTATTCTCTATCTTCAACATTAACCGTGATATTTGCATTTTTATGAAGCCTGTGGTCGGGTATAGTTCGGATTAGGTCGGCCATTTCCGTCATTACTTGGCTCAGGTGGAAGCTTCTTCTAACCTTACCTGTTGTTTCTAACCTTACCTTACCTTCGTTACTTTGTGAGATTTATGCAAATACGTTCTGCTCATCCGCCCCCCCCCCTTCTTTAGTTCTTGGACTACTAAAATTTGAGTAATTAAAATATAAATTATTCATACATTCAGAAACCGTTTTAGTTGGGAATTTATTATAATTAACTGAAAGATTTCTCATTACCGTTTGTATTTAATCAAGGTGGTATTGTGTTATCAGTATGCAGATTTATCTATTGTAAAACTTCACATAGGAAATCTGCGTAGTTTACGCAGCCCCTGCGTGACGGACTTTTTCTCCTTATTTCTTCCATTTCTCTCCATCCATATACTCTCCCTTGCCTTGGGCTTGAATGCTAGTTAATTAATCATGGTTTTGAGGCATATTAACAATACAAGAAAAATATACTTCTTTTATTAACGTGTGCTCTCTCAAGAAGAAATAGACTGACTGCTGTCTCTTTTTTTCTTCTACTGTCTTTGCTCTCTGCTAACAGCTGGAGCTGGGTAGTTCCCAGGACTAACACAAAGATAGCAGCACCAAGCGGGAGCCTCTTGAAAGGTTGAGAATGTATGGTTTCTTTCGCCTGTTTCATTGAAGATGGAACAAGATGTACATTTTTGTTCGTGAAAAGACTTTCGCTTTTCTAAATTCTCTTAATTTCACAGTATTCGTCCCAACAAAAATTTTGATATAATATATTAATTTTACAAGTGTTGTACGTGGTTAAAATATTTTGAATAGGATGTAACAACATATTTTCTACCATGTGTCATTTAAAATAAGTACTTATTGATATGAATTTTCGTATCATCGGAACTAAATTTGCAGTTTCAAAGAAATTGTTTATTTTTAATAGGTGATGCTTTTCTATTTTGTTAGATTTTGCCAACCATTGGCCGAATAGCATATTAAAAAAAAGTCCGTCACGCAGGGGCTGCATTAACTAAGCAAATTTCCCACGTGCGGTACGTATTTGCATTTATTTAAAAAAGTAAAAGTTGAAAGAGAACAATGTTTGGTATTTACTCTTCAAATAATGTGCTCATAAACAGCTTATTGTTGCTATGCCATTTGTAGGTGTGGGGGTTTACTGAAGGCCGAAAACTAAAAAAATGAAAATATTTCATTCAGTAATCAAGATAATGAAAAAAAAAATACATAACATTATTTATAGGACATTGTATTGATTCTTTAAAATGTTTTGATCCGACGCATAACAACGGAGATATTTTGAATTTTCGAAGTTCTCCCCCTTTAAAACCCCCTTCCCCAAATAGAATTTTAGCCGTTAAAGAACATGATCTTTCTTTTTACATGAACCGCTTATATATATAGTTTCGAAACGATCAAAAAAAAAATTGCGACGGCTATAGCGCATCTCCTGGGTAGGATCGTTGGCATTTGAGGAAGTTTTTCGAAAATCGTGTTATCAGTTGGACCTCAATAGCTGATTTCCTTTAATAGACATCTGCTCACATATTTCCATCTTATTTCTTTGTTCTATAGTTTCTTTAAGGTCCATTTTTCTTATATTAATCGTATTCATAAATTTGTTAATTTTATTGTTCCACTATAGTGTTGTGTATTGTATTTGAGAATAACGTATGTTGAATATAAGGAATTTTAAAAAAAAAAAAAAGCACCTGCGTGACATACATTTTTTCTCTTTGAAATATTACCGAAAAACGTTAAACCGTTGGTATTAACCAAAACGTTAAATTGGTTATATGTTGTTTGAAAATGTAGCCATAGTCGGTCAAATAACACTATCTTCATTTCTTCCTTAAAACATTCCTCCCAAACAATTTTTTTTCATTTTTTTTTTCAAACCGAAATAAACAGAATCTAGACTATAGCTAAAGTCTAGATCTTAACCTCCCCAGTAAAAAGACATTGGCTAAGCCAACTCTGACCTGTTGTTTTGCAACTAAATGAAATTTAGAATAGTGGTTTTGAGTGTTGGTGTAAATTTTGATGGTACAAGTAGATGTTGGACATAATTTTAGGTAAGATAATAAAACTAAGAGATTTATTTTTTATAATTAACAAAAATGTACGTTGTATTAGACTTCGTCTCTAGTGTTCATTACAGTTGTCCGTGCGGCTTCAGGCGGTGTTATTTCTGTGTTATTCCACACAATTTCACCGATTTTCCAAGCGCCTTCTTCCGTGTTATACGTTGGTTTGTGGCAGCTCCTAATATCGGGCCTGCCGAGTCCCGGTCGTTATATATTTTCTTTTCTCTGGAGGTGGGGGAACGTTCTACAATTGGTTGTTTTTGCTCCGTGGTGTTGCGGGTTGTCGGAATGCCTTCTTGGAGTTGGAAGAGGTCTCCAAACTGCTGGCAAGGAAAACCCATCTTTATATATATATATATATATATATATATATATATACTAGATAACCCGGCAAACGTTGTTTTGCCATATAAATTATTTCTAGTTTCTAGATAAATTCTAGTGTAGACAAAAAGTAACTTACTTATTATAAGTGTGTATGTGGTATATACATGAGATAGGCATGGAGCGCTATGAACGATAAGGGAATATAAAAATAACAAACGCCAAACAATATTATTTTTAAGTTATTATAGTTTATTTCTTGAAATTACATATCTCATATTAATTACGACAGTATCACTAACAAACAACATCAATCTTTTAATGCTATAGCGTGAACAATATTTTTTGTTAGCCCATCTTTAGCGAGCACAAACAAACTGAATGGTTTACCCACTCGAGAGCATGCTACGTACAATTGCCCGCGTGAAAAACATGGTGTACTCAAATCTAAGCCACAAATAGCCTGGGCCCCCCCCCTCCCTCTGGTACTACTTATTTTGTCCTTGTGATTTGTTGATTGTCATTGCAAATTGAATTTTTAATCGAAGTACAGTTAAAAACACTATAATTGTTCAGTTATCGAGTGCGATGATAATGATTAAATTACTAAAATGGCTATAAAAAAAATATGGGTTGGTGATAAAAAAGTAAAAATTTAGGGTTGTATGTATTTTTTAATGCCACATTATTAAAAAAAATAAAAACAAAAAATTTTGTCCAAAAATTAAAAAAAAAAAATGTTAAGGGTGAACAACCCTTATCACTTAGGGGTATGAAAAATAGATAGTAGCCGATTCTCAGACCTACTGAAATAAAATTTGGTAAAAATCGGTAAAGCCGTTTCGGACGAGTACGCTAGCTAACATTGTGACATGGACATTTTATATATTAGATATAATATTGTATGCAAAACTTAACGGGCTGTATTTCGAAAATTAAGGCTTGACTCGATACTGGTTAATTGCACATGCTTGGTACAGGAAAATAAAGAGTACTCACATTTGTCATCTGTTGGCTGCGACCAGTTTACTCGAACCCACGTCTAAAGGCGATTCTCGTTCAACTGATCAGCTACTATAGTTGACCTTTAACGGTCAAGGATTCGGCCTCATGCACAAAGTTTAACTAATACTTCAATTAGTATTACGAAATGCTTCTAACCTACGTGACTCATGACTTCTCCGGTAGGGGCGCCACTTTGTCAAAGGAGACTCTTAAAATCATAATACCAGATGTACAAGTACCAAAAAAATATTATAAAGCATAAGCCAAAGTTAGCAATGGTATGACCTCCTGGCCATGAAAACAGTGGACTTATAAACGACGTAGACGCACTAGCCATTCGTGCTTCAAAGATATAAGTTTCTCATCGATACTATAATGGTGAAGAACGTTTCTATTGCTATTAATACATTATCTGATTGATTGGTTAATGACTAATAAGATATCCATGAAAGTGTCAAAAACAAATATTCTAGATTTCAGTAAACATTACTCACATTCTTCTGAGTTCCTATCTATAAAAAATCCAGACATTTTCCCAATCTTCATGATAAAGTTTTATGTGTTGACTGTGGGGAAAAAGGCCTAAACTAGTCAAATTCAAAAACTAGTAAGAAACTAAAGTTGCTTTGCTTATTTGTTCCAATCTCTTAAAAGACATAGGAGAGCGAGTGTTCTTTGTAGTATGAGTGCCATGATTGTGAGATCTTTTATGCTGTAGATCTTTTATGACTTTTGTTATTGTGTTTTAATTACGTCCACTTTGTGCAACTAAGGCTAATTGGAACGGGTTATATACAGTTTACCACCCATTTCTAGGGACTGGCGATTTTATTTCACCGTTATGGATATTTTTTCGGCCTTTCTGCGTTGGTTTTACCTGTGGCCCCAATACATTATATGAAAATTGTAAGAATTGAAGAAAAGTAGTTGAGCATTTTCGGTTATCAAATCTGTAATTTGAGTTCTAGAGAAATGTTATTGATAGCAAAATTTGTTGGAGATGAGTATTTATGCTATGTTATTAATTGACAGCCACTTAGTTCTACTTTAGTTCATTGGGAAGTATTTAAAGGTTACCGTCCTTTTCTAGCTATTTAGAAATAAATGGTAAATGTTATTTATGCTAATTTTAGGCCACTCTTAGGTTGCCTTCTTCAATCGTAGCTTCTATTAGCCGACATCCCTTAAGGGAAACCAGCTATTGAGGTTCTACTCACGACGCAATTTTTGAAAATTTCTTCAAATGTCCATCGATCCTACCCAGTAGATGACGAAAATGTAAAAAGAAAGATCAAGGTCGTTAATGGCTGAAATCCGACCCGTGGAAGAATGGGCTTAGCATCTCAATGAGCGTATTTATTAACGACCACTATGTGCTACTTATGCTAATAGGGGCGGAGTATCTACAGGTAATATCTAATGTATTCGTCAATAAATTCCAATGGTCCATATGGGAATCGAACTGACGACTTCAGGTTCAGGAAGTGAGATGAAGACCATCGTCTTGACCTTGACCTTTCAACATCACGTAATATCGAAATTCTCGTTTAAATAGCAGAATAATGGCACATAAATTAAAATTCTTCTGGAATGCCTACTGAAAAATCGCATTTTGCAAATCTTAGTTTACGGAACCCCTTTCCTGGCGGCCATATTTCCAACTTTATAATGAAGTCTTAAATTTTGAAAAATCTCTTTTTGATGACATAATAAAGCCGAGTTAATTCTAGTCCGGATGAGTTTACAAACAGTAATTCAATACCTGAAGTCCTCAGAATTGTATTAAAGCTTTGAAAGTCAAGTTATGTCTTTAGGAGTTGCAGGCTTAAACCCTTTTTAATGACCACCGCAGATATCTTCTTAATTATGGCAGCTTTTTACAATTGGCGTTTTTAATTAACCAAACCAACTTTGACTTTGCAATAGCTCATTACAGAGAAAGACAAAAAGTTTTTATTAAGAAATCAAGGCTGCTAAACTCATGAAATTTTCTTTGGCATAACCAAAAATGGATGAAAAGTTTTTAAAATTCTTTATATTGAACATACTTTATTCTTAAATACAATACATTAACACTATAGTGAAATAATAAAATTAATGCTGTTAGGAATACGATTAATATAAGAAAAATGGACATTAATGAAAACATAGAATAAAGAAATGAGATGGAAATATATTTTTAGATGCTTTTCGGCCAAAGGCTGGTGAATTCTAACAAGATAGAAACGTATCAACTGTTAAAAATAAACAATTCCTTTGAAATGGCATATTTAGATCCGATGATACGAAAATTTATACACATAAATACTTATAAATAACACAGATTAGAAAATATGTTGTTACATCCTACAAAAAATATTTTTAACTTAGGCTTACAAGGGAAGTGCAGGACCTTCCCCCCACCGATTTGAACTAAAAATGTTTTGAAAAACCAATTCTGTTAAAGTGAGAGAACGAACTTCTCACGCGTTGTCAAAAATATACAATACCCTAAAAGCAAAATATGAAAAAAATCCAGAAAAGCAAATAGTCGCTCTCGGCGAGATTCGATCTCATGATTTCCGGTTACAAATAAAAGCACTATCAACAGAGCCAGGGGGGTTTCTTGAAATAGACGTCTTCGGAACAGCTCAAGACGTTCAGACAAACATATTTTTTTAACGAACGCGTGAGAAGTGCTTTCCCTCGCTTAAAAAGAATTGGTTTTTTATAAGGTACTAAACACTTAAACATTTTCGTTTAAATCGGTGGGGGAAAGGCCGTGCACTCCCCCTAGATATAAACTCGCGTACATTACTTATAACATTAATAAATTATGCCAGGAATTTTGTTGGGACGAATACTGTGAAATTGAGCATTTAGAAGAGCGAGAATCTATGTAGGAACAACAATGTACATCTCATGATATTTTTTAATTTTTTACAAAATAAAATAAATTAATTTTATAAATAAAATACAAAATTAGACTCTCTTCCCTTGAGGGGGGGGGGGTCCCAACCCTTCTGGGAAACAGGAATTTATTTGGTGACCTGTAGATACTTTCCAATTAACACAAAGTGGTCATAGTTAAATAATAACTGTTCTTCTGATACTGAGCTGATATTAACCTTATTATAAAACAACGAAGAACAAGTATAAACGTAGCCATGGCCCACAAATTTATTCGAACTACTAGCATGGTTCTATTTATTTTGTACATTTGTAAAATTTATGTTTGTAAAAATTTTAATATTTATTTAATTTTGTAAAATTATATTCAAACATGTTAAAAGATGAATCGCCATTGTAGCGGCAACTCAAATAAATAATCAATATTATTATGTAGACATCTGTTGAATGTTCAATTATAGTAAAAACAAATTTCATTGTCTTAAGAAATTATACATAAAATTTTATACGACGCCCCAATAATAAGATCGTTCATACAATGTCGTCAGTCTTAAGAAGTAGGGATAGAAGGAAACTCTCACTAATACGATCACCTGTCAATTTCAATAGAAAAACTAACTTAAGTTAATGGCTTTGTGCTTTTCAGGATATGGAAGGAACAAAGAGATCGCTCGAAGGATGTCTGCCAAGCTAATCCTAGACATGCACAAGGATCTGAAGGAACAGAAAAAGAAAGAGCTGAAGGCAAAAATGAATGCATCTAAACCAACTTTCATTAGACCCTCGCTGTCTGTTATCTCAGACGGAAAGGAATGACTTCATCTGCATAAATATACATCATAAAATGTCAATGTTTTATTTTATTTTAAAGAAATACTTTTTTACATTACATAAAAACCTGTACACTTATTTATGCGTAGATCAGATCAATAAAAATAATTTATTCATTTGTAGGCCACTATTTACGAATAATGCACAGCCCATTTTACACATCTGTAATCAGGAGGTGAAATTAAATGAAATGTGTTTAATTCCCTTAAATGTTATCCTAACATAATAGGATACGTCAAATTGTGTTTCTTAGCAGATTTCCCTTAAGGGAAATCAGCTATTGAGGTCGTACTCATGACGCGAGTTTCGAAAAATTTCTTCAAATGTCCATCGATCCTACCTAGTAGATGACGAAAAAATGAGGTCCGTAAAAAACTTTATATATATATTTATATATATATATTTTTTTTTTTTTTTATTTGTTTCCTTCCTATAGTAACCCTATAAAAAGGCCGTTTATTAGTTTCTGCATGTCCCATGCAAGTTAGCATATCACATGCATTTGTAGTGGGTTAATATATATATATATATTTTTTTTTGCCTCTAACCACTCTATCGGTCGCAACTTTTGTCGTATCGTTATCAAAATTGATATATAATCGAAATCAGCTATTGAGATTGTACTCATGACGCGATTTTCAAAATGTCCATCTATCCTACGCAGGAGATGACGAAAATGAGGTCCGTTGAAAACTGTATATATATATATATATATATATATATATATATTTGTCTGGTACCGCTCGCAATTTTTGTTTAATCGTTACCAAACTCGATATTTAGTCGTTTTATGTAAAAAGAAAGATCAAGTTCGTTAACGGCTGAAATCGAACGAGTGGGAGGGGGGTTTAGAGGGGAGGATTTTCGTAAATTCGAAATATCTCCGTCACTATAGGTCGGATCGAAACTTTTACAGGAGCAATCATATTCCAAATTAAATTTACTATAAATATTGTTATATACATGTCTTCTCTATCTTGAATATTAACCGAGATATTTTTATTTTTATTAATTCTGGGCACCTAACGGACGAGTTACTTTCCCGCCAAAAGCTAGTTCGGCCGTTTCCTTAACTGGCTCGGTTCTCGTGAAATTTCTATATTGTAAAACATCACGTGGGAAATCTGCTTAGTTTACGGAGCCCCTGCGTGACGTATTTTTTTTGTTTTAGTTTTCTGTAATTAATTTTCTAATATTATGTCAATTAAATTCTTTACAAATTATTGAATTACATTTATACTTATACTAGCGTACCCAACAGACGTTGTCCTGCATGATATTTCAAGCGATTAAGATATTAAATTTAATAATATTATGTTTAAAACAAATGCTACTTTTAATAACAAAATAAAAGACCGTCACGCAGGGGCTGCGTAAACTAAGCAGATTTTCCACGTCAAGTTATACAACAGAGAAAGCTCCATATGAGAGCCGAACAGTTACGTCCAAACTAGCTTTTGGCGGGGAACTCACTCGTCCGTTTTCGGCCCACATTTATTAAAAACGCACATATCTCGGTTAATTTTCAAGATAGAGAAAAAATTGATAGAACTACATTTGCAATAATGTTAGTTCTATACAATTTTTCGATACGACGGATAATAACGGAGATATTCGAATTTCCGAAATTCTCCCCCTCTAAACCTCCCCTCCCTTTGTTCGATTTGAGCAGTTAACGAACTTGATCTTTCTCATTGTATAAAACGATTATACATCAATTTTGGTAACGATAAGACAAAAATTGCGACCGATAGAGCGGTAACAGGCAAATATATATATATATATATATATATATATATATATATATAATATATATATATATATATATATATATATATATATATATATATATATATATATATATATATATACATATATATTCAGTTTTCAACGGAGCTCATTTCGTCATATCCTGCGTAGGATCAATGGACATTTTGAAAATCGCGTCATGAATACAATCTCAATAGCTGATTTCCATTAAGGGAAATCTGCTTAAAAAAAAAATCAACTTTTATGTGCAGGATTTGCCTAAAAACAAATAGAAAATGAAATATCCTGAATTTTTTAATCAGGTCTCTCTTATAACCCCCACTCTCGCTCGAACCTAAAAATATAGGTTAGAATCATGGAAGAATTAATACTAATTTACATATAGTTTGTTAAGTTCGGTTCAATCATTAGTGCCCAATAAAATTGTTGGCTCCCACTTTAATGTTTTAGTGTATATCTCGTTTATTCTTTGTTATACGACAAAAGTGAATATATCAAAAGTTACTCTAAATAAAAAAATAAACAACTTTTATCCTGTGCGTATTTGCCGAAAAACCAATAGGAAACGAAATAACGCTATTTTTAATTTTAGGCCTCCCCTACAACACATCACTTTATTTAAATCACTTTATGAAGTGCGGCAAAAGGTCTGGTGCATTTAATTAAAGAGAAGTGCAAGGAAGTATTCTGGTTCCCCACAGGGATTTCTTTACACTGGCATTAGTTTCCTTTTCTTTTATATTCTCTTCCTAGTGTATCCCCTTCAAGATGGTTTATAATTTGAGGGGCGCCTGTACTTTGATTATTGGCTTTATTAAACGGATCCAATGCTCTGAAGCGAAACAAGCAATATAACTTATCCCTTCGCAGCTGTAAAATAAATCCACCTACGGCAGTGGTTGTGACGTGTGTGTGTGTGTGTGTGTGTGTGTGTGTGTGTGTGTGTGTGTGCGGGAGTCATGCACTGCTTGGACCATAAATCCGACTAGCCGATGGGGCAGGAAGTCTTGCCAAGTTTCATTAACTTCTTCCCCTCTAGGAGCGCTGGTAGATTTCTTACAATCCCCATACCACTCGTTCTCAGGCCCCCTCTCGAAGCATCTCCCTCCCACTCTCTCTCCCACACACACACACACACACACACACCAATCCTTCCAAGCTAAATTTCTTACAAGAGCCTGAGAGGCTTGATTAAGCCTCAGCCAAGCGCCAACTGTCTCTGCTTATAATTGACCGGGCAGGGGTTGTAGCAATACCTTACCAAAACTGATTTAAAGGGCCACACATCCTCCAGGAGCAGAACTCCTGCCAGGACTCCATCAGCTCTCCTACGCCAATAAATCCAGGATACTCTATAGGAGTAACCGACATCCATTTTCCCAAAGAAATGCCATTTCGATTTGGCCTCTTTCTCATCTGGCAATTTTTTTTTTTCTGACTAAATTTAATTATATTATATATTTTTTTGTAGCTTCTGACACTGGCGACGGTACGCCAGCATTAGTAATTTGAGAGCAGGGTTGCTTTAAGCCCACTTAAACGTATTCGGGATTTTTCATTGAATCTTCTTCCAGTGCTCTAAGAAGTTCCAAAAAGCATTGATGTTTTCCGGAGAGTTAACCCTATCTGCTGGCTCCGGAAAGTTGTATACTGCTAGCATAAACTTGACACTTGCGGAGCATATTTTGGACCGCTGATGAGAGCATGCTACTTCGCTCTCTCCGCAGAAGCATGTTGGGACTACTTTTTCCTTTTGAATTTATGGATGTAGCTTCGTTAGAGTTTATCAGTTCGGAACAGCATCTGAGTAGTCCTATGGTCAGAGGTCAGCCTGTTGTAAGCAACTAACAATTGGGAAAAATTTCTTTGACATTGGTCAATTTACTTATGGTCTTCCATATTTCCACCCATTCTGCAATTATTAGCTGTATCTTTTATCAGCTTTACGTGATCCCTTCAGCCAAGGGCTTTTGCAAATATTCTTGGAGAAGAGTCCTGAAATTGCCAACCCCTAATCTTGCTCCTTTCAGCTATTTTTCTTAGTATCAGCACGTTTATTGAAGCTGTGCCTGCTACTGTTTCAAACGGCTCGTCTGATATTGTACGAAAGGCTTTTATGCCCCTAATTAGTACTGGCCGATGGAACTTATCCAGTAATGCGAGATATCCTTGCCTTCATAGAAGATTCCATGCGGTGACTGCGTACGTGACTGCTCACGATGCATCCCTGATATAGTATAAGTGGTATAGGTTTGAACTTAAGTCTATTAGTCTTACGTCCTAAAATCCCACCCTGGCTAGAAAAGGGTGGTAACCTGTAGATAACCCGTCCCGATTAGCCTAAGTTGCAAAAAGTGGACGTTAATAAATAAATAATATTAGTCTTCATCTGCAGCATATCTATGTTGGGCGGAGGGTTTCGGTCTTCACCAAAGCTAATTCCCAGATAATTTACCACTTCTGGGACTTTCACCCACCTGTCGACTATCCCTATTCGAAGAGGATGCTTATCATCAAAGCTATCAATAGTTAGCACAGTTTTTTTTTTCTCAGTAGTTATCGATAGTCTATCCTCTTTCAGCCAGTGTCTCATCAAACTAATCTCTTGATTTGCCTGAGGTTCATTCAGTAAGTTTAATTCTCTATTCTTATCAGTGAGTTTCGGAAATGATCCCGGAAAACAAGACGCAGAGATATATAATTTTGATATGTGTTATGATTAACAAATTAATTGCACATAAAACAAGATAGATTATTGTGGCTATAATAATATAATATGGCAGACACTTATAGACTAACTTTGTAAAGCATACGATCTCTCCATTTCCACTGCATCGGATCTAATAATGTCTTGAACGGAGAAATTTGTAAAACTTTTTTTCCCTCCCTCCTCTAACCAACAACCCATCGTCTACCTGACCTGGAGTGGCCCAGGGTCCAATTCCCTCCCTGGGCAGTAGAAATTTATTTAGTGACAGGCTCATTAAATAAACTCCGTATGCCCAGCCTGGCTAGAAAAGGGTGGTAACCTGTAGATAACCCGTCCTGATTAGCCATAGTAGCATAAAGTAGACGTAAATAATAATAAACAAACACAACAATAACAACGAACACGAGCATTATTTTACTTTGATATAGTGTCATTATTACGAAAATAAATAAGTACAGGAGAATGGAGACACATATATTTAATGTTAATCTGGATCAAGAAAAAGTCCGTCACGCAAGGGCTGCGTAAACTAAGCAAATTTCCCACGTGAAGTTATACAGTTGATAAATCTGCCCAATAACAACTGTTGTAGTAAGGTATCTCTAAACCTATTCAAGAGGGACGAGTAGTTATGGAAACGGCCGCCAGAGCTCTCGGCGAAACGTCCCGAACATAGCCGACCCCTGCCGATCATACACAGAATACAAATGCAAATATCTCGGTTAATATTCAAGATAGAGAATAAATGTATAGAACAATATTTATAGTAAATTTAATTAATTTGTATTAATAAGATTGGTTCAATACAATTTTTCGATCCGACGCATAATAACGCAGATATTTTGAATTTTCAAAATCCCCCCCTCCTTCTGGTCCGATTTCAGCCATTACGAACTTTATCTTTCTTTTTACATGAAACGATTAAATTTCGAGTTTGGTAACGATCAAACAAAAATTGCGACCGCTAGAGCGTTAACAGACAAATATATCTATCTATCTATCTATCTATCTATCTATCTATCTATATATATATATATATATATATATATATATATATATATATATATAATTTTGAACGGACCTCATTTTCGTCATCTCCTGGGTAGGATCGATGGACATTTGAAGAAATTTTTCGAAACTCGCGTCATGAGTACGACCTCAATAGCTGATTTCCCTTAAGGGAAATCTGCTAAAAGTCATCTCAGTTGAAGAAATGGTTAGAACTTCTACATAAGAAATACAACTTTCCTAAATGTATTTGTTATGATTTATTGTTAACAGTTTTTATGGGAAATATTAATTTCAAAATTTATGTAATACAGTGATAGTTATAGCAAGTAATCTATTGCATCAGCTGATCCATAGTTCCATTGTCCTTTTTTTTGTCTTTTTTTTTTTTTTTTTGTCAGAGCCCAACAAAGAAAATTGCATGCATAGAGAGAGAGGGCTTTATATAAGAAATCGATAAGTGGATGATACAGAGCCTGTATGATATTTTATAAGATTGGAAGTGGGCGGGGAGAAAGGAACTACTGGAGGGTGAAGTCATCTGTTCCCTAGCTAACCAGCTGGATCTCCAGGGACTCCAGTGGCCTAATAAGCCCTGGAAGTCTGGAGCCCATTACCTCAGCCAGTCAATGGGAGGGACAGGACATTTTTTTTTTAGTACGAGATACGCCCTTCGTCTCGGTGGGAGGAATCCTAATGAGTTTGATGAAAAGAACTAAAGGCCCTTGTAGTAATGAGCGTCGTAGACAGCTCCCTCGATACGAAAATAAATAAGGGTTCAGGATATATTTTATTTTTATTTTCTGTTATTATTCCGAGGCTGTTTCTTCCGGAGCAGACGGCATTTGGAATATTCCATATTCCTGGGATTGTATGAACCAAGTTTCCCACGAGCTGGAGTGACAACTCATCTGACGAATTGCTGCATTGCAATACCTAAATCCCTCACAATAATGCGGCTGTTCTTTGCATATACATTGTACACAATATACACTTCACAATTTGGACAAGAGATATTTGTGATAATTCGATAGACAGAGCTGACAATAGTAAAAGTAAGAATAGTATAAAATCTTACTTAATGACATTCATACACTAACTATTTTCATGTATCTCACATAATAAAGACCCGTTGAACACAGTATTTATTCTTGGAATATGATGTTACATGATATATTGGTTTATTTTTAAAGAGCGACGACTAAATGTGGGAGGTTACTCAAGGCTGAAAACTATAAAATGCCATTACCTTGGTTATTATTGAATGCAACGTGTAAAATTTACAGAGCATTACACTGGCAATAAGATGGATTCTCTAATTTCGGGAGGGAGGGAGAGAGGGAGAGAGGGAGAGAGGGAGGGAGAGAGAGAGAGAGAGAGAGAGATGGAGAGAGGGAGGGAGGGAGAGAGAGAGAGAGAGAGAGAGAGAGAGAGAGAGAGGGAGGGAGGGAGAGAGAGGAGAGAGAGAGAGATAGAGAGAGAGATAGAGAGAGAGAGAGAGAGAGGGGGAGAGAGGGAGGGTTGGAGGGAGGGAGGGAGAGCGGGAGAGAAGGAGAGAGAGAGTGAGAGAGAGAAGAGAGAGAGAAGAGAGAGAGAGAGAGAGAGAGAGAGAGAGAGAGAGAGAGAGAAGAGAGAGAGAGAGAGAGAGAGAGAAGAGAGAGAGATAAGAGAGAGAGAGAGAGAGAGAGAGAGAGAGAGAGATATGGATATAGTTGTTGGTTATTTATAAGATCCGTAAATAATCGTTAATACCAATATCAAACCAGAAGGAGGGGTGGCGAGATTTAAAGGGAACGAAAATAATAAACTCGAAAGTTATTTCGTTTCAATCTGAGCAAAAAAATGTAATATAATCTACTTTTTTGCAAACTAAATCTCATTTAGCTGTATTTCTATTCATTTTTTGTATTATTATTATAATACAAAAAAAGTAAAAATTGTACTTTTAGTGGCTGAGGGATTTTTAACTCTCTTATTTTGACGTTTAATATCTTGAGAGAGAGAGAGAGAGAGAGAGAGAGAGAGAGAGAGAGAGAGAGAAAGTTTGGAATACCGATTTTGGTCATAATATCGTTATTTAAATTTAAGAATTTTGAGATTGCGACTTTTTGATTCGGCTTTACTTAAAGTAAAATAATTGTTAAGGGGCTCAGGTTAGCCATGCGAGTTAAAGCGTTGACCTTTATCTCACATGGTAAACCTAGAGTGGCGAGTTCGATTCTTGCCTGGGCAAAGGAAATTATTTAGTGACGAAATTCATTAAATAATGTCCTAAAATCCCACCCTGGCTAGAAAAGGGTGGTAACCTGTAGATAACCCGTCCCGATTAGCCTATGTTGCAAAAAGTGGACGTTAATAAATAATAATAATAATAATAATTGTTAAATCCACCTTATTCTAAAACATCATATGAATGATCTACAGTCATAGTAAAACACAGTTAACGTATTTCCAATGGAACAGAAACCCAAATAGTCTGGTTAATGTTTTAGTGTGCAGTTAAATTTTATTAAAAATATGTGTCTGTAGGAGATGTCTAATCACTGTGTCTATGTATGGGCTGTTGTCGTGTAGCAGTTGTGAATTTGACGAAAACAAAGGGATTACTCAGAGTTTTGTTAAACGAATATTTATATTTCGACGGGAAACAATTTATGAATTTAATTCGCCTAATTGCCATATTTTACTTCAAGGGTATTAAAACTGAAGAAGATTTCTGTTTCGTGGTGAAAATAACGGGACTTAAGATATTTCAAACTTTATACTTACAAGGGACACTATTTTTATTTGTATCTGTCGACGATGGGTGATACGGGTATAATATGAAGGGTGTATTTTGCATTAACAATCAATTTCTTGTTTTAAGCAAAACTGCTTGTTTCCGTTCACACGACGTTTGGATTTTATCCTTTTGTCATAAGAACTTTTGTCAAACATTCTTTAATCTCAACTTTGCCCTAGAAACAAAGGTCGTACAACCAACACACACTCACGGAAACAAGCAGTGGAGCTTAAAATCCAGCCCACAAACGACCCTTTAAGTTAAAATCCAATCGTTCCAACGCTACTTCGCGTTGCTCATGAGTCACCGTATGACGAAAACGATCACCACCAAAGTCCCACTTCTAACACTGAAACTTAACTGTAACAGGTATGTTTCGGGATGCACTTTCAGTGCGTTGACATGTTTGGGATGACTTCGTTTCGATCTCTTCAGCTAGGCGTGTGCTACGCGTGAACTTTCGCTCCAAGTGCTAGAATAGGACAAAGTTGAGATTAAAGGTTGTTTGACAAAAGTTCGTATGACAAAAGGATAAAATCCAAACGTCTTGTAATCAATTTCTGTATCAACCCGTCAACAACGAGTAGCCTGGTCTCCAATATGAAGTAAGTGCATTTGTATTTCTTTGTCTTTATCTTTCCAATTTCTGCAGATTTTGACTCTCCGCACCTGAGACACTCGTGTCCTGCTTAAATTTCAACTAATATTTACAATGACTTTTTTTTTTTTTTGTTGTAAAATAGACAAAAATCTGCTTAATTTACTCAAGATCGCAGGGAGGGATTTTATTTAGCTATTTTTACCACTCGTTAACCATCACCAATTACCGACGAAAATGCACAGACCAATCTAATTGTCTGCCAACCAATTCCTACAGATTCAAGCCGGAGGATAACAAGACTAATCTAACCCCGTTGTATTTTTCCTTAAGACAAGAAAATTAATGAAAAACTTATTTAGGAAGGCAGCCTAACCCAATTCAATATTAGCCAACTCCATCGAGGGCTTGGAAACTGAGAGCTTAAATTCAGGCCATATTAGGATTAGTAGAAAGAGGTTTTGGGAGTGGTTGAAGCCGAGTTGCACGGACTTGGTAAGTTCCCAGTAACTTGGACTTTGCCACTTAACAGACTCAAATTATTTATTTAGTGACTCACTCAGGCAGAGTGCTCAGATATCGATTTCCTCTTCGGCTTCCAAACCCACTGCGGATTAATGGCCGTTTGAAATACTAATAATCGATCAGTCGGCTATGATTGCATTATTAGAACAAGGATCGATGTTTTTATTCATGCATCGAATATTAAGTATATATTAAGCATTATTGCTTAAAATATGCCGTCTTTGAGAGCATCCGTGCAAATCTTACAGCTATTGGTTATTCTAAAATATTTACCAATTTCAGTCATCCATTGTGTTTTAACATAAAAACGTCCATGAGGCAGGACTGCATAAACTAAGCAGTTTTCCCATGTGGAATTTTACAATAAATAAATCTACATACAGATGTCTTCGTATGTCTTTGACTCAAGACATACGAAGACAATTAGAGACTCATATTCCCGGATGGCCTATCAGTCCCGATATTTTATTTTCAAAACACACCAATTTATTAAAAAAATAGCCTACAATATCCTTAAGCTGAGAGAGGGTAAAAGATAATTTAAAATTAATATTATGTAAATTGTATTGGTTATTTAATTGTACTATTTAATGTTCTTTGTTTTATTTTATCTAGTTTAACTGTATAATTGTATTTAAATTTTAATGTGTATATATATTATTATATAAAAAATTGTTAACATTTTTGAAAAAATGCACATATAATACAAATATGCATGGGATGTGCAGAAAAATAATATCCCTCCACATAGGGTTACTATGTAGAAGAAATAAATAAATTTAAAAAAATCTACATACTAGTAACACAACATCACCGTGATTGCTAAGTGAATAAATACAAACCGTAATGAAAAATCGTTCAGTAAATTTTAATAACCTTAACGGAAAACGTTTGAACTGTAATAAAAAAAGGCCTGCCGGCCTTTCGGAGCATAGAAATATTCTTGTCCGGAAAGGAAAACAATTACAGAAACATATCTGAATATTACATTTTAATTTCATTGAAAATTACGTACTATATCTATTACTTTGATTCATAATGAATAAGGATAATTTTTATCCCAATCACTAAAATTTTAGTAGTCCAAAAACATAGGGTAGTAAAAAGGTGTCTTAATAGTTATTCATCCCCAAGATTTATTCGATAACTTTTGTTTGTTGGAAACGATACATACAAAAGGAGATTTTAATTAATGTTTTATTTATTAATCTATGGTTAGGATACACAAAAAAAAAGAGGTATAACGTCAGCAAATTTTATAAAAGCTGGTTCATTTTATCAGGTTTCCTTTAAGGCTCAATTGTAATTATAACGCAATTTTCAAGGAATTTCTTGAAACGTCCATCAATCCTATCTAGGAGATGTCAAAAATGAGGTTCGTCCAAAATTATGTATATAGCATGTATACATATCCAATATAAGCGTATGTGATTAATTCTCTAGTGCCGAAATATTTCTGTTAGTTACGAATCTTGAAGTATGAACATGAACTTTCATGTAACCGAGACAAAATCTTGGTTAATATTTAATTTAGAGAATACATCTATAGAACAGTATTTATATGAAATTAAATTTCCAAAGTGAAACTATTTTTCGATCAGACACATACTAATGGAGGTAATTTGAATTTTCGATTTCGCCTACCTCTTCCCTGGCCGATTACGCCGTAATCCGTATAAAGTTTGGTAACGATAAAAAAAAATTTAGACAGCTAGACAGGATACAGACAATTGTATGTGTATATATATATATATATATATATATATATATATATTTTCGTTTCATATGTCATAGACACCATATCTGCATTTTGTTTCTTTCGTGTATGTTTGTTTGTTACCTTTTCACGCATAAACGACTGAACCGAATTTTATGAAACTTGGTATGTATATTACTACTAACCCAACTTAGACTTTAGGCTATATTAAATTTCTCTGAGACGAACAGGAGTGGGGGTTATAAGGGAAGCCTGAAATTGAAAATAACGATATTTCGCCTTCTATTGGTTTTTCGGTAAATATGCACATAACAAAAGTTGTTTATTTTGTTATTTAAAGTAACTTTTGTTATATACACTTTTGTCGTATACCGAAGATTAAATGAGTTATACGTTAAAACTTTAGCGGGCACTAACGGCTGAACCGAACTTAACAAAACTCGGTATGTCAATTAGCATTAATTCTTCCATGATTATAAATTATATTAAAATTTTTAGGTTCGAACGGGAGGGGGGTTAAAAGGGAGGCCTGAAATAAAAATTCATCATATTTACATGTATAAGAGACGGGAAATATAAAAATATCGAAGACTGTGAAGCCTTATCGAACAAATAATTCTATTATTAGCAAATCCACGGCAAAGATGGGTATCAATCCTAAACACTGGGACGGGTAAATGTCAAAATATTCTGCAATGTAAAGGCTGCTAAAAAATACGATTACCATTCAGCCTCAAATGAATTCCCGGGCGAAGCCGGGTATCTGAGCTAGTATATATAAAAATCTTGAGCGGGCCTCATTTTCGTAATAGTCATTGATAGGAATGATGGACATTTGAGGAAATTCTTTGAAAATAGTGTCATGAGTGTATCCTGAATAAAGTAAATAGGCTAAAAACACTATAACTATTTTAATAACATTTAAATGATTAAAAATCGCACATAATACATACACAGTACAAGACTTGTCTTTAGCTTTAGATAAACCGGAGGGTCCACATTTTTTATAATAACATTTTTTTCTACAAACAACAAACCAAAAAAGGTTCCAGCGACATCCAGTCCAGTAGGTGAAATGTTGTCCTGACTATCCAAAATACATGAAAACTAGTGAAACTTTGTGAAATGTGTAATTGTCAAGTCTCAAAAAAATAACCAGTCGCTACAAATTCAAGGAGTGATACAAAATTGTCACATGTCTCTTTTAAATGTATTTAATGTTCTATTGGAGTTGATGTAAATGTAAAGGCACTGAGTAGCTAAACTTGTGAATCAGGAAAATTAGAAGAGAAAGTTATGTTTACAGTCTTATTGTTTCAGCGAGAACAGATCTTTTTCTCTCTTGGTAGAGTGAGCAAAAATTAAGTTAGTCCGACTAATTCATAAATCTGAATCAAAAGTGATTGCGAAAGAGTGAGATGTTGAGAAGGTTTATTTGGAGTCTTAATGCGTCAATGAGTGGGAGGGAAGAGAGTTAGTTTGACTAGTTCATAAATATAGACATTGTGCTTCGAAAGTGATTGAGAGAGAGGGAGATGTTGGGAGGGAATGTTTCGAGTCTTATTGCGTCAATGAGTGAGCTAGAAAAGAGTTAGTTTGACTAGTTGACAAATATAGACATTGCGAATCGAGAGTGATTTAGAGAGAGGTAGATGTTGGGAGGGAATGTTTGTAGTCTTATAGTGTCAATGAGAAGAAATCTCTTTCTCTCTTGGCAGAGTGTGAGAGAAGACTAGTTTGACTAGTTCATTTATAAGGTGATTGGGAATCGAAAGTGATTGAGAGAGAGAGAGAGGGAGTATCTTAATCAGGAGATTGGCGAGAGAAAGAGAGAGTAAAATGGGCAAGTGGGGAGAGGGGAGAGAAGTTAGATTATATAAAGTCCGAGAGTGGAGAAAGTTAATGAGATTGTGTGTGTGTGTGTGTTTTAAGAGAGAGAGAGAGAGAGAAAGAGAGAGAGAGAGAGAGAGAGAGAGAGAGAGAGAAAGAAAGAGAGAGAGAAAAAGAGAAAGAGAGAGTGAGAGTGAAGGAGAGAGTGTGTGAGTGAGAGAGAGAGAGAGTGAGAGTGTGTGAGAGAGAGAGAGAGTGAGAGAGAGAGAGAGGGAATTAGCAAGCAAGCAGTACAAGAGCTTTGATAGATTCCTTGCCAGTGAATCTAGGGCATCTGCATTTTAATAGGTTTCCATTGCTAGCCCCACACTAATGGCTGCGCACAACTCCTCTACTATCACTACACAGCTCTCACTGAATCCGTAATGAGTCCCGATAGATAGCAGCAGAGTACTTCATCTACTACCTCACCTACAATTTGCAAGTAAATCATTACTTTTGTTCGAGTCCCATATTGCCACGAGCACATGCTCCGAATACCACGTCCACGGTAATTCCACAAAATGCAAATTCTATTAGTTCTACAAGTACCCAGAACAGAAAGAGAAATTAGATAATTTCAGCTTTTGGTTAAGTAAATTAAATTTCCGTGAGTTCAATAGCAGACAGCTCTAAGTGGCATTGATTGAAAACTCCTATTGACCCAAACCTAGACCTCATAAATATATCATTATTTGTGTTGCTGTGATCAAGCCCTATAAAGATTTGGTTCCCTTAACTTCCCGTTAAAAGACTCATAAAAGAAATGTAAACAGTTCATCTGGAACTTTAGTCAACACTTATTAAGTTCCTTCTTTTCGTTTCGTTTTAAAGAATTCCTCCAGAAATCTGAGCAGTTCATTTGGGTCTTTAGTCAAACCCAATAAAGTTTCTTCTTTTAGTTTCCTATTAAAGGACTCATAAAGGAATCTCAACAGTTCATCTGGGACTTTAGTCAAACCTTGTTAAGTTCCTTCTTTTCGTTTCGTTTTAAAGGACTAAGAAACTTTTGCAGTTTATTTGGGTCTTTGGTCAAGCCCTATAAAGTTTCTTCATTTAGTTACATTTTAAAGGAGTCATAAAGGAATCTCAACAGTTCATCTGAGACTATAGTCAAATTATATTAAGTTCCTTCTTTTCTTATCATTTTATGGGACTAATAAATCTCAGCAGTCAAACCCTATAATTTTTCTTATTTTAGTTTCCATTAAGAAGGCTCAAAAATAAATCTGAACAGTTCATGTGGGACTTCAGTCAAACCTTACAAAGTTCCCTCTTTTCGTTTGGTTTTAAAGGATACAGCCAAAAATCTGAGCAGTTCATGTGGGACTTCAGTCAAACCTTATAAAGTTCCCTCTTTTCGTTTGGTTTTAAAGGAGACAGCCAAAAATCTGAGCAGTTCATGTGGGACTACAGTCAAACCTTATAAAGTTCCCTCTTTTCGTTTGGTTTTAAAGGAGACAGCCAAAAATCTGAGCAGTTCATGTGGGACTTCAGTCAAACCTTATAAAGTTCCCTCTTTTCGTTTGGTTTTAAAGGAGACAGCCAAAAATCTGAGCAGTTCATGTGGGACTTTCTAAAGAGGAAGGGGAATAAATAAAGGGGAAATTTCTAGGAATACAATTTGACCAACGATTGACATGGGTGCCCCATTTAAAGATCCTCCTCGCAAAATGTAAGAAGTCGCTACATCTTATGAGGATTCTAAGCAATACAAAATAGGGAGCTGACAGAAAAGTAATGTTAGATGGTTATCGATCACTTTTAGATTACGGTAGTGTAGCATATTCATCCGCCAAGCCCACAGTACTAAATATGCTTAACACTATACACAATTCAGGCTTACGACTAGCACTAGGTGCATTCAGATCAAGTCCAATAGACAGTCTAGAGGTAGAAGCTGTAGAACCCTCTCTAGACAAAAGAAGAAAATATTTATTAGCAAAATATTTCCATAAAATAAAATCATTCCCCAACGCCCTCGTGCATTGAAAATATTCTAGAGAATGAATACGAAGACCTATATGAACTGAGACCAACTCATAACCGTCCAGTAAGTTTACGCTACAAAACGTTAAAGCACAATTTAAACCTCCCAAACTATGATATTTGTCCCCAAAAACCAACTGAGCAACCCCCTTGGCTTATTAGATACACCACAGACTTAACACTCACAAAATTTAAAAAATCTAATACACTATCAAAATTCCAGTACCGAGCACACTTCAACGAATTTTTACAGGGAAAACAAGAACACACTTTGTGGTTCACTGATGGGTCTAAAAACGAGAAGGGAGTTGGATCAGCTGCAGTAAGAGAGGGAAATGTAATCACGCAGACACTGCCTCCTTGTTACAGTATTCTAGGAGCCGAGCTCCAAGGTATTCTATTGGCCCTCAAGAACACCCACACATCACTAAGCAAACACGTTATCATTTGCACGGATTCCTTAGGTTCCCTTCAAATACTAAACAATATTTACACAAATCACCCAATAGCCCAAAAAATAAAACATGAGCTTACCATTCTAAATAAACACACTATATTCTACTGGTTACCAGGACACGAAAACCTAGGACTGAATGAGACTGCCGACTCTGAGGCCAAAAAAGCAGCTGGAAAACTTGATTATGAACAAATAGATGTACTACATGAAGATATTTCAAGACAAACAAAATACCTCATCTTAGATACATGGCAAACCGACTGGACTAACACAAGTACTGACAACAAACTTCGAGCTATAAAGAACACTATTTGCATGTGGCCATCAAGTTTCAGAAACTCTAGGAGAGAAGAAGTAGTTCTCTCGAGACTTAGAATCGGCCACACTAAATTAACACACTCATACTTAATGACAAAGACTGACAGACCTACTTGCTCAACTTGTAACACTCCCTTGACGATAAGACATATACTGACAGAATGCCGAAAACGACAACACCAGGACTTCCCCTACGACTTACAAGAACTATTGACGGAAGGCAGCCCACACATTAACAATATATTCTCATACTTACACAAAATTGAAATATATGATAACATTTAACATGCATTAATCATCCACCAACTGTATATGTATTTTTTTTTTTTTTTATTTTTTTTTGGTACTTGTTATTATTAGTATTATTACTAAGTTATGTGCTACTATTACTTGTTGCTAAGGTATATGTTATTATTACTTTTTGCTAAGGAATTTGTTATTATTACTTGTTGCTAAGGTATATATTATTGTTACTTGCTGTTAAGGTATTTTTTGTTATTATTTGTTGTTAAGGTATTTATTATTGTTACTTGCTGTTAAGGTATGTTTTTTTTGTTATTGTTACCTGTTATTACTTTTGAAAGGGCAAATCACCTTCGATGTGGTGTCCATTAATAAATAAATTGTAAAAAATTGTCTTTTCGTTTGGTTTTAAAGGATACAGCCAAAAATCTGAGCAGTTCATTTGGGACTTTAATCAACACTTGCTTAGTTCCTTTCTTTAATTTTCTTTTAGACGACTCTTTAAGATATATGAGCAGTCCATCTGGGACTTTAGCAAATCATATAAAGTTCCTTCTTTTCGTTATCTTTTAGAAGGCTCACAAAGAAATCTGAACAATTCATCTATGACTTTAGTCAAATCCTATAGTATTTCTTCTTCTAGTTTCCTTTTTAGAATGCGCTTAAGGAACAGTTCATCTCGCACTCCGGCCACCCCTATAAAGAGTGTACTCCCTTTGGATTCTTTCAGAAAACTCATAAAAAAAAAATCTAAACACTTCGTTTGCGAGTTTAGTCAAACCTTTATTAAGTTCCTTCCTTTCCTTTCCTTTCAAAGGACTTATAAAGAAATATGAGCAGTTCATTTGGGTCTTTAGTCAAATCCTATAAATTTTCTTCTTTTACTTTCCTTTTAAAGGACTCATAAGAGAATCTCAACAGTTCATCTGGGGCTTAAGTCAAACCTTATCATGTCCTTCTTTTCGTTTGTTTTTAAAGGACTAAGAAATCTGAACAGTTCATTTGGGACTTTGGTCAAACCTTATAAATTTTCTTCTTTTAGTTAACCTTTAGAAAGCTCATAAAGAAATCTGAACAGTTCATGTTGCTCTTCTGTCAACTCTTTGAAGAGTGTTATCCCTTAGGTTTCTTGTAGACAACTCATAATGAAATTTGAACAGTTCATCTGGGACTATAGTCAAAACCCCCTCAAGATTCTTCCCTTATTCGTCCCAAGCGCGATAATGAGACGTCATGTTATAATGCCCTGCATTTACACCTTTGTTAAAGCCCTGTGCAAATACAACAAGAATTGATAATTAATTGCCCACATCATGAGCATCTGCTCATATTCTCGCAGGCTAAGGATATACCAGCACGACGAAATAGTGAGATTCTGCGGGGTTTCATCATGAGAGGGTGGCACACGTGGCATGAAAACGTTTTTATGACCCCAGGGTAAATTTAGGCCGGACTTGGTCGTGGAGTATAAAGGCAAGGCCGCTATTATTGATGTGCACGTGGTCACCGCGGCGGGACCCTTGGAAGACAGCTTCTTTAGGAAGAAAAGCAAATATGATCAGCTGGAGCTGAAGATGGCTGTTGCCAAGCTCGCTGATGTGGAGCCAGGCTTGGTGAGGGTTCTGCCGGTAACCCTGTCTTACAAAGGCGTTTGGTGCAAGAAGAGTGCAGATGGGCTGCGAGAGCTGGGAGCGAGTCAAGCTACACTGGAGTGGATCACCATCAAAGTGCTCAGTGGAACCTGGTTCGTGTGGGCCAAGTTCAGTACCTTTCCTCGAGGCTTCAGGGCAGCTGGCAGACCAAGAGAAGGTGTAGGATAGGCTCGGCAAGTATGGTGGAAGTGTCCCAAATCTATGGTGTGCTCATTTCAGGACGAACTTTGGAGCGACGCTTCGGCACAGAAATCAGTGATTGTTATTTATTTATTTAAGTATGTTTTGTTGTTTTCATTTATTTTATTATTAAGAGGTTTTGTTTATATATAGTATGTTTCTATATGTTTTATATCTTTCTGTTGGTAGCTTTAGTTTTAAGTAGGTTGTATTTCTAGGAAGAATGTCTTGTGTGTTTATTTATTTTAGCAGATTTCCCTTAAAGGAAATCAGCTATTGAGGTTGTACTCATGACGGAATTTTCGACATTTTTCTTCAAATGTCCATCGATCCTACCTAGTAGATGAAGGAAATGAGGTCCGTTCAAAACTGTATATATATATATATATATATATATATATATATATATGTATATATATATATATATATATATATATATATATATATATATATATATATATATATATATATATATATATATATATGTATATATATATATATATATATATATATATATGTCTGTTACCGCTCTAGCGGTCGCAATTTTTGTTTAATCCTTACCAAACTTCATATTTAAGCGTTTTATGTAAAAAGAAAGATCAAGTTCGTTAACGGCTGAAATCGTACCAGTGGGAGGGGGTTTAAAGGGGAGGATTTTCGAAAATTCAAAATATCTCCGTTACTATACGTCGGATCGAAAAATTATACAGAATCAATCTTATTACAAATTAAATTTACTATAAATATTGTTATATACATTTATTCTCTATCTTGAATATTAACCGAGATATTTGCATTTTTCAGTTTTCACCAAACCGCCACTTCTACTCATGTTACGTAAACAATACTCTGATACATAATAAATCACATTATTGGAAGTTTAAATACCAAAAATTGTATTCAAGAGACCTTTATTATACGAGATACATGCAAATATGCATTGGTGACTCCCCCCCCCCCATCTTACTAGTATATTATTGATTGAGTTAACAATTATTCTGACTCTTTATTAATTACAGTACTAGATATACTAAATAGTTCTCAATAAATTTAATGTGTTATATTCTGATATATTTCAGTAATTGTTTTTCTTTCCGGTGTGAGGCGGGACCCGTTTGTTTACATTTCTAACCTAACGCTTCCTGTCGGCAGGTTATTGAAATTGGATGAAACATTTCTTATTTCCGTTTATATTTATTCACGGTGTTGTGTTAGCAGTATGTATATTTATCTATTAATAAACTTTACGAGGGAAATCTGCTTAGTTTACGCAGCCCCTGCGTGACGGACTTTTTTATTTTTATGAGTATATTTGTGGTCAGAATGAATTATTTTTAGACAACTATGTATGAGGCTCTTTTTTTGTTGTTGTTCTCTTTGTTTTATTTTTTTTCTGTGCGAGAGCTACGTGTTAGGTTAAGGCTAAGAACTTCTTTTTGGGTGCTAGCACCTTTTTTATAATGATCTTTATGGACATCCAAGGGGTTAGGGACCCCCCCTTATTAATTGTGTCTTTTATAAAGTATTATAGGTTAGGGGAATTGTTTTATTGTTATTAGTATTTCATTATTCTATTTTTTAATGTATTTAAAACCCAAATAAAGAAGTATAAATAATTAAACTGGACATGTTCAATGATGCAACATAAAAATCACATACAAAGGAGTTGATATGCCTGGTTGTTTACTGAATGGTCATGACAAAAATTAAAAAGAAGTTCGGTTAATATTCACCCGGAGGTAAAGAGAAATTGTATTAAATAAAAATTCGTAGGATGTTACTTTATTAACATTATGAGCATAACAAGGTTTTCTAGTCAGACTAATAATAACGGTGAAACTATAAATTATATGATTGACACATGTTACATGTTTCTAGAGTATATACCAAGTACGGTAACTAAAGAACAAATATTTTGCCCACTAGAGCATTAAAAGACTTATATACACACTTATAATTTTGCCTTAAGGAAAGTTTGCTAATATAGTTTCCTATAACGGCCCTTACATGGTCGATGCGTAAATATTGACAGAATGTCATGATATGTTTGAAGCAGATGTAGTGAATATGGCCGATATTGGTGGACCTCTGAATAGTTTATTTTAAGAGTGTCAATACAGAAGACTCCGGAACAAAATTACCATGTTGCACCAAGTTGAATACAATATTAATAATTCTTCTTGGGACAAAAATATCAATTTTTATTAGCAGATTTCCCTTGAATCGGCTATTGAGGTCGTACAAATGATGCAATTTCCAAAACATTTCTTCAAATATCCATCGATCCTATCCAGGAGATGACGAACCTGAGATCCATTCAAAATTATATATATATATATATATATATATATATATATATATATATATATATCTGTTAACGCTCTAGCCATCGCAATTTTTTGTTTGATAGTTACCTATTACTAACTCGATATTTAATCTTTATATGTAAAAATAAAGATCAAGTTCGTTAGTGGATAAAATCGGACAAGAGGGGGAGGACTGGTTTAGAGGGGATTTTTGAAAATTCGAAATATCTCAGGTATATATTCTATAAAACCAATTTCATAGCAAATTAAATGTACTATAAATATTGTTACATACATTTATTCTCTATATTAACTGAATATTAACCGAGATAATTGCATTTTTCAGTTTTCAGCCATCAGCAAACCCCCCCCCCACTTCCTCTAGTTCACATTAGCAATACTCTATTACACTTTATTCGAAGCTTAATTACCGAATATTCTGTTCATGATTCTGTTTGAATATAAATTACAGTATTAGATATCGTAAATAATTTTCTATAAAATTAATACGTTATATTCATATATATTTCAGTAATTATTTTTATTTCCGGTGAATAATATTTCTATCGATCTGTTCAGCTCTGAAAGTTTGGCAGACCTCTTTGTTTACAATACAGACGCTTTCCGTTGTGAGGTTATTAAAATTGTCTGAATGATTTCTCTTTATCGTTCATTTAATATTCACGGTGGTGTAAAGTGTTACCAGTATGCATTGTAGAACTTCATGGCGGAAATATGCTTAGTTAGTCACTGATGACTCAACCCATATTGTAATTCGTCTTTAATTAGGCTTCTTATTTCAGGAGATATAGAGATAACATTTTGACAGGAGTACACAAGTGTGTTATTCCAACACTTGGAAAATTCTGGTTAGTCGGTGCGTCATCTGAGTGAAAGGCTTTTTCTTCGTATTTGATAGACACCCGCTTAATATATATTTCCCTTTTTTAAAAAATAAATATAATGTACCGAAAAGGCTGAAACAAATCCATTAATATATAACTGTTTATTTCCGAAATAAGGTATTTCATAAGGCATGAGCTTCAAATTAAATGGCGACCCAAACGCATTTATAATATCGAATTGACAGCTCTCATTGGAACCGTCAGATGCTTACTGGGCTATAGATTAGCACCGTTGGTAGAGGAGTGGGGGGAGGTGAACGAGATTCAGCAGAGTAGGGAAAATTCCTAGATTCGGTTCAGTGATTTGAATCAGTGAATCAGCGATTGTAGCGCCAGTTCCTGAATCGGTTCAATATGATTTCTGGCATTCCCTCTGCCTGCCCGCAACCTTGGGCAAACACCATTACCACCTACAGTTCACTCGCTCGTAAAACATCACCATTACACTCCATGTAATTTCTATTTGAAACTTAAATCCGACCATCTTTTTATTTTTCGACTTCATCTGAAGACAAGATAAATGTTGTATAATAATTTTAAAATCTGCTTGAAAGAACTACAATGACGTTTATAAGGACTCCTTTATTTTAATAGATTTCCCATAAGAAAAATCAGCCATTGATGAACTCAAGCGACGCCAATCATTTCTACAAATGCTCACCGATACTACAAATATGAGAGTTCAGCCTAACGTCACCTGGTTTGAGGATCGTCTCCGAGAAATATAACGTTTTAAGTGGTATAAAGTGAAGTGAGCAATTTCATTTTTTCCAAGCAAAGAAGTAAAATAATGAACTGTGCTTTTTCCCTTAAGGGAAATCAGCTATTGAGGTCGTACTCATGACGTGATTTTCGAAAACTTTCTTCAAATGTCAATCGATTGTACCCAGGAGATGACGAAAATGAGCTCCGTTCAATATAAATATATATATATATATATATATATATATATATATGTCGGATCGAAAAATTATATAGAACCAATCCTATTGAAAATTAAATGTACTATAAAGGTTGTTATATACATTTATTCTCTATCTTGAATATAAACCGAGATATTTGTATTTTTATTAAATGTGGGCCAATAACGGACAAGTCAGTTTCCCACCAAAAGCTAGTTCGGCCGTAACTGTTCGGCGCTCGTGTGGAGATTTCTCTATTGTATAACTTCACGAGGGAAATCTGCTTTGTTTACGCAGCCCCAGCGTGACGGACTTTTTGTAATATTCTTAAGATCTGAGCAAGTATTGGTGAGATCGGATGAAATTTTTCAGCATTCAGCAAACCCACACTTCTACTCATGTTACATAAACAATACTCTAGTCGTGTATTAAAGCACATTATTCGAAGATTAAATACCATAAATTGTTTTCAAGGGACCTTTATTATACGAGATAAATACAAATATGTTATGGTGGACTACTAAAATTTGATTGATTGAGATAAAAATTATTCTGATCCATTACAAATTACAGTACTAGATATAGTAAATATGTTTCAATGAAATTAATATGTTATATTCTGATAAATTTCAGTAATTGTTTTCCTTTCCTCTGGGAAGTTGGCACACCTCTTTGTTTACGTATCAGGTGCTTCCCGTATGGAGGTTTTTTATTATCGTTTTTACGTGTATTTATTCACTTAATATTCGCGGTGGTGTTGTGCCACCAGTATGTAGATTTATCTATTGTTAAACATCACGAGGGAAATCTGCTTAGTTTTCCCAGCCCCTGCGTGACGGACTTTTTCATGTTACGGTTATTATATAATTAATTAATTTTATTGGTTATTCGAATAGTAAATTATTCAAGTATGCGGAGTTTTGGGGGACAACACTGTTATATATTTATACAATAAAGTCTTCCAGGAACTAAATTAGCATTTATATACTTTGAATTAGTTTTTCTTCGGTTGACTCGTTTTACTGGGAAGGACTAAGTTCAAGTATGAAACTCTCATTTATATATCATATTCATTTATTCATTCAAACAAATTGATTGAGCTTTGATATTTCATGTTCGGGACGAGGTTTTCATCGTATTCAAGTAACAATTTACAAAGGGCGGAACCAGCAGACCACTTTCGCGGAATCAGGAAAATTCTGAGGAAATCAGGGGGAAATCAATTCTCCGACTGAAACTCCGGGTTTCCCGGAACCGAGTACGGAACAATTAACATTTTCTGAGAGCATTTGAAAAGGGCAACAATTCCTCACAAAGGAGTGCGAATTGCAACAGGAACCTTCAGATCTGGGTCTGTCAAAGGGCTTCGTTTGGAACTGGACAACCACATGGAAAGGGAATTTTTATTTAAAAATACCTTCAATACTGAATAAATTTGGACAACACCAAATGCCACTTTTAGAAGATATTCCTAAAGGGAAATCAGCTATTGTGGTAGTACTCATGACGCAATTTTCGAAATTTTTCTTCAAATGTCCATCGATCTAACCTAGTAGATGACGAAAATGACGTTCGTTCAAAACTGTCTCTCTCTCTCTCTCTCTCTCTATATATATATATATATATAAATCTATCAATCTATCTATATATTTGTCTGTTACCGCCCTAACGGTCGCACCCCTCCCTTATCACCCCTAGCGGTCGCAATTTTAATTTGACCATTACCAAACTCCATATTTAGTCATCTTATGTGAAAAGAAAGATTAAGTTCGTTAATGAATGAAATCAGACAAGAGGGAGGGGGGTTTAGAGGACGAGAAGTTTGAAAATTCGAAATATCTCCGTTATTATAAGTTGGATCGAAAAGTAAATCACATTGCAAATTAAATGTACTATAAATATTGTTATATAAATTTATTCTCTATCTTGAATATTAACTGAGATTTTTCATTTTCAGCAAACCCTCGTCTTATTTTTCAGTAAACCCTCACCTCGACTCGTGTTACATAAACAATACTGTGTTACATATTAAACCACATTACTCGAAGCTTAAATTTAAAATTATTCTGATTCATTATAAATTACAGTACTAGATATTGTATATAGTGTTCAATAAAATGAATATGTTATATTCTGATATGTTTAAGTTATTGTTTTTCTTTCCGGTGAGCCGTTGGCAGACCTGATTGTTTACATTTGAGACGCTTCTTGCCGTGGGAGGAGGCGGTGTATATTTCTTATTTGTATTTATGCACTTAATGTTCAAGGTGGTGTTGAGTCAGCAGTATGTAGGTTTATTTATTATTAATCTTCACGAAGGAAATCTGCTTAGTTTACTCAGCCCCTGCGTGACGGACTTCTTTTAAAAAGACAACAGGATGTTCGTTACATGACCGATGAACACATAAGGCAGCCAATACACCAAAAAAATATTTTCATTCCAAAAATGCATATATTCAATACAATTTTACTTTCAAATGCGATAGGAAAATAAATATAATAAATAGAAAATGTATTAATTAACATTATAGCTAGTTGCAGGAAATGGCAAATTAATCCCATTGTTATAACTTATACTACTTATTATTCACAGCTGTCAACATTTATTTATTAATTGCTAAAATCATAGCACTTAGGCTGTATCTTACTCACTCACAGTTATGACTTTATTCACTTGCACTATTCTTGTTCAATTAGAATGTTACAGATATTCGATATCACTCTCTTTTATCAGTTTAAAATTAATTTATTAATTATCATATTGTTACGTTTATTACAAAAATGATAAACGTTGTTTATTAGAGTTGTTTGGATTGCAAAATTAAACACACAAGCTTTATCACTGCACAATTTATATGGCACTACACTCTTGGTAAATTATTCTTAACTATTACTCACTGTCTTCACTGATAGCTTCATTTCTTATTCCACAGTACAATAATTCACGATTACTCAAGTTCACAAAAACACGGCACTGCACTGATCTTCACAAAGCACACAGCACTCCATTGATCAAATATATAAACGCGGCACTACACTGTTCATTACATAAACACGGCTCTACTCCGTTCTTCACATAAAACACTTTACTGCGACTAAACTAAAATGCATTGTTCACTAAAGCCGCAGTGAACGCACTGTAATTCACATAAAGAGAACAAAAAAAACTGTCGGGGTGAGCGGGCCCCTTTTTACAGCCGGGCGGCGTTTGTCGTAGAGAAAGTCGAGAATGGGTTAGGACAGCGTAGACAAGGAACTTCCGGCGCTAATCACCTACCATCGTTCCGCTTCTTTCATCTAATTCCTACTTCTTAAAATGTGATTAATTCTGTTTAATTTTTCGAGTAGGCAGTTTTCGCAACAATATACTTGCTCAAGTTACATCAGCTCAGTCTCAGCACCTCATTCTTATACTCTGGTAAACTAATCTTAGATGCGAATTATACAGCAAATTTACTTAAAAACGAGCTTAACGCAATCTTTTCATTGTAACAAAATTTTGAATAAAAGTGTCTGAAGAATAACCAACTTCAGCATTAACTCGCCTACGTAGAGTGTTGATGTTTAAAACTAGCACAATATGATGCAAAATCTTGACAGAGATTTTGGTCAATTCTCCGGGCATGAGGAGTTAGGTTACATAGAGTTACAATCATTTAAAGTCTTGAAGAGATATTTAAATTGCGAAACCCGTAATAGTCCATAGTCAAGATTTAACTGTTGAAGAGTGTATATTAGTTTTTAAGAACATGGAAAAACTCTTATTAAAAATGTTGGTACAAAAGACAATTTTAAGCGTTGTTCACAGGTTGTCCAACGGATTATCCATAGAAGAGGAAATAGGCATCTGTAATTCATGAACATATGCTCTATTTTCATCTTGTTTACACATTGTTCGACTCATCAAGAGTTTGAAGATCCTTAAATCTAAGTTATACTACGTAGCACATTTTGCTCGCCGATCTTGCCCTATTTATGAGGTGTAAAGTACCATATTGTTACGATCTTTAAAGCCTTGAAGTGTGTATTAAAATTTCGAAACCAGTCGAGTCGTTGAATAATGAACTGCATGTCTGAAGTAGTCGTGGGATTTCATTTCAAGATCTCTTGCCATTGTCTATAATATTGCTTAGAGAATGACATTCAGTAGCCATTTAATAATATAATTTCATTCACGAAGACTCCGGACTACAAAGAGAACACCCGACCCGACTGCCCTACCCTTATCCCCAGAACAGCCTGAGAGAGAAGAGAGGTGTTGGAGATGCGGGTGAAAGAGAGGCAAGACGGAATAAAGTTGGCAGGAAGTAAAACAGCGACTCAATTAAGGCTGTTTGGCTACCGGCGTTAATATTGGACTAAGGGATAGTAGCGAGGGATATTTCTTTATTAGGTCTGGCAGGTGTTTGCTGGGGACTACATTCATCCCTTAGCCAATAATAGCTGAGGAAATATTACAAAAAGTACGCGAGGGGAGTGTTAACATAGCATATCTTCAATGAGTGCTGATAAAGTCTTTATTGGCCAAATGTCATTTTTGGACCAAAGCACAATTATACTAATTCTAGAAACCATTACTTCGTCAACGGCGGGTAGCACGGCTAGTATATATGATATATATAGTGGCTCCGGTGGCCATGCGGGTTAAAGAAGTGGGCATACCTACCATTATCGTCAGAAAGCTGAAGGTTCAATACCCGATAGTCGAGGGAGTATATGTTATCAGAGCATCCTAGTGTCAGACTGTTTGTGGATTACTGTGACCTAAAAAAAATTATATACGCCTGGCAGCCCCTCGAGATGACTGTCGTTTATGACTCTCTTAGATCCCGTCCACAAGGCGGCTGAATCAGTACGTGAATTAGCATTTACTTCTCTATGATTATAAACCACGAAAAACGCAGAACAAGATTTTTGATTTTTTGGTCGTTTCAACAACGAAATTCATCCTGAACTGATAATTGGTCATCACTCAATTCCTTAGACGCCGAAGGACCAGTGAAACCGCTAACCAGAGTACACATTGACACACGACTTACGTGGCGCATCATATCCACATTAAATTGCCACTAGCGCACACACGACTTGCACAAATATACCCTTCAATAAACAAAAGTACACCACAGAAACTGACGTGCACAACACTACTTTGCAAAACAGTTATACTCCCTATAGCAACATATCCATGCCTAGTCTGGCTGGGCATCAGCAACACTCACAAAAAGAGACTCCAGTTCTTCCAGAGCAAAGTACTTCGAAAAGCGGCAAATTCTCCCTGGTTTTTTTGTAACAGCCAAATCCTCAGGGAATTGGAGGTTGCTCCCATTTCAGTTCATCTTCAAAAACTTGTAAGAAAATATCATGCCTGCCTTCCCACGTCAAGTTAACAGAGCCTCCCCACCCATTGTACTTAAGTTAGTACAACGGCTGAAGAGTGACTGTGTGTGTCCAGGGTTGTGCTAAATGATAATAATTTTGTAAAACTTTTTGTATCATGTACCAAGATTTCTATGGGCAAGCAGGAGTTGTGGTTATAAGGGGAGCCTGAATTGAAAAATCGCAATATTTGTTTCTCATTGAGTGTACAAATTGCGAGGTTGGATTCACCTCACATATACCCTCAACTCAAGTATGCACCTACAGCTATGTAAGGCCTTAAGTTACAGGAAGGCATGTCTTGGTTCCTGAACTATTGATGGGAAGAAGGGGTGAGATCGGTTGTATGTAGGTGCAAGTAGTCGGGTTATATCTAGCAAGTTGTAACTGCCACCAACATTAGTAGGACCAGTATCAATTAAGGAGGACCATGTTAATTATCTCCGTACATGATATCATTACTCCAATTATAGTCGCTACCCCTCAATGGCGGATTACATCCGGAAGATATTGGAAACACGGCCGTCTGGACATTCGGCATTTAAACTGGAATCAGGGTTTCAGAATCGCTTTAGTTTACTTAAACAACTGCTATGAAACTCATAACATCGCTTCCACAACCAGTAAAAAAAGACAACACTTTTGTTGGCAACTCATGTATATCTTCTTAGAAAATATAGGTATCGAGTTTGAACTCGTGAAGTGATTATCGAAAACGTTCTTCAATTATCCATCGATTCTACTTGTGAAATGAAGAAAAAATTTATATATATATATATATATATATATATATATATATATATATATATATATATATATATATATTGAACAGTGCAAACTGATTTCTCTGGAACTTAATTTTTTTTTTTTTTTTTTTTTTAAAACTAAAAGATTCTTGAACTTCGTTTTTGTTACTAGATCTTAAGGTAACACTCAGACGGGAAATATAAAAATATTTTGCACAATAAAGCCTTTCCAAATACCATACCATCATTATTCACCCTCTAATAATTTCCCACGCATCACCCGGCACCTTAGCTATTATACATTATATATTAATTGGAACATGTATTCATACAACAAAAGCGTATATAACAAAAGTTACTCTAATAACAAAATTAACAAATATTGTTATGTACATATTTGCCAAAAAAAAAAAAAAATAGGGAACGCATTTTCACCTCTGACCCCTATTATATCCCCCATTCTTATTCCTTTCTGAGAATACTAGTATAACCTAAAGTCTAAATTGGATTAGTAGTAAATTCAAGTACCAACTTTCATAAAATTCGGCTTTTGTAGTTTCGATGTGAAAAGATAACAGACTCCACCAAAAATGGTTGGTTGATTTTGTTTCAATTTTTTGTGAAACGAAAAAGAATAATGAAAGTTCGAGAAAAAAAAAACAATGTTCCGACAGAGTTTACAATTTTATTTAAATATATATATATGAAAAAAGGAATGATATATAGAAATATTTTTTAATGGTAAATTTTTGCCACCAGGGCACTAATGATGGAGCTAGTGCTCCGAAAGCGCTCTGACACTGAGAATAAATTATGTTAAAGGAACGAGGTCGTTGCTTATTCTTCACTATAATTAGCATAACGGTTCAGCTCGATAATAAACTTGATTGATAACTGGCAAAACTTCTTAAAATTCAATGTCTTTAATGTTAGAATTGTAAAAACACTGTCTTTACTATCCTTATAACTTTTTACCTTTCTGCTAGACGCGACTAATTTACAAACGGAAATATGAAATTAATAAAACATTTATTTGTGTTTAACGGATGTATAAGCCTTTGTTTTTACTCGATATATATTTACACATACATATCAATAGGAAAAATTGAAATGTTAGCACGAAAATTGTCGTTAGAACAACATAACATATGCAAATTAAAGGAGTAAAAATAAAGACGTGGCCTGCAGTTGTTGAAAATATGTTTAGTTAACACACTCCTCGCGTACTTTTTGTAATATTTCCTCAGCTATTATTGGCTAAGGGATGAATGTAGTCCCCAGCAAACACCTGCCAGACCTAATAAAGAAATATCCCTCGCTGCTATCCCTTAGTCCAATATTAACGCCGGTAGCCAAACAGCCTTAATTGAGCTGCTGTTTTACTTACTGCCAACTTTATTCCGTCTTGCCTCTCTTTCACCCGCATCTCCAACACCTCTCTTCTCTCTCAGGCTGAATCTGGGGATAAGGGCAGGGCGGTCGGGTTTTCTTTGTAGTCTCGAGACATCGAGAATGAAATTCTGTTATACACCGGTGACTGAATGTATTTCACTAAGCAATATTGTAGTAAATGGCAGGAGCTCTTAAATTGAAATCCCATAAATTCTTTTTGCACCTACAGTTCAATCAAAGACTCGACTGGCTTCGATATTTCAGTAAACTCTTCAAGACTTTAAAAGATTGTAACAGTATAGTTTCGTACATCTCATGATTGGGCCCAAGACCTCTGTGCAAGATGTGGAACGTTCAATAAGTTACTTTTAAGGATCTTCGTACTCCTAAAGAGTCGAATAATATAAACGAGAAAAAAATACGAAATATATTCATGAATTACTAATGCCTAGTTCAACTTCAATGGATAATCTATAGGCAATCCTGCAAACAACATTTAAAGTTGCCTTATGTAGGTAGGACGAAAAAATTGGAAAATCGAAAGCGCTCTGTCGTTTTAATAAATTGTCATAGTGGAAGCGTAGCCAACATTTTTTCATCCTACCTACATTAGAAGTCATTTCCACCTGCCAGAATACCAACTCAGAAATTAAAGTTGTCTGTTGTTCCAATATGTTGGATGACAAATTTTCATAGTTCTCTTTGTAGTCTGGGGTCTCCGTGAATGAAATAAATTCATTTATAAAATGGTGACTGAGTCTCATTCACTAAGCTATATGGTAAATATTGGTAAGAGATCTTGAAATAAAATCCCATAACTTATTTCGAACATGCAGTTTATTCCACGACACGACGGGCTTCGACATTTGAATAGACTCATCAAGTCTTTACAAGATCGTAACACTAAGATGCTTTACACCTCATAAATTGGGCAAGATCTGCAAGCAAAATGTGTATTTTTAATACTTCTATGGATAAGATGTGGGTCAACATGGCAACGACCTTTAAAATTGTATACTGTAGGAATATTTTCATTTATTCAATGAATCCCTTAAGAGAAATCTGCTAAAAGGAAGAAAATTTATTTTGGGCCAATACATAGGTATTATACACAAACTGGTACAAAATTATTATCTGTTGGTACAACCCTGGAACACAGCAGTCCTTCAGTGGTTGCAACTAAATTATAATGGGTGGCTCCCCTTGACGTGGGAAGGCAGGCATGTTATTTCCTGACAAGTTGTTGTAGGTGAACTGAAATAGGAGCAACCTCCAATTCCCTGTGACTTTTTTTCCAATTTGGCTGTTCCTAACGTACCACTGTACTTTGCTCTTGAATTCCATGGCATTTAATGGAAATCCACTATTGAGGTTGTACCCCCAAGCGAATTTCAAATATACATCAATCCTACCTAGAAGATGATGAAAAGAGGGTCCATCCGAGGTTGAAATAAGGCCTACATCTCCACTAGATTTATTCCATGTTCCAAATGTCTGCTCCACGCCTAGCGCTTGCTCGAAGCACAGCCTCATCGTCAGCGGTCTCCAAGAGTTAGACCGATTCATCCTCACCGATTTATAGAGGAATAGCACTGAAGATGAAGCTCTACAATATACAATTAAAACGTTGTAGAGATATTAACCTTTCTTCAACCATGTATGATGTGACACCAACCCCCACCACCCAGGAGGTTCAAGTAGAAATGATGCTTCCTTCTGACCACCATAACTTTTGCAACATGAAACTAAGGGCCAAGTTCCATATTAAGCAAAGAGTAAATATTTTTGTTGAAATTGTTTTTACGATCAACACTCACAAAACCCAATATAATCTCTGAATAGTAAAATCTTGACTATGTCGCAAGAAGTCGAGCAGAAACTGTTGAATGGTTGCCTTCAGTGAGAATAATATATTGGGAGGGTTGTTTACTTCAGAACTCTAGAAGCCTGGCATATTCTTTAGTCTGACAATCTCTCGGTTGTAAAGAATAGACCTTCGCTCTCTATTGACTAAAGAACGTCTCAGATGAGTCACCACAATCTAGTGCTATATCATCAATATCCTTCGATACCTGTCTTATATCGTAAATATTCTCGGATGCCTCTCCTTCGTCGTCAATACTCTTGGCCACCTGTCTTACATCATCAATATTCTTGGATATCTGTCTTACACCGTAAACAGTATTGGTTATCTCTTAATCAATTCTCATGAATGGCAATGTTACATTATCAATATTCTTTGATACCTGACTTTTACCATCGATATTCTTGGATACCTGTCTTATATCGTGAACAGTCTTGGATACCTCTTCATCAATACTCATGAATGACAGTGTTACATTATCAATATTCATTGATAACTGTCTTATATCTTCAATATTGTTGGATACCCGTTTTACATCATCAATACTCTTTGATGCCAGCATTATATTATCAATGTTCATGGATACCTGTCTTATATCATCAATATGATTGGATACCTGTCTTACATCATCTATACTCTTGAACGACAGTGTCACATTACGAGCATTCTTGGATACTTGTCTTATATCGTCAATATTCATTGATACCTGTCTTACGTATCGTAAATATTCATTAATACCTGTCTAACATCATCTATACTCTAAGACGACATAGTCACATTATGAGCATTTTTGGATACTTGTCTTATATCGTCAATATTCATTGATACCTTTCTTACATCGTCAATATTATTGGATACCTGTGTTACATTATCTATACTCTTGGACGACAGTGTCACATTACGAGCATTCTTGGATACTTGTCTTATATCGTCAATATTCATTGATACCTTTCTTACATCGTCAATATTCATTAATACCTGTCTTATATCGTCAATATTATTGGATACCTGTCTTTCATCGTCTATAATCCTGGACGACACTGTCACAATGAGTATTCTTGGATACTTGTCTTATATCGTCAATATTCATTGATACCTGTCTTACGTATATCGTCAATATTATTGGATACCTGTCTTACATCATCTATACTCTTGGACGACAGTGTCACATTATGAGCATTCTTGGATACTTGTCTTATATCGTCAATATACATTGATACCTGTCTTATATCGTCAATATACATTGACACCTGTCTTATATCGTCAATATACATTGATACCTGTCTTATATCGTCAATTTTCCTGGAGACCTGTTTTACATCATCAATGCTCTTGGACACCAGCATTCTTTTCTTATATGGTCAACATTCTTTGATTTCTCTCTTTTATCATCAATATTCTTGGATACCAGTGTCAAATTATCAATTTTCTTGAAAACCAATCTTAGACCATCAATATTCTTGGATTCCTGTCTTTTATCAGCAATATTGTTAGATGCCAATTTCAGGCATCAACCAACAGTTCATCATACGGTCAGGAGATAATAGAGGCTAACAAACTACCTCTACTGCAGAAAGGCAATTCTAGTGCAATTTAATGGAGAAATTAAGTAAGTAGTTCTTTACAGCTAATAAAAACTTAACTTATAAAACTTAAAATAATCGCTGTACACCCTTGTTCCTTATTCTTCGAATTGTTACGGAAAAATCACAATTCAAAAGCACTAAACACCGATGGCTCTAACAATTTCAAGACTCTTTTAGCAGATTCCCTTAAGGAAAATCAGCTATTGTGGATGTAGTCATGATGTGGTTTTTGAAAAATGTCCTCACATGTCCATCAATCCTAATCCATGACCAATATGTGGTCTGTTCAAATTATACATTCACTCAAAATACTCAACACAATTCAAAATACAAGTTCGTTAATGGCAGAAATCAAACAAATGGGAGCGGCGGTTAGATGGCGGAAATTCCGAAATTTAAGTAAACTTCCGTTCCTAATCACGTGATATTAACAATAAGCTGTTATATCGCGAACCACTTTATTCTGTGTTTATATACAAATTTTTTTTTTTTTTTTTTTTTTTTTTTTTTTTTTTTTTTTTTTTTTTTTTTTTTGAGACCATTATTGTTTGAGATGCATTCAAATGTTATATTTATTTTAGTAGATACGAACGGGGTTTTTTCTTAGAAATAAAGAATATGAAGTGAGATGAGATCACTACTTTGTAATATGATCTCGTGGAACATCTGCTTAGTTTATCCTGACCCCGGATTTCTTTGTTGCTTTGAATGTAACATATTTTTCGGAAATCAACATCATGTGAAAATTAAAATACTAAATGAAGTATGAATTAAATTTTAAACATTTGGGTGAATTTTCTTTTCAAGTGGAAAAAAAATATATGCTGTGTGTAAGAGCAATTCATTTTGCCCCGAAAGGCTTGAAAGGAATTTCCAAGATGAAGGAAAGCGGTGTATGATACTCGTGGAAACGAGACATACGTATACTATTAGAGAGAGAGGGAGTGGCGTGGGACTATTATAAATGGGGTCCCGTTAGAGGGGGTGCAAATACAAAATTGCTGGTGTTTGCAAGAGACACCGCCAGAGCGCAGGAGAACCGCGATGAATTACGGTCATTATATAGAGCCCACACTCTCACCGGCGAGTATATTGTTTCAGAGAGAGAGAGGTCTATACTATTTATACATAAAGCACTACTATACTTGCAATTTATATAATACCCTCCCCCCTACTCCTATTATAACACTCTTTAACCTAATGTTCACACGGTCTTATAATAATATATTACAGCTTGGGTTTTTAGCAAGTTTCCTCATAATGGAAGTGGGCTATTAAGAATACATATATATGACAATAAAAAATATATTTTTTATTAAGAATATTACAGCCTGCATTTAAATGCATTTGGTAATGTGACATGTACAATACAATAGTCCCTCCATCACTCTCGACAGAAGCTACACCCCTTCACCACAATGAGAGGAGCAGCCTCTCCCTGCCCGGCAAGGAAGTCAAGAGCTAAGGAGGAATGGCACTTGATAAGAAAATAGCCACTGCTATCACTTCACTTTATACTTCTATAGATCTCTGGGCCATTGTCTCTTGCGGCGTCGTGGAGGGGAATATGGATGAGTGGAATTGGAAAGGGCTAGGACATCTGGATTAGGATGATTGGATAGCCTGCTGTGGATTTTTCTGAATCTTAAGGGAATTAAGTCCTTTACATGTGAGATATTAAGATCTTTAAGGAGGGTGTGGTTAAAAAAAAAAAAAAAAACTTGTTACTGGTAACACAAAACCACCGAGAATATTAGGTGAATAAATACAAGCGGTAATGAGAAATCATTGAGTAAATTTTAATAATTTCCCGGAAAGCGTCTGACATCTAAACAAACAGGTTTCTAAACCTCTCACCGGAAAGAAAAACAATTACTGAAATATATCAGAATATAACACATTAATATTATTGAAAACTATTTACTATATATAGTACAGCAAATTATTATGAATCAGAATAATTTTTTCTCACTCAATCAACATTTTTGTAGTCCAAGACAGGGGGGGGAGGTCACAAGAACATATTTGCTTCTATCTCGTACAATAAAGACCTCTTGAAAACAATATTTATTGTACATTTAATTTGCAATGAGTCTGATTATATACACTTTTTTCGATCCGACGTATAGTAAAGGAGATATTTTGAATTTAAAAAATTCACCCCTCTAACAAACTCCCCTCCCCCTGGCCCGATTTCAGCCGTTAAGAACTTGATCTTTCTTTTTAGATAAACCGGTTAAATATCGAGTTTAGTAACGATCAAACCATAATTGCGACCGCTAAAGTGGTAACAGACAAATACATGTATATATCAAATTTTGAACGGACCTTATTTTCGTCAGCTCCTATGTATCATGCATTATGTATGTATGTAATTCAGCTTCTGGTCGGATCGAAGTCTGTAGTTTAAATGAAGTCCGTCACGCAAGGGCTGCGTAAACTAAGCAGATTTCCCTCGTGAAATTTAGTAATAGATAAATCTACATACTGGTAACACAACATCACCGTGAATAAATACAAACGGAAATAAGAAATGTTTCATCCAATTTCAATAACCTGGCGACAGGAAGCGTTAGGCTAGAAATGTGAAAAAACGGGTCTGCCCGCCTCACACTGGAAAGAAAAACAATTACAAAATATATCAGAATATAACATATTATTTTTATTGAGAACTATTTACTATATATATACAGTTTGGAACGGACCTCATTTTCGTCATCTCCTGGGTAGGATTGATGGATATTTGAAGAAAAACTTCGAAAATCGCGTCATGAGTACGACCTCAATAGCTGATTTCCCTTAAGGCAAATCTGCTCTAAAATGTCCGATTACGTTTAATAGCCTACATTCAATTATCAGATTAAATTTTTAGACCCCGGACAACGACTCACCCAGAACAACAATTGCGGCAATATATGGCTTGAAGAAGGTAGACGTAGAGCTACCGACAATTAGCGTAATGACGTGAAGACCGCTGAAGCAGAAAGCCAGTGAAAAGGAGAAGCATCTTTATTTTGATATGCAAAGATTCAATAAAAAGTTCATTAACGATTTCCCGAAAGTTATGGTCCCAAGAACGGACCAAGCTCTTCATCTTCTATACAGGAACGGCTTACGTTAAAATTAAGGTCTTGAGCACAACCTGAAAAGCGGATTCCCCTTAAATGAAATCTTCAACGACTACTAGCAATCTACCTCTAAGTAAGTGACTCTCAACAGGGAATATCAACTTATATTTATAATGACTAGTTACAAACTAGAACCAACATATCAGGATTAATTAAATGGACCATTAAAACTCAAATATACAATTATCCACATAAATACACCAAATGGACTTAGAAGTTCTCAGAGCAGTTAATCCACATCTTAGGAACAAGAGATTCAATGCAGCCAAGGGCCTAAATTACTTGCTTCTAATTTACGATTTGTGAAAACATGTGCGCACCGCTCTCTTGGTTTGCTTATTCTCAGCGTTTAGCAGATTTCCCTTAAGCAATTTCCAAAAAAAAAATCATCAAATTTCCATCGATCCTACCAAGTAGATGACGAAAATGAGGTCTGTTCATTATATATATATATATATATATATATATATATATATATATATATATATATATATATACTAGCGGACCCGATAGACTTTGTCCTGCATGATATTTCAAGCGACTAGAATATTAAATTTCATTAATATTATGTTTAAAACAAAAGCTGCTTTTAATAACCCAAAAAACAACTGTTGTTATGTGCACGTTTGCCTAAAAACAAATAGAAAATGAAATATCGCGAATTTTTTATTCAGGCCTCTCTTATAACCCCCACTTCCGTTCGATCCTAAAAACATAATATAGCTTATAGCCAAGGAAGAATTAATGCTAATTCACATATAGTGTTTTGTTAAGTTTGGTTCAATCGTTAGAGTCCAATACAATTGTTGGCTCCCACTTTATTTTTTTAGTGTATATCTCGTTTATACTTTGTTATACGACATATGTGAATATATCAAAAGTTACTCTAAATAACAAAATAAACAACTTTTATCCTGTGCATATTTGCCGAAAAACCAATAGGAAAATAATTATCGCTATTTTTAATTTTAGGCCTCCCTTACAACCCCCACTCCTCCTTCATCTGCCGGGCTGATTTTGTAAACCTTAACCATCCAGGGCTTAAACGCAAACAAAAAAATTCATTCAAATCGCTCCAGCTGTTTAGGAGGATTCAATAACATACACACGTACAGTAGAATTATATATATATATATATATATATATATATATATATATATATATATATATATATATATATATAAAATTGTAACCTGAAATTTCACGATAACTTTTCGTTTCACATGTCATAGACACCATAACTGCATTTTGTTTCTTTGGTGTCTGTTTGTTTGTTACCTTTTCAAGCATAAACGGCTGAACCGAATTTTATGAAACTTGGTATGTATATTTCTACTAACCCAACTTAGACTTTAGGCTATATTAATTTTCTCTGAGACGAACAGGAGTGGGGGTTATAAGGAAAGCCTGAAATTAAAAATAGCGATATTTCGTTTTCTATTGGTTTTTCGGCAAATATGCACATTACAAAAGTTGTTTATTTTGTTATTTAGAGTAACTTTTGTTATATATACTTTTGTCGTATACCAAAGTTTAAATGCGTTATACGCTAAAAATTATAGCGGGAGTCAACAATATTATTTGCCAAAAAAGACTCAACCGAACTAAATAAAACTCGGTATGTGTATTAGCAGTGAGGCCTTCATTATAATAAGCCATACCAAAATTTCTATGGACGGGCAGGAGTGGGGGTTATAAGGTAAGCCTGAAATAAAAAATAGCGATATTTCGTTTCCTATTGGTTTTTCCGCAAATATAAAAATAACCAAAGTTGTTTATTTTGTTATTTGGAGTAACTTTTGAAATATACACTTTTGTCGTATACCTAAGTATAAATGAGTTATACGTTAAAACTTTAGCTGGAGCCAATAATTTTATTGGGCACTAACGGCTGAACCGAACTTAACAAAACTCGGTATGTCAATTAGCATTAATTCTTCCATGATTATAAGTTATATTACCATTTTTAGGTTCGAACGGGAGGGGGGTTATAAGGGAGGCCTGAAATAAAAATTCACCATATTTACATGTATAAGAGACGGGAAATATAAAAATATTGAAGACAGTGAAGCCTTATCGAACAAATAATTCTATTATTAGCAAATCACCGGCAACGACGGGTATCAATCCTAAACACTGGGACGGGTAAATGTCAAAATATTGTGCAAAGTAAAGCCTGCAAAAAAATACCATCACCATTCAGCCTCAAATGAATTCCCGGGCGGAGCCGGGTATCTGAACTAGTATATATATATATATATATATATATATATATATATATATATATATATTTCATACTTGTTGTGTATTGTCTAGTTGTACTCCATTTTTTTTGTAAAAATGTATTAAGGGGAAGGAATATTTTTCACCAGTTTTTTACTAGATGAAGCCATACACATATGATGTTGGACGTCGTTATTCAAGATTTAACGTTTTTTACCTGTTAAAGACTAAACTCGACAATTAACCGATTCATGGAAAACTAGAGATTATTTTAGGTAAAGGGTGGAATCCTTAGTGGTGAAAGGCGGGAATATTTGGAAATTCATATCTTGAATATCTCGTTTAATATGAGTTTGATCGATAAATATTATATAACCAATGTTGTTGGAATTCTAATTTTCTACTATTGCTGTCTCTAGAAAACCTAAAAAATGTTCAAAATAGCCAAATAATTTTATTTTCGGACTCGTTAAGTTCTTTACTCTCTTTAAAAAACATATATTCCACTCATCCTATTATAACAAACATTTTTGAACACATTCATAATCATCATAATCACATAACATTGGCGTGGCTACCAGAATATTGGACGAAGCACTGAAGTTGACATGCTCGCAAAACTAAAGACAAAAAACACCAATACTGACATTAAAAAAATAACATCGGACGACCTACAAAACTACATTAAAACTAACATACTCCAAGAATGGGAACAGGACTGGTCGTTAACAGACAACAAACTGAGACAAATTAAAACTACAGATAAGACCCCCTTACGAGACTACGTATAGGTCATTTTCTCCTAACCCATGGTTACCTATTTGAAAAGAAAAGAATGCCTAACTGCAATGTGTGTAATGCTCCGCTTACAATAAAACACATACTAACAGACTGCAAAAGACGTGAACATCTTAAGATCCCTCATGGCTTGCACGACTTACTTACTGAAGGTAGCCCACACATTCCCACAATACTCCAACATTTACATGACATTAACATATACTCAAAAATTTAGAAGTATTACATTTTAAAATCGTTTTTAATCCTTCTTAAATTAAATATTTTAAACTCCAGTTAAACTGTTTTACTGTATGTGTATGTGTGTGTGTGTGTGTGTGTGTGTGTGTGTGTGAGCGCGCGCGTGTGTGCGTGTTTGTATGTATGATAAAGAAAGTGAGAGCATATGATTGTAAATATTTTAGATATTAGAAAATTTAATCTTCATTTTATTCATACTAATTTTTATTTATTTGATTTTAGTCTTGTTTTTAACCATTGAAAGTATATAATAGTTTACGTAATTTTATTAGCCTTTATAGTTTTAATTATCTAGTTTACTCACAAGATTTTTTGTTTTTGAATTTAATGTTTTGTTTTTGTTTATTTGTTGATTTGTTTTTTTTTTTGTCTCTTCGGTTACATTTTGTTATATGGTTACGTTCTGTTATTTAGTTACGTTTTGTTATTTGTCTGCGTTCTGTTATTTAGTTGAGGTTTGTTATTTTGTTGCGTTCTGTTATTTAGTTGCGTTTTGTTATCTCTTTGCGTTCTTAGTTTGTATTGTTTAACATTTTCTAGTTACTATTATTCAGTTTTGCATTTTGTTTGTATACATTGTTATTTTTGTTTGTTCTTTTTTGATGAGCAATATCAAAATAAACGCTCCAAAATAAAAATAAAAATATTGCTTTATGCATGTTTTTTCTGTCTCGAGTATTAACGGAGTTATTTGTTTTTAGAATATTGTAAACGTCCAATTCTGCTCATCCTATTTTCACTTCTAGAATCTCATTTATTGAACATTTCCAGTCCAACTAATATTTTAATTCCTGTTTACGTAGACTTCTTACTGCGAGGGCAACAGAGAATACTTGGAAAGATGAGGTCAACAGTGTATCATGTTACAATGCGCAAGAAATCTGCTTCGTCTACACAGCCCCTGCGTATCAGACTTTATATGTATATATTAGAAATTTCACTGTGATATGAGTGGTGGGAGTAAAGCATACAATAGATGTTTGGGTGGTGTAGGGAGTTGTGGACGAGATGGCAAAGTTTCAACTCGTGGAATTTATATTGGAAAACCTTGGAAGTTGTAGATGCCAGGGGGCGAGATTGAACGACAAGTCTGGAGCGCATTTCACATACTTGTGGCATTCTTGCCGACAGACGTTTTTGTATCTGGACACAGAGCTTCATCAATTTATTTAAATTGACAGCCGCTAACTAGGGGTGGGGGTGAGGCTTGCCATTTTACTCAAATCCAACAAGAAATTTGATCTTGTAGAAGAGAGTACAAATAATTTCACTCAGGAGTTGCGTAAACTTAGCAGATTCCCCATGTGCGCAGGGGTGATTAAGATTTTATCATTCCAAATTGAATTCCCAATTTCTTCCATTCTAAGTACACTAAGCTATCAATAATTGAAGCAAAAACTGGACATAAAATTTTATTGATAAAAATACTAATAAGTAAAAATCACTTAGGACACGGACCTACGAAAAGATACTTGTACAAATTTAATCTAACAAACACAAATACATGCAAATTTGCAAATGTGACGATGAGACTGAACAGACATATGACCACCTCTTATATGACTGTACATTACTTGACGGACCAAGAACAAAACTCATCAAGTATATTACTTTACAAAACGGAACTTGGCCGACGGACAAACCAAAACTTTTACTCAAACTCATCAAGGGATTTAATGCATTTACTCAAGAATTGGACACCATTTTGAAGATCTATACCTACTGTTATACATATATGTAATGATTACCTATGTTTTCTTTTTTTGTTTTATTTATTGATTTATTAGCAGATTTCCCTTAAGGGAAATCAGCTATTGAGGTCGTACTCATGACGCGATTTTCGAAAAATTTCTTCAAATGTCCATCGATCCTACCCAGCAGATGACGAAAATGAGGTCCGTTCAAAATTATATATATATATATATATATATATATATATATATATATATATATATATCTATATATATCTATTTGTCTCTGTAGGCTCTGGGGGGCGCGATTTTTGTTTGATCGTTACGAAACTCGATATTTAGCCCTTTTATAAAAAACGACAGATCAAGTTCATTAATGGCTGAAATCGGACCAGAGGGAGGGGGGGGGTTTAGAGAGGGAGATTTTTGAAAATTCGAAATATCTCCGTTATTATGAATCGGATCGAAAAATTGTATATATCCAATCTTATTGCAAATTAAATTTACTATAAATATTTTTATATACGTTCATTCTCAATCTTGAATATTAACCAAGATATTTGCATTTTTCAGTTTTCAGCAAACCGCCACTCATGTTACGTAAACAATACTCTGCTACATAATAAATCACATTATTAGAAGTTTAAATACCAAAAATTGTATTCAAGAGACCTTTATTATACGAGATACATGCAAATATGCCCAGGTGACCGCCCCCCCCCATCTTAAAGTTTTGGACTACTAAAATTTTATTGAGTGAGATAACAATTATTCTGACTCATTATAAATTACACTAGTAGATATAGTAAATAGTTCTCAATAAAATTAATGAGTTATATTCTGTTATATTTCAGTAATTGTTTTTCTTTCCGGTGTGAGGCGGGCAGTCCTGTTTGTTTACATTTCTAACCTAACGCTTCCTGTCGGCAGGTTATTGAAATTGGATGAAACATTTATTTCCGTTTGTATTTATTCACGGTGTTGTTGTGTTAGCAGTATGCATATTTATCTATTACTAAACTTCACAAGGGAAATCTGCTTAGTTTACGCAGCCCCTGCGTGACGGACTGTTTTTATTGTTTGTAGGAGAAATACAGAATAGATAGCAAGTTGAGATCGTCAAAGGAGATATATAATATTTTGTGGGAAATGCACTTATTTTACACAGCCCCTGCGCAAAGAATTGTTTTTATTGTACTGTGTATCCCTTATAATATTTTTAGTTAAATCTATTACATTAGTCGAATCATTCTTCCTCCATAGCTACATTTTCTATTTCTTCTTATTTATGTAATGATATTGTTAATGATTATGAAGAATTGTTAACTTCACGACTATTATGAAGAGAATAAGTTGAAGCAATTACAACTTTCGGCGGACGTTTCTATTTTGATCCCAGTTGGCCTTATGGCTGATAAAATCTAAAACTTCTTTCTCTCTCCCTCTCTCTTTCTCTTTTTTTTTTTTTTTAATTGGTGTAATATTTCACAGTTTGATATTGAACGGAAGAAAGGTCTCTAATCGGAGGCAATATCTGCTGATATTAATGGAGATAATTTGTCACCCAAAGCCCTCCAGAAACTATTCTAATAGATGTCAGAAAGACCTTCATTTCGCAAGTAGTGCTCTCATTTCGCAAAGTTTGCTCAACTCATTGCTTTCATATCAGATATATATTGAGGGTTTTATTATTGACTGAGTTTTGAATCTATACCGCAATTTCTTAAAGAAAAATTAGTTACTTAAGTCACTGATTTGACTTGGATAACATAAGATTAAATAATAAATGCCAAATGGCAAATAACTCAAAATTAAGATGTAGTTTAAATTATAAATAACGATATAAATGAGTATATAACAATATTTACAACTTACATAATTAAAATTTACTCACAAAATTCAGGTACTTATCCAAAAGTAGAGAGTTATAGATATTACCGGGCGATGATAACCTAGTAGTTTTTCGCCCTAAAACTTTATGAAACAAACAAACATTTTAGAGAGGTATCGAACCCTTCCTAAGTAGGCCCTTAAACGGCTCTGGGCGTCGCTATACTCTCTGAGAACCATCAGAAGTCATTTGGGAGGTGTTTCGTGGCACACTCGGTCTTATTCACAGATGAGACCACGACTACATGATAAGTTGATGCTAGTTTGGACAGCTGATTGGTGGTTAAGGCCTATCGGCCAGGTATCCACTCAATGTTTTAGCCCCCGCAACAGCGTACACAAACCTGTCAAATTAATGCCATGAACATACCGCTCAGAAAAATACTTGTTTCTTTTTAGTGGACTCACGTGAAATATTTGCCTTTTGCTTAGTCCTATCACCATGGAATAAGAATTTAAATTTTGAATCAAACATATCTGAACTAATTCAAGACACTCGATGTTTATTCCAATGCCTTGAGTGAAGAATTCCGAAAGACGTATTTGGGAATGATGATATTTAAAAACAAATTTTGAACATCAAATGATACCAAAATACACTTAGGAAGAAGAGAAGTGTCAATTATCGAAAATACAAATTATCTCCATTGTTCGTTGTTGTTGTTGACTCGATCCCAAAAATTATTTATAAGCAATATTGTTGACTTACAATAAATTTTGTTTTGGACATTTTTTTTTTATCTCGATTGTAAACCGAGATATTTTTTTCGTTTTTTTTTACTTCCAATACCCAGTTAACCTTCTCGTTTCGTCAAGGCATGTTAAGATCAGCCAATATATCATGAAAGTTCTTATTCCAAGCCATTTATTAAATACCAAATATTTTTTTTGATTGGACATTTATTATATTTGATACACGAAAATACGTTATGTCGTGCGTCATCAAATTAAGATTTGAAAATCGAGCCCCGAATAGGGAGGGTTCGAATATTCAAAATATTTCCGTAATTATGAGTTTTAGAACTAGCCTTTTTAGGCTGTTGATGCTCTACAATTGTTGTTTTCTGCTTCTTGTTTCTCAAATCAAGTGAGAAATCTGCGTAATAGACCTTTTTCTAATAATATTGAATAAATGGCCATGACCAGGGACACCAACAAAAAACATTTTTTTCCCCACAAACATTATTCATACTGCCCTACATGTTTTGTTGCTTGCATACCACCTCTTCAGAGGCTGTCCCTTTTCAAAAAATAATAACATTAATTAAAAAATACTAATAATATTAATTTAACATAACCCTATGATAATTCGTTGCCAGATACTGCAATAATAAGTGCCTACTTACATGAGATATTTATTAAATCTACTCGTAACTAAATATTGCTACTTACACTTCTGAAGTGCTCGTTTCTCCCTTACGTTCGTTGCGACTGTCCTAACAAGCGAGGTCGTTGATATTGTGATTTCCGAAGTAGGTTGAAGTCAGCTGACTAGATCGATTATTTACAAGTCAAACTTGAACTCGATTATTTTGCGTCATAATTTAAAAATCAATTATTTTAAGATAAAATGTTATCTCTATATATAAAAATGGATATTTGCTTGAATGTCCTTTATAAAATCGTAAACAGCCGAACTGAATTTTATGAAACTTTGTAAGTATACTACTAACCCAGCTTAGGTTTTTTTCTATATTAATGTTCTCTGAGACGAACAAGAGTGGGGGTTTCAAGGGAAGCCAGAAATTAAGAATAGAGATACTTTATTTCCTATTGGTTTTTCGGCAAATATGAACATAACAAAAGCTGTTTAGTTTGTTATTTAGAGTAATTTTTGTTATATACAATTTTGTCGTATACCGAATTATAAATGAGTTATACACTCTATATAAAAACTATAGTAGGAGTCAACGATTTTATATGGCACAAGAGACTAAACCGAACTAAACAAAAACCGTATATGATTTTGTATTAACACGCCTCATTATAAGCTGTATTAAAATTTCGAGGTACCAATAGGAGTGGGGGTTATAAGGGACGTTTCAAGTATAAAATCGCGATTTTTCGTAATCTATTCATTTTTCGGCATGTAGCAAAAGTTGTTTTTTTTTGTTATTTAAAGTGACTTTTGTTATAACACTTGCAATGAGGTATACATAAAAAACTATACAAGGGGTCAACAATGTTATAGGACACGAAAGACTAAATCGAAATTAACGGAACTCCGTATTTTTGACTATAATAATATGATAATCTGAGATTATGTTAGATTTAAGAAAAGATACATGGACAGGAAACGGGTAATATAAAAATATTGTGTATTTTGTAGAATTAAGTACCTAACAAATACTTTTATTATTAACATATCCCCAGCACGCCGGACTCGGGTGTAAAACCTAAGCATTGAGACGAGAAAATGTAAAAACATTGTACAAAGTAAAGCTATTAGAATATATAATTGAGGTATTTAATTTTTGTTTTCTAGTTTACAGTTTTTCTTTTTTTTATTATGTAAATGTTCTCTTTTATTTTTCGTTTATTATTATTTATTTCGTTATCAATTATATGAACTTTTTCAAAATTGAAGATGTCAGTCTTTGAGATGGAAAGATCCTCCAAACCAGTTTTACTTTCATTATTGTCCAATACTGTTCACTGGTTCATTTAACCTTTTATTCAGCTGCAGCGAGAATTCACGAATTTAAGTTCCATTGGAGGCGTTACAGCTTATTTCGTATAAGAAGAATGGTTTTTTTTTTTTTTTTTTTTTTTTTATGATTGTTCGTCTGGACGAGCAGGAAATTCATTTTATTTTTAAACTTAAGAGTATTGACGTCTTTTTTATCCTTATACTGTTTTATTTTTTAATCTGATAAGAAGGGCGGGGAGTGATAAGAATATGGCAGAGAAAAGCGTTGCTTGGAGCTATTCTAACTTTCAGCTAGAGTCCCGAGAGTGCTTATCTGCATCTTTCCAACTCCCTTTGAACCAGACTGTCTAACACAAGGCTGTGTGTGACATCTCTTCTATCTCGGGTCAACACTGTTTTAACTAAAATGTGAATAAATACGCTAAGAAGTAAAATGAAAATGTGTCAAGGTAGAGTATCAGAGCACTTCTCTAAAAAGAAATCAGATATTGTCGAGTAATTGTTACATTTTCATTAAGTTCTTCAGATAAATATATCAAACGGCTCTGGAAGCTTCAATTTCTAAAATCAATCGTTAGGAAAACGAATACTTAACCGTTCCATATATGAAGGCAAGTTTGTTGCCTGCTGTAACCTTGCCTGAAGGAGTGGAACGTTTGCAGAAGGTTTAAAGTATGAAATACCTCTGTAAAGATAAAAAATAAATTTTAATTATTAACGAAAACAGCTTTATACCTTTACCAAGCTATGACACAATAAATTTTGTTATATACATTTTTATGTAACTGACATATTGGATGATTTTGTATTTGTACTACTAACAATTTAAAAAACTAATATATTATTAAAATTTTTTACCAAGACTATATGTCCATGCATTGTTAATGGGACTTTTTCTAAGGGATGTCATGTTTTTCATTAGCGTCCACATTGGGCTACTCCAAAACAAAATTGATAAAAGATAAAAAAGGTAATCTTGGAAATATGATCTATACTGCAACTCGCAGAGATACATATACACGAACACTGATAATATTGATTTCATTCCAACCTAATGAGACGGAAATTTCATAAAAAAGATACGTGGAGTCTACCTTAAGGTGATCATAGAAAGACGCTAGGCAGAGTGCAGTTACAGGAGAATAGTAATACCACACCTATCGAATTTGGTAGCTATTAAACAAACTTCCCACTGTTAGACCGTTAACAGATATATATATATATATATATATATATATATATATATATGTGTGTGTGTGTGTGTGTGTGTGTGTGTGTGTGTGTGTGTGAACGAACCTCATTTTCGTTATCTAGCAGGCAGGATCAATGGACATTTGAAGAATGTTTTCGAAAATCTCGACATGAGTACAACCTCAATAGCCGATTTCTCTTAAGATATGCTCAGAATTTCAGATAATAGCCCCAATATAATGAGACGATAAATGTCATCTGTGACCAGTTTAATTATTTAATAATTAAATTTAACTGAATAATTCGTTTAATTAAACCTACTGCTAATAAAAGGTTTAAATTACAACAAAAAAAATATGTACCTCGCCTGCGAAATCACTTTGGTTATCACTATGGGTCTCAAATATCGAAAAAGTAGGATGTCTACTTGTGGGGTTTGAAAAAAAAATAAATATAATGAAGCAGGAATATTGGAAAAGTAAATTGTAAAAATAAAAAAAATATATTAAATTATATATATATATAAATTATACATGTACACATATATAAAAAATAAAAAACAAAAAAAAATAAATAGAACGGCCTAGTGTGCATGTGCCTGTGATTTCCCATGATCGGGGAACACAAATACAGTTCTGCGAGCACTGGGCATTGATGACTTTGATGCTTTATGCCCAAAACTCAACAAACAAACAAACATATACTTGAGCTGCGATAACCTCAATCTGGGAATACACTTTTTAAATAGTTTAAACAACTTTTTGACATCAGATTTCAAAAAAAATCGCATCATGTACTTGCAGCTCCTGGCAAAGTTATGCAACTTCTTCGCCTTTTTCATGAATTTCTAATTTTTAAATAGCCTGTAAACATTGTTTCTGATAAAATTTTTTAACTTATTTTGATATTTATTTTAGGTCCAAGAAAGACCATTCCTCTCTCTCAATATATAAACCTTTCATTATGTATAATACACGAGAGGTTTCAAGAATTTCGAGGTAAAAAAAAAACCGTTTTCCCGTAGGTGGGATTTGGGATGGGGGTAAGTATATATCGGGTCGGAGGCGGCAGCTGGGGGCAGACCACACGCCACCTCACCTAACATTCCACCCCTAATAAGCTAACCTCCCTTATACCCATCTTCATAAATCACACCCCTATATTAATCAGCCTGATTTACAACACCCAATCAACACCACCGGCTCATTATATCTCACTAACCTAAATCCTAACCTCTCTCTCTACCTCTATGTTATATCTATTTGCAGAAATATAGAGATTAATTTAAAAAAATCAGTCACGCAGGGGCTGCGTAAACATTGCAGATTTCCCAAATTCTAGTATAACAATGTATGCAAAACTTAGCGGACTTTATGCTAATACCAAGCCTAGCTCCAATGTAGGCCGATTGCACATGCGTGGCGTAGGGCAGAAAAGTCCGTTACGCAGGGGCTCCGTAAACATTGCAGATTTTCCAAATTCTAGTATAACAATGTATGCAAAACTTAGTGGACTTTATGCTAATACCAAGCCTGGCTCCAATGTAGGCCGATTGCACATGCGTGGCGTAGGGCAGAAAAGTCCGTCACGCAGGGGCTGCGTAAACATTGCAGATTTCCCAAATTCTAGTATAACAATGTATGCAAAACTTAGCGGACTTTATGCTAATACCAAGCCTAGCTCCAATGTAGGCCGATTGCACATGCGTGGCGTAGGGCAGAAAAGTCCGTCACGCAAGGGCTCCGTAAACATTGCAGATTTTCCAAATTCTAGTATAACAATGTATGCAAAACTTAGTGGACTTTATGCTAATACCAAGCCTGGCTCCAATGTAGGCCGATTGCACATAGTAGGGCAGAAAAGTCCGCCACACAAGGGCTGCGTAAACATTGCAGATTTTCCAAATTCTAGTATAACAATGTATGCAAAACTTAGTGGACTTTATGCTAATACCAAGCCTGGCTCCAATGTAGGCCGATTGCACATAGTAGGGCAGAAAAGTCCGCCACTCAAGGGCTGCGTAAACATTGCAGATTTTCCAAATTCTAGTATAACAATGTATGCAAAACTTAGTGGACTTTATGCTAATACCAAGCCTGGCTCCAATGTAGGCCGATTGCACATAGTAGGGCAGAAAAGTCCGCCACTCAAGGGCTGCGTAAACATTGCAGATTTTCCAAATTCTAGTATAACAATGTATGCAAAACTTAGTGGACTTTATGCTAATACCAAGCCTGGCTCCAATGTAGGCCGATTGCACATAGTAGGGCAGAAAAGTCCGCCACTCAAGGGCTGCGTAAACATCGCAGATTTTCCAAATTCTAGTATAACAATGTATGCAAAACTTAGTGGACTTTATGCTAATACCAAGCCTGGCTCCAATGTAGGCCGATTGCACATGCGTGGCGTAGGGCAGAAACGTCCGTCACGCAAGGTCTACGTAAACTAAGCATATTTCCCGCGTGAAGTATAACCATGTATAAATCTACATACCATTAACACAACACCACCGTGAATATTAAGTGAATAAATACAAACGATAATAAGAAACTTCCCGGTGGAACAGTTCTGCCAACCTCTTACATGAAAGAAAAACAATTACTGTAATATATCTGAATATAACGTATTAATTTGATTGAAAACTATTTGCTATATCTAGTGCTGTAATTTATAATGAATCAGAATAATTTTTATTTCAATCAATCAAATTAAGTAGTCCAAAAATTTAAGAAGGGTTGGGGGATCACCAGAATATATTTGCATGTACCTCTTATAATAAAATCTTGAAAACTACATTTGGTATTTAAGCTTCGAATGATGAGGTCTATAACATAACCGAGTATTGTTTATGTAACATGAGTAGAAGTGGGGGTTTCCTGAAGGCAGAAAACTGAAAAATGCAAATATTTCGGTTAGCATTCAAGATAGAGAATAAATGTATGTAAACATATTTATAGTAAATTTTATTTGCTATAAGACTGCTTCTATGCATTTTTTTCGATCCGACGTATATTAACCGAGGTATTTCGAATTTTCTAAATTCTCCCCCTCTAAACCCCCTCCCTTCCCCAGGTCCGATTTCAGCCGTTGACTTGATCTTTCTTTTTACATAAACCGACTAAATATCGAATTTGGTAACGATTAAACAATAATTGCGACCGCTCGAGTGGTAGCAGACAAATATATGTGTGTGTGTATATATATATATATATATATATATATATATATATATATATACACAGTTTTGAACGGACCTCATTTTTGTCATTTCCATCACCATATAGGGAAATCTATCACCATATATTTTATATTTCTAAGTAAAATCACGATGAGTAGAAGTGGGGGTGTACTGAAGGCTGAAAACATGAAAGGAGAAAAAACTCGCTTAATCTATGGGCTACAAAAAAAGTCCGTCACGCAGGGGCTGGGTAAACTAAGCAGATTTTCTATGTGAAGTTTAGCAATAGAGAAATCTGCATACTGGGAACACAACACCACCATAAGTAAATACAAACGGTAATGAGACATCTTTCAGTTAATTTTAATAAGCTCCCAACTGAAACGGCTTCTGAATTGTAAGAAAAATTATATTTTAATAACTCAAATTTTAGTAGTCCAAGAACTGAAGAAGGTGGGGGGGCGGATGAACAGAACGTATTTGCATAAATCTCACAAAGTAACGAAGGTTAGGTAAGGTTAGAAAGGACAGGTTAGGTTAGAAGTTTCCGCCAGAGCCGAGCACGGCCGAACTAACCCGAACAACATCCGACCACAGACTTCATAAAAATGCAAATATCTCGGTTAATATTTAAGATAGAGAATAAGTGTATATAACAATATTTATAGTAAAGTTAATTTGCAATAAGATTGGTTCCATACCATTTTTCGATCCGATGCATATTAACTGAGATATTTCGAATTTTCGAAAAATCTCCCCTCTAAACCCCCCCTCCCTCTGGTATGATTTCAGCCATTGACGAACTTGATCTGTCTTTTTACATAAAACGGTTAAATATCGAGTATCGTAACGATCAAACAAAAATTGCGACCGCTAGAGCCTTAAGAGACAAAGATATATATATAGATATATATATATATATATATATATATATATATATATATATAATTTTGAACGGACCTCATTTTCGTCATCTCCTGGGTAGGATCGATGGACATTTGAAGAAATTTTTCGAAAATCGCGTCATGAGTAGGACCTCAATAGCTGATTTCCCTTAAGGGAAATCTGCTAAAAATGTATAGAACAACAATTGTAGAACATCAACAGCTTAACAAGATTTAGCCTATAAACGTTTTCGATCGGACTCATAATAATGAAAATATTTTGACCTTATTTCCCTCCCCCCCCCCTATTTCTGGCCCCATTTCAGCCATAAACGAATATGAACATTAGAGTTGAATTAAACTGTTAAATATTGAGCATGGTGTAGACAAAATACATATTGAAGACGTCACTATACTACGGCTTTATATGTATATCACAAAGTATACATAGAAAATAAAGTTCAATCAATGAATAAAGTAGCAACAAAAGTACAAAGTTCTCTATGAATGTCAGACATATCAGTGAAGGGAATATACATTAATAGCGCAATAGTAAATTTTCAAATCATGATTTGTATTTTAATTTAAAATATTACTTATACAAATACAATAATATTAATATCTTCAATCACGTGTCATGATCTTATGATGATATATGGTTATAGATCAGTGTGCGATGCTGGGAGCGGCTTCAAGGAGATCAAAGGGCATATGATACAATAACAATGCTCCAACACACAGACTGTCAAACTCCGGCATCAGCATTAAGCATTATCATATTCCATCAAGCCCTTAAGGGCAACCATATCTTGGCGGCTAGCTTACCGTCCTAGAGGTGTCTGGTTCGAAGCCCAGCATCGGACTACGAATTTTAGGAGCTTTCCCTTAAGGGAGGTTTAGCAGAATTCCCTATTGAGGTCGTACTCATGACGGAATTTTCGAAATTTTTCTTCAAATGTCCATCGATCCTACCTAGTAGATGACGAAAATGAGGTCCATTCAAAACTGTATATATATATATATATATATACTAGCTCAGATACCCGGCTTCGCCCGGGAATTCATTTGAGGCTGAATGGTGATAGTATTTTTTAGCAGGCTTTACATTGCACAATATTTTCACATTTACCCGTCCCAGTGTTTAGGATTGATACCCGTCGTTGCCGGTGATTTGCTAATAATAGAATTATTTGTTCGATAATTCTTCACAGTCTTCGATATTTTAATATTTCCCGTCTCTTATACATGTAAATATGGTGAATTTTTATTTCAGGCCTCCCTTATAACCGCCCTCCCGTTCAAACCTAAAAATTTTAATATAACTTATAATCATGGAAGAATTAATGCTAATTGACCTACCGAGTTTTGTTAAGTTCGGTTCAGCCGTTAGTGCCCGCTAAAGTTTTAACGTATAACTCATTTATACTTAGGTATACGACAAAAGTGTATATCATAAAAGTTACTCCAAATGACAAAATAAACAACTTTTTTATGTTTATATTTGCGGAAAAACCAATAGGAAACGAAATATCGCTATTTTTAATTTCAGGCTTCCCTTATAACCCCCACTTCTGCCCGTCCATAGAAATGGTATGGCTTATTATAATGAAGGCCTCACTGCTAATACATATACCGAGTTTTATTTAGTTCGGTTGAGTGTTTTTTGGCAAATAATATTGTTGACTCCCGCTATAATTTTTAGCGTATAACGCATTTAAACTTTGGTATACGATAAAAGTGTATATAACAAAAGTTACTCTAAATAACAAAATAAACTACTTTTGTTATGTGCATATGTGCCGAAAAACCAATATTAAACGAAATATCGCTATTTTTAATTTCGGGCTTCCCTTATAACCCCCACTTCTGTTCGTCTCAGAGAAAATTAATATAGCCTAAAGTCTAAGTTGGGTTAGTAGTAATATACATACCAAGTTTCATGAAATTCGGTTCAGCCGTTTATGCGTGAAAAGGTAACAAACAAACAAACAAACAACCATCAAACATACACGAAAGAAACAAAATGCAGTTATGGTGTCTATGACATGTGAAACGAAAAGTTATCGTGAAATTTCGCGAAAAAAATCAATGTACAGACAGAGGTTACAATTTTATATATATATATATATATATATATATATATATATATATATATATATACTAGCTCAGAAACCCGGCTTCGCTCGGGAATTCATTTGAGGCTGAATGGTGATGGTATTTTTTTGGCAAGGCTTTAGTTTGCACAATATTTTCACCTTTACCCGTCCCACTATTTAGGATTAACACCCGTTGTTGGCATTTGTTAATAATAAAATTAATTTTTTATGTAAGTCTTCACTGTCCTCCAAATTGTCATATTTCCCGTCTCCTGTGCATTATGCATAGACCTCAGTTATTAAGCACAAAATATTGTGGTGAAACGAAATATCACCATTATTAATTTCAGGCCTCCCTTATAACCCCCACTCCTGCCCGTCCCTAGAAATGTGCTTGTTATAAGGAAAGAGTTAGTGCTAATACACATACCGAGTTTTATTTATTTCGGCTGGGTCTTTTGTCCCAAATAAAATTGTTCACTTCCGCTATAGGTTTTAGCGTATATCTCGTTTATAATACGGTATACGAAAAAAGTGAGTAAAACAACTGAGGAAAGAAAGAGGGAGTGAGAAAGGTTCTAGATTACAGGAAGGTCTCCCCACCCGTCCCTGACGCTCCAGGTTAACCAACAGAACATGACTAACGGCTAACTCTCAATTCCACTAACATTACCTTATATTCAGATTCTATTTTCAATTCTAATTATGTATGTTTAAATACTTTCGTTTTTTGTGAATTAATTGATGTTTTAAACACATTAAAGGATGAAATTACTTACTTCCGATTAATTAATGTTCCAGTGAAAGACAGAGGAAGGGGGGGGGGGCGAGTAATATACTTTGCTCCTCATGAAACAGCTACTTGTTTTTAAAATGCTTCATACAATTGAAATGTTCTTGTTTATCGTCATGTTCATAATTGCCGAGAAACCAATAGGAAACGAAATACCGCTATTATTAATTTCAGGCATTCCTTATAACCCCCACTCCTGCCCGTGCCTAGAAATGTTGATATGGGTTGTTATAATGAAAGCGTTAGTGCTAATACACATACCGAGTTTTATTTATTTCGGTTGGGTCTATTATCCTAAATAAAATTGTTCACTTCCGCTATAGATTTTAGCGAATATCTCGTTTATTATTCGGTATACGAAAAAAGTGTATATAACAAATGTTACTCTAAATAACAAAGTAAACAACTTTTGTTATGTTCATATTTACCGAAAAACCAATAGGAAACGAAATATCGCATTTTTAATTTCTGGCTTCCCTTATAACCCCCACCCCTGCCCGTCCCTAGAAATGTTGGTATGGCTCGTTATAATGAAAGCGTTAGTGCTAATAGATATACCGAGTTTTACTTAGTTCGGTTGAGTGTTTTGTGCCAAATAAAATTGTTGACTCCCGTTATAATTTTTAGCGTATAACTCATTTATACTTCGGTATACGGCGAAAGTGTATATAACAAAAGTTACTCTAAATAATAAAATAAATAACTTTTGTTATGTGCATATTTGCCGAAAAACCAATAGGAAACGAAATATCGCTATTTTTAATTTCAGGTCTCCCTTATAACCCCCACTCCTGTTTGTCTTAGAGAATAATAATATAGCCTAAAGTCTAAGTTGGGCTAGTAGTAATATACATACCAAGTTTCATAAAATTCGGTTTAGCCGTTTATGCGTGAAAAGGTAACAAACAAACAAACAAACAAATAAACAAACAAACAAACAAACAGACACCAAAGAAACAAAATGCAGTTATGGTGTCTATGACATGTGAAACGAAAAGTTATCGTGAAATTTCGCGAAAAAAATCAATGTACAGACAGAGGTTACAATTTTATATATATACTAGCTCAGATACCCGGCTTCGCCCGGGAATTCATTTGAGGCTGAATGGTGATGGTATTTTTTAGCAGGCTTTACATTGCACAATATTTTGACATTTACCCCTCCCAGTGTTTAGGGTTAATACCCGTCGTTGCTGTGGATTTGCTAATAATAAAATTATTTGTTCGATAAGGCTTCACAGTCTTTGATATTTTTATATTTCCCGTCTCTTATTCATGTAAATATGGTGAATTTTTATTTCAGGCCTCCCTTTTAACCCCCCTCCCGTTCGAACCTAAAAATTTTAATATTACTTATAATCATGGAAGAATTAATGCTAGTTGACATACAGAGTTTTGTTAAGTTCCGTTCAGCCGTTATTGCTCGCTAAAGTTTTAACGTATAACTCATTTATACTTAGGTATACGACAAAAGTGTATATTACAAAAGTTACTCCAAATAACAAAATAAACAACTTTTGTTATGTTTATATTTGCGGAAAAACCAATAGGAAACGAAATATCGCAATTTTTAATTTCAGGCTTCCCCTATAACCCCCACTCCTGCCCGTCCATAGAAATGTTGGTATGGCTTATTATAATGAAGGCCTCACTGCTAATACACATACCGAGTTTTATTTAGTTCGGTTGAGTCTTTTTTGGTAAATAATATTGTTGACTCCCGCTATAATGTTTAGCGTATAACGCATTTAAACTTCGGTATACGAAAAAAGTGTATATAACAAAAGTTACTCTAAATAACAAAATAAACAACTTTTATTATGTTCACATATGCTGAAAAACCAATAGGAAACGAAATATCGCTATTTTTAATTTCTAGCTTCCCTTATAACCCCCACTCCTGTTCGTCTCAGAGGATATTAATATAGCCTAAAGTCTAAGTTGGGTTAGTAGTAAGATACATACCAAATTTCATAAAATTCGGTTCAGCCGTTTATGCGTGAAAAGGTAACAAACAAACAAACAAATAAACAAACAAACAAACAAACAAACAAACAAACAGACACCAAAGAAACAAAATGCATTTATGGTGTCTATGACATGTGAAACGAAAAGTTATCGTGAAATTTCGCGAAAAAAATCAATGTACAGACAGAGGTTACAATTTTATATATATATAGACTAGCTCAGATACCCGGCTTCGCCCGGGAATTCATTTGAGGCTGAATGGTGATGGTATTTTTTAGCAGGCTTTACATTGCACAATATTTTGACATTTACCCGTCCCAGTGTTTAGGATTGATACCCGTCTTTCCCGTGGATTTGCTAATAATAGAATTATTTGTTCGATAAGGCTTCTCAGTCTTCGATATTTTTATATTTCCCGTCTCTTATACATTTAAATATGGTGAATTTTTATTTCAGGCCTCCCTTATAACCCCCCTCCCGTTCGAACCTAAAAATTTTAATATAACTTATAATCATGGAAGAATTAATGCTAATTGACATACCGAGTTTTGTTAAGTTCGGTTCAGCCGTTAGTGCCCGCTAAAGTTTTAACGTATAACTCATTTATAATTAGGTATACGACAAAAGTGTATATAACAAAAGTTACTCCAAATAACAAAATAGACAACTTTTGTTATGTTTATATTTGCGGAAAAACCAATAGGAAACGAAATATCGCTATTTTTAATTTCAGGCTTCCCTTATAACCCCCACTCCTGCCCGTCCATAGAAATGTTGGCATGGCTTATTATAATGAAGGCCTCACTGCTAATACACATACCGAGTTTTATTTAGTTCGGTTGAGTCTTTTTTGGCAAATAATATTGTTGACTCTCGCTATAATTTTTAGCGTATAACGCATTTAAACTTCGTTATACGACAAAAGTGTATATAACAAAAGTTACTCCAAATAACAAAATAAACAACTTTTGTTATGTGCAAATTTGCCGAAAAACCAATAGAAAACGAAATATCGCTATTTTTAATTTCAGGCTTCCCTTATAACCCCCACTCCTGTTCGTCTCAGAGAAAATTAATATAGCCTAAAGTCTAAGTTGGGTTAGTAGTAATATACATACCAAGTTTCATAAAATTCGGTTCAGCCGTTTGTGCGTGAAAAGGTAACAAACAAACAAACAAACAAACAAACAAACATACACGAAAGAAACAAAATGCAGATATGGTGTCTATGACATGTGAAACGAAAAGTTATCGTGAAATTTCGCGAAAAAAATCAATGTACAGACAGAGGTTACAATTTTATATATATACTAGCTCAGATACCCGGCTTCGCCCGGGAATTCATTTGAGGCTGAATGGTGATGGTATTTTTTTGGCAAGGCTGTACTTTGCACAATATTTTGACATTTACCCGTCCTAGTGTTTAGGGTTAATACCCGACGTTTCCGTGAATTTGTTAATAATAAAATTAATTTCTTATGTAAGACTTCACTGTTCTCCATATTGTCATATTTCCCGTTTCCTGTGCATTATGCATAGATTTAAATTATTAAGGACAAAATATTATAATAATATATTATAATTTGAATTAATTTTTCCAGGTGAGGTACTTGGTAGTTCATATTGAAAAGAATTGTTGAGCAAAATTCTAAATAACAAAATAAACAACTTTTGTTATGTGCATATTTGCCGAAACCCCAATAGGAAATCACTATTATTAATTTCAGGCCTCCCTTATAACCCCCACTCCTGCCCGTCCCTAGAAATGTTAGTATGGCTTATTATAAGGAAGGCGTTAGTGCTAATACACATACTGAGTGTTTTATTTAGTTCGGTTGAGTGTTTTGGGCCAAATAATATTATTGACTCCTGCTATAATTTTTTGCGTATAACGCCTTTATACTTCCGTATACGGCAAAAGTGCATATAACAAAAGTTACTCTAAATAACAAAATAAACAACTTTTGTTATGTGCATATTTGCTGAAAAAGCAATAGGAAACGAAATATCGCTATTTTTAATTTCAGGCCTCCCTTATAACCCCCACTCCTGCCCGTCCCTAGAAATGTTAGTATGGCTTATTATAAGGAAGGCGTTAGTACTAATTCACATACCGAGTTTGGTTTAGTTCGGTTGAGTCTTTTGTGCCAAATAAAATTGTGGACTCCCGCTATAGGTTTTAGCGTATAACGCATTTATACTTTCGTATACGGCAAAAATGCATATAACAAAAGTTACTCTAAATTACAAAATAAACAACTTTTGTTATGTGCATATTTGCTGAAAAAGCAATAGGAAACGAAATATCGCTATTTTTAATTTCAGGCCTCCCTTATAACCCCCACTCCTGTTTGTCTTAGAGAATATTAATATAGCCTAAAGTCTAAGTTGGGCTAGTAGTAATATACATACCAAGTTTCATAAAATTCGGTTCAGCCGTTTATGCGTGAAAAGGTAACAAACAAACAAACAAACAAATAAACAAACAAACAAATAAACAAACAAACAAACAAACAGACACCAAAGAAACAAAATGCAGTTATGGTGTCTATGACATGTGAAACGAAAAGTTATCGTGAAATTTCGCGAAAAAAATCAATGTACAGACAGAGGTTACAATTTTATATATATATAGATAGATATATTTGTCTGTTACCGCTCTAGCGGTCGCAATTTTTGTTTGATCGTTACCAAACTCGATATTTAGTCGTTTTATGCAAAAAGAAAGATCAAGTTTATTCTCTATCTTGAATATTAACCGAGATATTTGCATTTTTTAGATTTCAGCCTTCAGTAAAACCCCACTTCTACTACGTAAACAATACTCTGTTATATAATAAATCGCATTATTCGAAGCCTAAATACCAAATATTGTTTTCATTGAACTTTTACTTTGTGAGATATATGCAAATACATTCTGTTGAACCCCCCCCCTTCTTTTGTTTTTGGATTACTAAAATTTGAGTGATTGAAATAAAACTGATTCTGACTCATTACAATTTCACCACTAGCTTTAGTAAAGTGAACTTTAGATTTCAATAAAATTAATATGTTATATTCAGATATAGTACATTAATTATTTGTCTTTCTTGTCTATCTGTGCAGAGCTACGAGGCTGGCTTGTCTGTTTGCTTACAATTCAGCCACTTTCCGTTGTAGAGATTATTTCCTTGTGTTGTAAATTTACTGAGCATTCACGGTAGTGTTACCTGTATGTATATTTATCTATTGTAAACCTTCGGGAGGGAAATCTGCTTAGTTTACGCAGCCCCTGCGTGACGGACATTTGTTCAGCTGTGTGGTTACAAGGCATCTGAGACCTCTCAGTATCCATTGACAACTAAGCAGCTAAATCGTGGAAGAAGTACCGAGTTTTGGCCAATACATTTGCTTATGATCCTGCCAACGTCCACTTTGTTCTACTGAGAATATTTGGTATTGGGCATCTCTAATTATAACTCCAATTTTATTTATTTAAAATAAATTAATTTTTAAAATATTTTACTCAATATCAAATATTTCACTAGATTTATTTTAAGGTACACCAAGTGTCCTATTAATATCTCCAATTTCATTTATTTAAAATAAGTAAATAAAGAAAAATAAATACTTGATATCCTTTCAGATAAATTAGCTTTTGACCAGTAGTTAGGGTGTTATGTGGGGTTTTAAATCTTTTTGAAAATTTAATTCCTCACAGTTATTTTTCTTTACCATTTTCCTCCGACTCTAATATTCACAGATATACTTCCCCATTCATACATAAACAGCCATCGCCCAACCATTACGGTAAACTAAATGAGGCGTTCAGAAGCCAATGTGACTAACTCCAAAAAATGAAAATGTTCAGTAGAAGCAGTTAAAGTTATTTGTTTATAAAAAAATCAATAGTTGTTTTAGAATATTAAGAGTAAATTCATTTAATTTCTTACAATTAAGATTAGATTTTCAGTACTGTATAAATGCATAAAATAACTTCAGTGTATCTCTATCCTGTAAAAAAAGCACTCTCTATAGAGTTAGTCACATTCCCAACTGAAAGGTATTGACAGAATATTCTGAGTAGTTTGTATACAAGTACTTTTATTAAGGAAATATGCATAAACAAACTTATTTTAAATGTATAGTAGCCAATATTATTGTTATTAATGAAATATTACTGAAAATACTCATTAAACTAGAAAAGTTGCCTAAAATACAAATACAACTTTGTTCATTGCCTCTATTAGGCATATGTGATGCAGTCGTCATCACTGACAGGTTCATCTTGCAGGATATTTCTTGCAGTCTTCAATTTTTTATAATAGTGGTGATGAATAGGAAGTATAAACTTCAAGAGCTCCATTAGATCCTTCTTTTTTGCCATGGTGATCGGTCTAGATGTGCTATAAAGACCTTGTGAAACTTTAGCAAGGCTTTCTAAAGGACGTTCATTTCCATTTGTCTTTCGGATATTAATTTTTCCAAATGGCATTTCTGGTTAGAAAGTAGTTTTGTATTTCATAGCAAATGGTTCGGCTTTCTCAATCCTGATCCATCTGATTGTCAGTTATCTGGGTCACCTTCGACACTTTTTTTCCTGTTGGTGATACATTTTTCTAAGTTTTCCGTTGAAAAGTGCTTAAAATACAAAAAATAAACATAATAAATTCCACAAAAAAACACTGTAAATCTGGAAAACACAAAAAGTTGCAAAATTTTAACCTCAATTAAGATCAACATCCGTTAACCACCGTTAACCGTGGAGTTAATCACTTTGACCACTGAAACCACGGGTCAAATGTTCTGTTGCCAGAGCAGATAGCGCATTCTGGTGCCGAAACATTTAACTCTGGAGTTAGTCGACTTAGCTAGTGGCAAGTTTTCAGTAATGCCACCCAGCGATGTTATTACCCACAAAGTTTTAAAAATTGGAGTTAATCAGATTGACTTCTGAACGCCTCAAATAAAAAGTGTGAAAATATAACCTATTTAACTTCACTTTAACCAGCCTATGGCGGAAGGTCAACAAATTAATGAATACTTAAATAAAATACAGATACAAAAATGTATTGTACTATGAATTATAACCCCACAGTAGCCAGGATTTTATCCAGCCACAAGATATTCGGCAAATCACTTGGAAATATCAAAATAGAATGAAAAAAAAACCTTCAGCCATATAAAAGATAAATTAAAATTAACCGATACCAACAATAATATATACAAAATAAACTGTGTGAATTGCAAAATAATTAATAGGGGAATCATCACATTTACTCAAAAGAAGAATTAAACAACACGTGATACACTTTGATCATAAAAATAATAAAACATCCCTAGCCGACCACGTGAATAAATACAAACTTGACTTTAATTTTGAAAACTTAAGTATAATAGAAAAAGTTCGTCATGGTTCTATACAATTTTTCGATCCGACGAATTATAAGGGAGATATTAAGAATTTTCGAGTTTCTCCCCTCTGACCACCCCCCCCCTCCCCTGGTCATATTTCAGCCATTAACGTTTTTTTCAAAAATCGTGTAATGAGTGGAACCTCAGTAGCTGATTTCCCTGAAGAAAAATCTGCTAAAAAAAAAGAAGAAATATGAGCAAAAGGAGGATAAAAGAGAATATGCACATCATTTAAAATAGAAAAGAGGTGATCAATAAGAAAACAGAAACAAAACATGAGAAATACTTGTATTTTGTTTTTTTTTTTAGTATGCGGCATTCAGCAAACCACAATACCCAAAGTTCCGATAATGTTTTAAGGGTCATTCGCAATACCACAGCACAACACAAAAGTCCGTCACGCAGGGGCTGCGTAAACTAAGCAGATTTCCCACGTGAAGTTTTACTCTCATCCGTTATCCGCCCTGATTTCATAAAAATGCAAATATCTCGGATAATATTCAAGATAGATAATAAATGTATATAACAATATTTATAGTAAATTTAATTTGAAATAAGATTGATTCTATACAATATTTCGATCCGACGTATAGTAACGGAAATATTTCGAATTTTAGAAAATCCTCCCCTCTAAACTCCCCCTCCCACTAGTCCGATTTCAGCCTTTAACGAACTTGATCTTTCGTTTTACATAAAATGACTAAATATCGAGTTTGGTAACGATTGAACAAAAATTGCGATCGCTAGAGCGGTAACAGACAAATATATATATATATATATATATATATATATATATATATATATATATATATATATATACAGTTTGAACGGAACTCATTTTCGTCATCTACTAGGTAGGATCGATGGACATTTAAGAAAAATTTCGAAAAGTCCGTCATGAGTACAACCTCAATAGCTGATTTCCCGTAAGGGAAATCTGCTGAAAACCTGTTGTACCACCTGTCGTACTTGTTTGCCAACTTTATGGTGGAAATATATAAGGATATTCATGCAAAAGTGTTATGTGGGTTGTTTAAGAAACGTTATGCTATATAAACTATCTGTGAAAACCCATAGTAATATATATATATATATATATATATATATATATATATATATATATATATATATTTTTTTTTTTTTTTTATATAAATATATATATAAAATAATATATATATATATATATATATAAAAAATATATATATATATATATAGTAATATATATATATATATATATATATATTCCCAGCTGGCTTTAAAAACGTTGGAAGCGAAAAAATATTGCTCTCGGAATTTCTTACGAAAAACGCTAATTAGAAGGGAAGGAAAAGTAAGTGCTTCACATCAGCTAAGAAAGATGATGCCTCTTTAGCTACTGATTCAATTATTTGTTCAATAAAGCTCAGTAATAAGGTAAGTGGTTCTCTATGACTACATTACAGAGCGACGAACAGCAAATATCAAATCAAGAAGATGCTAACAGTAGTGTCGTTCAATGTGAACTATGTAAGAAGATATTGACAAAACGAGGTCTGAAACGACACGTTTCACGCAGTCATGGAACAGACACAATCGGAGAAGCAGCACCTTTCCAATGTAGCATATGTGGTGGAATGTATAAAAACACTCGCATTCATCTAAGCAAAGCCCACCCTGAAGCTTATAGGCTTAGCCAGGTTAAAGAATCAAATTGCGAAAGTGTATTCATTTCAAACGAAACAGATGATTCTAACCTGAAAGTTAGTCTAAAAAATTGGGAAACCCAATTCCAAAAACTTCTATTGGCCGAAAGAAACGACGAGCTACTGAACTCGACAATCTTGGATTTTGTTGGCTTCCTCCGCTCAGAGCAAATGTGTAGCAAGGCTCCAATTCATCCAGCCACGAAATATTATAAAGCTCGAAAAAATACAAATGGGAATCTAGACGGCTTCACTTATTCTAGGACAAATAATCCAATAAAAAGGAGTAAAAAGGAGTCAGAACGTCGCAAAAATCGTTATAAATACGAATTGGCTCAGCATTACTACTATTATCGACGAAAAAAAGTAGTACAACAAATATTTAATGACTCGAAGGAAAATGCTATGTGTCATATTAATGCCAACACAAGTTACGATTTCTTTAAAAAACTAATTGGAGACGAAAATGACTGCCAACTTGACAACTATAAACAAAATGCAGAAACTAATGAAGATATTATTCTTAGTGACGAAGATATTGAAATTGCAGCTAAGGGTATATCATTAGATTCTGCCCCAGGGCCTGATGGTATTTTTGTTAGAACAATAAAAGACTCTGGATGCTATAAAACTATAACATACATAGCTAATTACATGCTGAAATGGAATGTAGTTCCTGAGCTGTTCCAAAAAGGCAGAACTATCCTAATATACAAGTCTGGGGACAAAAATGTTGTTTCAAATTATCGCCCCATAACTATTTATAGTACCCTAAGAAGAATTATTGAACGAGCAATTGACAAGAAAGCAAAGCAATATATTGAACTATCTTCTCATCAAAGAGGGTTTGTTGCACGTCCAGGAGCTTTTATAAACTCATCAATAATCAATGCCTGCATTCAACGAGCTAAAATGAAGAAAGAAGACCGCTGTATTGTTTATCTAGATGTTACGAAAGCTTTCGACAGTATTGGACACAAACATATTGGAAACATATAACGTTTCCAATTCCAATGAACATTAGGAAATTGATCGGCACTCTGCTTACGGAAAACAAAATCTATATATCAGGGCCAAAAGGAAACAAGAGTGATTTAATTCAAGTAATGAAAGGAGTGGCTCAAGGGGCGCCATTATCACCTTTGCTATTCAATCTGGGAATAGATTTTGTTTTACAAGAGTTGGCTGAAAACGAAATAGCAACCGAATATGGATACAATCTCGTGAATGATTTGCCTAATTTAACCTGCTGTGGATTTGCAGACGATATAGCTTTAATTGCAAAAGACCTTCAGTCTGCAAAACACCTTGTAGGACAAACCATAGATGCGCTGCTGAAAATTGGACTAACAGTCAATGAAAAAAAAAGCAAAGCAGTTGTTATAACAAAAGGCAAGTTAACAAAAAAAGATAAAGAGACTATTGACGGAATGAAAATTAATAGGTTGCTACCAGACGAGAAAATAAAATATCTTGGAGTGAATTTTCAGGAAGAGATCCGTCTCGATACTGAAGAAATTATTGACTCTCTCGTCGACAAGCTAAATAAACTATCTAGCAGTTATTTACTGAAGCCGGATCAAAAATTAAACATATTAAATCAGTATATCTGGCAAATTCTCACGTACCCGTTGCAATGTGCTCCACTCAAGGATCTCAAGCCCACTTTCTTGCAAAAAATCGACAAAATTGTCCGAAGCTGTGTCAAAGAGATATTAGGTTTACCTTCAGATACTCCGGACAGTATGTTGTACTCTGCAAGAAATGTTAGAGGTTTAGGGCTATTCAAAGCACAATGGGAAGCATTCTTGCAACACATAAATATGTGCATCACGCTTCAGAATGACGGCAATAGGTATGTACAAGAAACAAGAGACTTTAACCAAGAAATAAGGACATGCCTCGAAAATTTGAATCTGACAACAGTGAAAGAAAATTATAATGTGCGACAGTTAAGGAAAAAATTGCGCATCAAGTCATTCGTCGAATGGTCGTCTCTCCCTGCAAAAGGAAAAGGAGTTGAAACATTCAGCGAATGGAAGCAAAGTAATTCCTGGATATTTAACAAAAAGGGCCTATCCTGTTCTGAGTGGACAACAGGTGTAAAGATGAACGTAAATTTAGTGCCAGTACGCTCAATCCCTGGTAGGAATCTAGGATCAACCCGCTGCAGACATTGCAGTGAGTATGAAACCCTCCCTCATGTCCTAGGTTCTTGCCAGTGGGGGAGCTGTTGCGCAATTCACGTCATCACGAAGTCCGCTCTGAAATAGCAACACTCATAAAAAAATATCACCCAGATTGGGAAATATTTCAAGAAGTAAGTTGCTTGTCAGAAGATGGCTCTCAGAGACGTGCCGACATCATTATAATTAATAAGAAGGGCAAATCAGGACATATACTAGATCCTACAGTAAGGTTTGAAACAGGAAATTTTCAAGCAATTGAGGTTGATTTAGAGAAAAAAAAGATTTACGAACCTTGCTGTAGGTATCTAAAAGAAAAATACCAAGTTGAAAATTGGAGCGTCGACGGATTGCTGTTTGGGGCAAGAGGAGTAATCCCAAAAAAAACGGCCGACATACTCCAAGAATATGGACTGAAAACTGAAGAAATATGCCAAATGTCGACATCAGTTTTAAAGAAAAGTATCAGAATGATTAACCATCACCTGTACAAAATAAAATAAAGCTCTACATAAGCTGTCCTCTAAAACTAGTCACCCACCATCGCAAAATTTAATTAAATCAAATTAATTCCCTACAAAAAAAAATTTCAGCATATATAAAGCATTTAAAAACAATTTTTATTACCTATATACCCTGGTGGGCTGATTAGGAGGCTGACCCAAACGGGTACCCTCAAAATGGGGGCAGCTTGTTATTTGATTTGATATATATATATATATATATATATATATATATATATATATATATATATATATATATATATATATACTAGCTCAGATACCCGGCTTCGCCCGGGAATTCATTTGAGGCTGAATGGTGATGGTATTTTTTAGCAGGCTTTACATTGCACAATATTTTGACATTTACCCGTCCCAGTGTTTAGGATTGATACCCGTCTTTGCCGTGGATTTGCTAATAATAGAATTATTTGTTCGATAAGGCGTCACAGTCTTCGATATTTTTATATTTCCCTTCTCTTATACATGTAAATATGGTGAATTTTTATTTCAGGCCTCCTTTTTAACACCCCTCCCGTTCGAACCTAAAAATTTTAATATAACTTATAATCATGGAAGAATTAATGCTAATTGACATACCGAGTTTTGTTAAGTTCGGTTCAGCCGTTAGTGCCCGCTAAAGTTTTAACATATAACTCATTTATACTTAGGTATACGACAAAAGTGTATATAACAAAAGTTACTCTAAATAACAAAATAAACAACTTTTGTTATGTTTATATTTGCGGAAAAACCAGTAGGAAACGAAATATCGCTATTTTTAGTTTCAGGCTTTCCTTATAACCCCCACTCCTCCCCGTCCCTAGAAATGTTGGTATGGCTTGTTATAATAAAAGCGTTAGTGCTAATACATATACCGAGTTTTATTTATATCAGTTGGGTCTTTTGTCCCAAATAAAATATTTCACTTCCGCTACAGGTTTTAGCGTATATCTCGTTTATAATTCGGCATACGAAAAAAGTGTATATAACAAAAGTTACTCTAAGTAACAAAATAAACAACTTTTGTCATGTGCATAATTGGTGAAAAACCAATAGGAAACGAAATATCGCTATTTTTAATTTCAGCCCTCCCTCATAACCCCCACTCCTGTTCGTCTCAGAGAATATTAACATAGCCTAAAGTCTAAGTTGGGCTAGTAGTAATATACATACCAAGTTTCATAAAATTCGGTTCAGCCGTTTATGCGTGAAAAGGTAACAAACAAACAAACAAATAAACAAATAAACAAACAAACAAATAAACAAACAAACAAACAGACACGAAAGAAACAAAATGCAGTTATGGTGTCTATGGCATGTGAAACGAAAAGTTATCGTGAAATTTCGCGAAAAAAATCAATGTACAGACAGAGGTTACAATTTTATATATATATATATATATATATATATATATATATATATATATATATATATAGATAGATATATATATACGTAACGTACTTATAACTTCGTGTTTGTGGTCAATAAGGGGTATATTTATTGTAGTAAGATTATCCTTGTTTTCCTTATCCACATTCTTCTATGCATTAAGATTTCTTAATCATAATCAATAATTATTAAAGGAATAGAAACAAAACAATCACAAGTCAATCTTGAACTTAATAACAGTGGAGGCCTATAGAAGAAATTAATGTGCAACCAAGGTAGTGGCAAAAGCCGAATTGGTTTATGTACTTATATAGCAAATAAATTACAAGAGTATAGCACGAGGTAGCAGCCATATACTGTGGTAGGATCGATTTTCCTTATGGCTCGATATAGCTTCTTACTTACGAGAGTTAAACACGATGTAGCAGGCTCCAGAATGTGCTTCTTCTAGCGAACTGTGTAAATATTCTGTTGGAGGATCCTTTCTATGCGAAGATTCAATGCAGAAGAAGTACCCAAGTTGAAAATCGATAGCAAAAAAATCACCTGGAATGCCGAACATCAAGGCATTAAGTACCTGGGAGTCCACCTCGACACACAACTGACTTGGAAACTCGACGTAACAAAGATACTGCAAGGAGCAAACACACATATGATTTATATTCCTTAATAAACAAGAAAGAAAGAAAATTTTATTTATACCAATACCTAAGTATAATACACAAAGTGTTACATTGTAAGATTTGTTACAAAATTAAGAGATTTTGGTACAATTCAGGACGTAGTCATCCTTCAGTCATTGCACCTAAATTATAATGAGTGGCTCCACTTGACATCGGAAGGCAGGCATGATACTTCGTTACAAGTTGTTGAAGATGAACTGAAATAGAAGCAACCTACAATTCCCTGTGGATTTGGCTGTTCCTAACAAACCAGGGAGCAAGAATACACCTATAATTAGCTCAAACTCCGTAATTTATACTAAAAGCTTATTCTCCCCATACATACTTATGCTTGCCCCATTTGATATTGCACCAAGAACATTAACAAGAACAGATTACACACATTTCAAAATGAATTCAAATAGTACTTAACGCATCTTGGTATATTAGGAAAAACCAAATTCATAGAGTACTCACCTTAGCTCCAATTCCGAACTTCACAGAACAGCTCATCTGGTGACACCAAAACAGACCAATGGTCGCAAAAGTAAATATTTTCTTGAATTCAGGGCATCCCATGAAAAACGAGTTAAAACCCAGACCGTATAACATCCTATAGATGCACAATACTTTATCACTTGAAAACTTGTTGTTTTAGACCTAGTAAGTGCTATTTCTCTTACTTCCAGCAATCCGTTGACATTTCTTAAAACTCATTATCTTCCATAACGACAGATGAAAGAACAATACCATCTGAAGTCAAGGACCACCCGGGAGCAGAGGAGGCCGCACACACAATCCTTGGAAATCTCGTTAAAATAAAGCCAAGCTAAGTGTATTAACAGCGAGGAGAAGAGAGTTGGCTGTGTTCTGCAAACATAATCATCCCAAAACACACGCCTGCTATACAGCATATATACTGTTATACAGTAAATATTCTGTTCCTAAAGTCTTATACTCAATTTGCCCACTTTCTCTGCAAGTATGCCAAGAACTCCACAACCACAGGCTACACTGAAACATCCTTGTTCAAATTATCAAGGATCTAAAAAAAAAATAAAAAACGGATTGCATATGTAACCCGAAATTCCTCCCATAGTTGCAGAGTTATATCGCCATAATTGAACTTCATAATTAGTATTGGCGCAGACTATTCTTTTTGATTGTGGGGAAGGGCCAAGGGACAAGTAAAATATTGCATGTAATTCATATTACGTATATTCCTTCAGTTTATCTTTTTTCTCATTCTAAAAAAACAGTTTCCCAGCACGAATGCACTGAAACGTCAGAAACATGTATCTAGAAAAGGACCCATTTAATTAAACTTCACTCCTGCCTGTTAATTAAGTATATTAATTGAAAATGCTGTATATTATTGATTTTGTTGGCGGAAGAGATTGTATACGTTAAGTATGAGAAGGTTGGTAATAGCAAACTTGCCCATTCATACATAAACAGCCATCGCCCAATCATTATGGTAAACTAAACAAAAACTGTGAAAATATAACCTATTTAACTTCACTTAAACTAGCCTATGGCGGAAGGTCAACGAATTAATGAATACCTAAAAAATATACAGAAACAAAAATGTATTGTACAATGAGTTACAACCCCACAGTAGCCAGAAAGATTTCACCAATATGTAAAGATATAGGACAAACTACTTGGAAATAGACTGACTCAAAATAGACTGAAAAAAAGCTTCATCCAATGAAAAGATAAATTAAAACCAACAATAATGTATACAAAATAAACTGTATGGATTGCAATAAAATTAAAATAGAGAAATCATCACAATTACTCAAAAGAAGAATCTGACAACACGTGATAAACATAGATCACAAAGACAATAAAACATCCCTAGCCGACCACGTGGTTAAATACAACCATGAATTTAATTTTTAAAACGTAAGTATAATAGAAAAAGAAAGAAATTTGAGCAAAAGGGGGATAAAAGAGAATATGTACATCATACAAAATAGAAAAAAGTGCGTCTCGCAGGGACTGCGTGAACTAAGCACACTTCCCATTTAAACTTATACAATAGAGAAATCTCCATACGAGTGCCGAACAGTTACGAAACAACAGTTACTAGATTCCGGCGGAAACGAATAGAAGCGACCATAGCTCGTCAGTAAAACTTAATAAAAATGCAAATATCTCGGTTAATGTTCAATATACGTAATATGTATTTAACAATATTTATAGTAAATTTAATTTGCAATAAGATTTGATGTATACAATTTTTCGATCTGACGTATAGTAACGGAGATATTTCGTATTTTCGGAATTCTCCCTTCTAAACCCCCCCCCCTCCCACTGGTCCGATTTCAGCCGCTAAGGAACTTGATCTTTCTTTTTACATAAAACGATTAAATTTCATGTTTGGTGACGATCAAACAAAAATTGCGACCGTTAGAGTGTTAACAGACAAATATATATATATATATATATATATATATATATATATATATATATATATATATATCTCTCTATCTATATGTTTATATATATGAGATCTTAAAAAAACCGTTAATATCAGCGGTATTGTGATGAATACATGCAAAAATGTAAGTGAAAATGTTAACAACGACCCAGGAAGTCACGACTATCAAAAGAAACATTGGTATGAACAATGTGAAGACCTTCCTAATTTTGTTCCCCGATACCTTGTTGTAAAGATACAAGATGAAGGTAAGACCTTTAATAATATCAGCCCTTTCGCCATACAAAAATGGATATGTTCATATTCCAAGCAAATAAAAGTTAAAAAACTGAGAAAAGAAGGCCTTCTCCTATTAGACTGTCCAATCGAACAAATTGCTGTTAAAATTCTAAAAGCAAATACCTTTAATGGTCTTAACATTACAGTCCAACCACACAAAACTATGAATTATTCAAAAGGTATAATTTATTGTGCTGAAATAAGAGATCTAGAGGAAGATGAAATCCTTGAAGAATTGAAAGATGAAGGAGTTCTGCACATAAGGAGAATGAGGAACAACACGAAGAAATCGGCGCTATTTCTAGTAACGTTCGACTCCCCGAATATTCCCGAGCGCCTCCACATCGGCTATATGTCAGTGCCTGTGCGCATTTATATCCCATCGCCGCTCATCTGCTTTACTTGTGGTTTACTGGGCCACCATAAATCATCGTGCAAGAGCCAACCAGTTTGCAGGAAATGTTCAAAATTGAAACACGATGACCCTTGCACTGAAACTAAGTGCTGTTTATGCCAAGGTGATCATCTTACCACCTCAAAAACGTGTCCCGTTTATGCTGAAGAATTTGAAATAAAAAAGAAGATGGTAATAAATAAACTAAGTTACCAAGAAGCTAAGAAAATGTATTTATACGAAAAAAACAGTTCGTACGCTACGAAAGTGAAAGGAAACCAACCTGATTCATCAGCTGTGAGCATGCTAACAGGTCTAATTGAAAAAATGAACAATAGATTAATGGTTTTAGAAAATTTCATTATGACCAAGTGCAGTGAACAAAATACTTTAAGCCCACCAGCAAGTGAAAATGATTGTACAACACCCATTTCAGCTGATCCTTACAAAAGTAATGTTAAAGCGAAAAAAAATGCTAAAACTAATGAAATTCTGGCAGTAGACACGAAAAAATAAGCCAGGAAAGGAAGAAGCAGCAGTAAGAACAATGTGAATCAGAAAAATTTACTTAAAGGCAATCTCAGAGAGAAGAAAAGATGAATACTCGCATTATTTTGCCCCAATTACTATGGTTTTATTTTTATTTATTTATTTCCATCGTTTTATTTTATTTTATTTTTTATTACTAATGTTCATTTTATTTGGTAATCCTTTAGTTGATCCCATTGTTTATCCATTTTACTGGTTATATATTCTGTCCTCTATAAGTTACAGTTCTCTTCTGTTATTAATTTTTAAATTTCTATCATTTTAGACACTACTGAATGATCTCTCTCATTCAATGGAATTTGAATGGTATTCAGAAACACATTGGGGACCTGAAGCGCTTACTGGAGGATAATCCAGAAATAGTTGCTATCCAAGAAACACACCTTACACCTGGTAAGGAATTCAGTATACATGGTTACACCACCTATAGAAAAGATTACTTCTTGGGAGGTAGAGCGTGCGGAGGGGTAGCTATATTTGTTAGAGATAACACATATAGTGAACCCATACAGCTGAGAACAACACTGCAAGCAGTAGCAGTCTCAGTTCACGTCCCCTTCCGAGTTACAGTATGCTCCATTTATCTTCCACCAAAGGAACCTCTTGACTTACATGAAATACATACCTTACTGACACAATTACCAACGCCTTTGCTATTTTTAGGAGATGTAAACGCATTAAGCACAATGTGGAACTCTCCTGTAAGTAATAGGAAAGGAATACAGCTACAAAACATTTTTGAACACTTCGATTTAATTACACTTAATTCAAATTCTCCAACACATTTATGAACTCGGACTGGAACACTGACTAACATTGACATTTCTTTATCTTCTCCCTCTATCTTCACACGCTTTTCATGGAGAGTTGATCAAGATTCCCATGGAAGTGATCACTTTCCAATACACATTTTAACTAACTCTTCTCACTCACTATTTCACAACATTTCAAGATTCAACACCAAAAAAGCTAATTGGAATACTTATCAGGATTACATTACTGAAAAGCTTAAGTCGGTTAACCCTCAAAGTATTATTGAGCTAACCTCTCTAATGTTAGAAGCAGCTGAGATAAGTATTCCAAAAAATTCACGGACATACAAAAAACCTCCAGTTCCTTGGTGGAATGATGAATGCAGAATTGCTGTAATGAACAGAAAAAGAGCTCTTAATTTATTCCGCCGAAATCCGTCTGACGTAAATCTCCTAGACTACAAAAGGAAAAAATCCAAAGCCCAATGGGTTATTAAGAATAGTAAAAGACAATGCTGGATAGATTTTTTATCTAATATTAATCGACGCTTACCCGCAAAAGAGGTATGGACTAAAATTCACCAAATTACTCATAAAAAATACCGCAAACCAATTACAGGACTAGAACACAATAACAAGATCATTACCGGACCAACAGACAAATCACTAACATCTTAGGAGAACATTTCAGTAATGTATGCAGCTCCAAAAACTATACAATACAATTTTTCAGACAGAAAACACTAACTGAAAACAATGACTGTAAAAATGACTTCACCAGGACCCGACCTTATCACATATGATATGATAAAAAATCTACCAGAACAATGCTTACCATTTCTTCTTCACCTATTGAATGAGGTTTACACTAGGGGTACATACCCTCACACCTGGAATGAGGCTATAGTTATACCAGTTCTAAAATCTGGGAAAAGCAAGAAACTAGTCACAAACTATCGACCGATTTCATTGACAAATTCCCTTTGCAAAATCACAGAAAAGATGGTCAATAAAAGGCTTTTGTGGTTCTTAGACCATAAAAAACTGCTTTCTCCTTTTCAATGTGCATTTAAACCTGGGCATTCCACTATGCACCATATAGCACGGATGGAAAGCGAAATACGTAATGCATTCCTTGGAAACAAATTAATGTTAGTAATATCCCTCGATCTGGAGAAAGCATATGACTCTGTATGGAGAAGGCTTATTCTCTCTCAGTTGATCGAATGGGGTGTCCAGGGAAACATTATAAGGTTCCTGGATAACTATCTGTCTGAACGATTTTTCAGAGTTGAGGGTAGGTACCACTTTATCTGAAGCATTTCTTCAGGAGAATGGAGTGCCTCAGGGAGGTGTGCTGAGTACAACCTTGTTCAATATAGCTGTAAATTCTGTCATAAAGTATATCCCCCAAGAAGTATCTTACTGCCTGTATGCTGATGACCTTATCTTATACATCACTTACTCTTCATTAACATACGCACAAAACATCATACAGCACACTTTAAATGAACTTCAAAAATGGTGTTCTGTAACTGGGTTTAAGTTATCAATCGAAAAAAACAAAGTATACCATTTTCACCCGAAAAAGAAGTTACGAATTCCCACAATTAACTCTCCACAACACTATTATAAATTAAAATTATAGACAGACGAACTTACATTTCTTGGACTTACATTTGACAGAAAACTCACATGGGTTCCCCATTTAAAGGGCCTCATTAGTAAATGCAAGAAAAGCTTGGATTTATTAAGGGTACTTAGTAATTCTGCATGGGGAGCTGACAGATGTTCTACGCTATCTTTTTATCGTGCTTATACCAGGTCATTGCTGGATTATGGCTGTATAGCATATTCATCAGCCAGTCCAAATACACTTAAAATGTTAGACACAATACACAACACAGGACTGAGGATAGCAACTGGAGCCTTCAGATCTAGCCCTGTTGATAGTTTATGTGTTGAAGCGGGAGAACCTCCATTGGAATACAGGAGACGTATCATCTGCTTAAAATTTATTTTAAAATGCAAAGCATTAGATGCTCCATGCGTCAATGTATTCTTAAATAACACACTTTACAACAAATACATAGAAAAACACACTAAACATAAACCTCTAGTCGTACGCACTTCAGAAAACACTATTGATTCGAACATATTACAAACTCAAATACACCATCACAGAAACATAACACTCCCTCCATGGAGAATAAATAACTTAACTATTAATTTAACTTTACCAAAATTTAACAAAAGAAATCCTTTATCTGCCAAATTTTACAGAATAGCTTTTAACTCAATTGTAGCAAATAACCCAAACTCACTTCACACTTTTACTGACGGATCCAAGACTGACTTTGGAACAGCAGCTGCAGCAATTATTAATACTGACATTTACACTAAAAAACTCAACAATAATACAAGTATTTACACAGCTGAGTTACAAGCCATAAATATTGCCCTTTCAAAATTTCACAATGTTCAAAATTCCCAAATTTACTTATTCACAGATTCCTTAAGTTCTTTATTCTCCTTAAAGAATATTTACAGTACTCATCCCATCATAACCCAAATTTTAGAAAACATTATACATCTTCAAAACAACATTACACTAGTATGGCTACCAGGACACAAAAATATTGGACAAAGTACTGAAGTCGATGAACATGCAAAATTAGCTACCCAAAAACTTTATGTAGACACAAATGAACTAACGGTTGACGATTTAATACACTCTGCAATAACTAACGTACTACATGATTGGCAACACAAATGGCTACAAACAGACAATAAACTAAGACAAATTAAATCAACAGTACTCACACGGACTAACAAAATTGCAACATATTCGCGGAGAGAGGAAGTGATTTTAACAAGGCTCCGCATAGGTCACTCCTTTATTACTCATACCTATTTAATGGAAAAAAGGGAGCAGCCCAAATGCAATGTATGCAATTTGACTCTTACAATAAAACACATACTGACAGACTGCAAGAGACGAGATCATTTACAGTACGCCACGACCTACATGACTTACTCACTGAAGGTAGCCCATACATACCCACTATACTACAACATTTAAAAGACATTAACATATACACAAAAATTTAACTAATATAATCCATTTAAAATTAATGTTTGCATTTTAAAATAAATGTTATAATGTTGTGTGTGTGTGTGTGTGTGTGTGTGTGTGTGTGTGTGTGTTGTGTGGGTGTATGAGTTTTCACTCACCCCAGTGTGTTTTAGGGAGTACAGAGTTTTATGTAAATAGTCACTAGTAAAAACTTATGTTTTATGTAAACCTTAATCATTTTAAATTTCTTTTATTCATTTTATACACCAATTTTATTTTAATTATTGATTTATTTAATTAGTATTTAAATATTGTATTAATGATTTCTTTATTGTCCAATATCAATTGTTTTGATTTGCAGTTTTCACCTAGCTTTGAATTTTGTCTTTATTTGTTCTCTTGCTCATTTATTTTTTATCTTTGCTGTGTTCAATACTTGTTTTTTGATTCTCATTCATGCTTTTTGAGTTCCATTTTGTTTTTGAGTTCCATTTACATTTTGAGTTCTAGTTCCGTTTTTGTGTTTCATTCAGTTTTAGTTTAATTTCGCCTTTTGTGTTCTATTTTTTTTATTCCAGTTCTGTTTTGAGTTGCGTTCCTATTTCTTTCCCATTTCTGTTTTGATATCATCTCTGTTTTTTGTGTTTTCTCTCTGTGTTTTGATCCTTTTATGTTTTGTAAATCCTTTGTTTGTTTTGAGTTCCTTTTGTGTTCTGTGTTCCTTTTGTGTTTTGTGTTCCTTTTGCGTTTTGTGTTCCTTATCTGTTTTGTTTTCCTTTTGTGCTTTGTGTTCCATTTCTGTTTTGTTTAATTTTGTTAATTTTTTTTGTTTGTATTGTTTTTTTTTTGTTTTGTTTTTTAAAGTTACAAATCCTTTAGTTTAGAGCAACATCGCCGAAGCTGCGAAGCTCCAATAAATAAATAAAAAAAATAAATGTTCTCCTGCAGCCTTACGTTATTTAAATAAAAACTATAATTTACGAAGCTGGTTTCGTCGGGTTTGCCAATGGTGTCGTCCACATTCTACCACATGTATAAACAATTGTTTTTTATACTATGTTAATACACTTAAGACATATGGCTAAGCTGATTCCCAGATTAACATCAATCTTCTTGAGAATTTAATGTTCAACATTTGTAGTTTTATAATCGAATACTATAGAGTTATTTGTTGGTTGGCATTATTTGATAGCTGTCCTGTTGAACTGCGATCATCTGATTCATCTCCTAAGCTAAACTAAAGTAAGTAAAGTTCGATTCTTGCCTGGGCAAAGGAAATTATTTAGTGACGAAATTCATTAAATAACATCCTAAAATCCCACCCTGGCTATAAAAGGGTGGTAACCTGTAGATAACCCGTCCCAATTAGCCTGAGTTGCAAAACGTGGACGTTAATAAATAATAATAATAATAAAGTAAGTGAATAAAGCTACCCACTTCATAGACTTTCCTCGGGCATTCCCTACCCACCTCCTCCTTTGCAATGGAATAAAATGTTAATAAGGTAACACTTTTTCTGGTAGTGGTTCTCGTCATTCTATGATAGCTTTCCTCATGAAATGCGATCAGGTGACTCTCATTTTTAGTTAAACGAAAATAAGCGAGTTATGCTACCCTCTTCTGAGATTTCCCGTCGGAAACCACTCCTAGTTAATTAGGTGATATCTTTCCGAATGTTTGGCTATCTATGACTCACATCTTTTATTAAACGAAGTTAAGCGTTTTTTACTGTCCCTAAAGATTTGATTTATAAGGCAGCTGCTATCTGATCAGCTGATGCATTCCTTCATTGAAGCCAAATTCAGTGTCTTCCTTACGGTACTCGAATATTATAGAGAAATTATTTGTCTCATAACCGAGAGTAAACTCACTATTCCTCTATCTGGTGAGATGAGATTACAAGTGTGTCAAGGACGTGGGAAATCTGTTTAGACTCGCTGTTCCTGCGCGACGGACATTTTTAGAACTTGGCGTTTCTTACGGGTGGTCTGTTGAAACTTATTATTCAATTTCTCATATAAATATTTCCTTCTTGCTGTAGCAACCTATGTTAATAGCGATAGTATTGGGTGCGGGGGAGGGGGTAGATAGTGAGACCTGAATTTATACGAGGCTCTTTATCTATAGGGCACAAATGTTATATTAGTGCTCGGGTTCGATGTAGGGCGGGCGATAGAAGGGGAGATGATGTAGTGACTTTAGGGCGTAATGCGTCCTGCCTTGGGATAGTTGGTCCCGATATGGGGGAGGCGGCGATATGGAAGGCACTGATAAAGCATGATAAATCAGCTGATGGACTACCAGCACCCCCCCCCCACCACCACTCACCCTATTTTTCCTACAAACTGCGGACCTCTGCGCCACTCATCGCTACTCCCTTTCCAATCCTTTTCCTTCGGGATCCCGATCTGGGGCAGACGTCAGAGGTAGACAAATGCTCGGAAACCCTCGTCTTCTCTTTTCCCCAGATATCGCTAACTTACAAATTCCACTGTATCAGTCTGAATTTATCTGTAGTAACGGGTGTCCTAAGTGATGTAGGGACTTGTCCTGCCATCTTTTGAGCCGTGACACATTAATGAAACAAGTAGACCACAGTTGAAACCCTACAAAAGTCCAAAAACTTCCACCACGCAAGGGCACTAAACTAAGCAAATTTCCCATTTGCTGGTATGACAAACTATCGACCTTTTCTCCCAATTTATTTTCTATTGCTAATTAAAATAAAGTGCATTCGTTAATGCCCGAAATCGGACTCGGAATAAGGAGGATTAGAGGAGGGAGGGGTTCGAAAATACCAAATATCTCCTTACTTATGAGTGGGATCGGAAACTATTATAGAAACAACCTTGTTAAACTGTTGATGGTCAAAAATTGTTATTTTCCTATCTCATACACTAATGGAGTTATTCCTACTACCTTGTTTTCAGTACTAAGTACCCCCCTCCACCTCCACCGTTCACATGCTTTGTTCACGCGGTACCTGAGTGTCCTGTGTGTTTTGTATTAATCTCTCATGACATATTATATATCCCAGCGATGGCCGAAATATACCAGCGTCCAAACGTGGGGAGGTTCTCCAAAATCCTAAAAGCATTAAATCATAAAGTGAGATTCAATAGACTTCTGAGAAGGTGAGGAGGCCCTTGTGTGCGTTTATGTTTGGGATGGAGAGAGTGAGAGAGAAAAGGGAGGGAGAGAGAGAGAGAGAGAGAGAGAGAGAGAGAAAGTGAGAGAGAGAGAGAGAAAGTGAGAGAGAGAGCGAGTGAGAGGGGGATCTAGCTATCCTACCCTCACAGTGGAGTCGCGCAGTCTGCGCCTGTCATACCTTAGGCTTTTCTTCGCCTTTGATTGATACCTGGCTGCCTGGATGGCGATAACTAGGCAGCTCCTTGATAAAACTATCGACCCACGTGACTGATGACGCTCGCCACACACAATGGGGCCCACCCTCCTCATTGTCTTCCCTCACCTCCGACATCCTCCCAACACCCCCTCCCCCCTCGTAATACCATATGGGAATAACATGTTAAACAGCTGACTCCTTTCAGGATGACGATTGGCTGGGTTTCTACCATAGCTGCACTGCGATCAGCTGACTCATCTCTTAACAACAGTAAGCGAGTTACGTTAACCACTTTAGAGATATTCTTCCGGCATTACCTACCCTTTCCTTCTGTACAATGGAGTAACGCGCTAAACAGCTGACTCCTTTCTGAATGTTAATTGGTTGGCTTTCTACGACAGCATTCCTGTTGAACTGCGATCAGCTGATTCATCCCTTAACAAATGTTAGCGATTTATGTTAGCCACATCAGTGACTTTCCTCCGGCATCTCTCCCCTCCCTTCCTATGTAAATGGAATAATATTTAAATCTGGCAACACCTTACTGAATGTCGATTGTTTCGTTTTATGCGATTGCTGCTCTGCTGAACTGCAATGAGCTGATTCATATCTTAGATTAAACTAAACAACAAGTAACCTTGCAATGCTACCACCTTCAATTTTCAACCTTTTAATTCCTCCCGAATTCCCTATCATCCCTTCCTATACAATGGAATAATATGTTAAACTGGTAACACTTTTCCAAATGTTGATTAGTTGGCTTATTGCTCTACTTGTCAGCAGATTCCTCTCTTTAGTTAAGCGAAATTGAGCGGTGTCCTTCTCCAGCTACTTCCATCCAACAGTCTCTAAACTCTCCGGTCAATATCTTATAAGAATAACACGTTCGTAGTGATTTGCTTTATAAGGCAGCTGTTAATACTTTACTTTAAAAATCTGCTGTTATCTGATCAGCTGGGGCGTTCCTTCAATTAAGCCAAATTTGGGGTCTTCCTTACGGCTTTCCTAGTCACAGACGTTCATTCAGTGCTTAGTGCTATATAGAATGTTTTTTCTTGAAACCACATTGAAATGCAGATAGTAAGCCTTTGGATTCTAGAAACCACATTAGGCGTTTATTTAATATTCTTTCCATCAACTTGCAGACACAGCTCGTAAGAGAGATTGGTCTGTAACTTGATACGTCAGATTTATCTTTATTTGGCTTTAGGATAGGAACTATGATACTTTGTCTCCAACAGTCTGGAAGTATTCCTTTGTTATTATTACTTGTTGTTATGATATTTGTTATTATTACTTGTTGTTATGATATTTGTTATTATTACTTGTTGTCAAGGTATTTGTCATTATTACTTGTTAAGGTTTTTACTATTGTGTTACATGTAGTTAAGATACTTTTTTGTTATTGTCACCTGCTGTTAATTTTGAAAGGGCAAATCACCTTCGATGTGGTGTCCATGAATAAATAAATTAAATAAAAATTAGTGCTATATAGCAATAATATGACTCTTGCGTTAAGCAGCAGACACCAATCCGAATGTTATTTGGTCGGCTTTCTACTGTATGATAGCTACTATCATGAAATTCAATCAGCTGATTCCTCCCTTTAGTTAAACGAAATTATGCGACATATGCCGACATCTTCAGCGATTTCCCCCGACGTTCTCTATCCTCCCCAGGATCAGCTGATGCAACGTTCTCCACACTCACCGCTTATTGCAGTATAATAGTTATTTATTATACAAGTGACGAAAGTAGATCATTTTACAACTCCAGTGAAACGTTTACCCACACGAGCGAAGCGAGTGTGGTAATTTCACGAGAGTTGTAAATTCTACTTTCGTCACGAGTGTAATATTAATTTTTTTCTGTAATCGTGTAATAAATACATGATCAGATCTAACCAGAATATGAACAAAATTAGGATGTTGTGAAGATTATGGTATCTTGTTGGTAGGTTATAAGCATGGTTGTGAAAGGTTATAAGCATAGTTATAAAACAACTAGTGATGATTGTGAAGTAGTGCAGTTATAAACAAGTGCAGGTTATAAACAAGGAAGGTAATTATTATCATATTTAAATTTTAAAATATATTGATTATTTCCACCAATAATTCATTCACATTTCAATTTATTGTGTTAAAATAAATTCTTACAATGTTAAGAAACCGTTAAAAGCATATAATTTCCAACTTCAAATTATTTTTTAATTTATACTTATTACTAATTAAGAAGGCAATTCACTTTCTTCACTCTATTGCAAAATGTTTCACTTTCTTCACTCATTTCAGTTTAGTAATGTTACTATTATTCAACGATTACAGAAAAAAATAATATGACGACAGTATTGATTGGCTTTCTATTATAGTAGTTCTAATAAAGTGTCCTCAGCTGATGCGTTCCTTAAACGAAATTAGTGTAGTTTCGCTTCCTCGTTCCTTGCCATTTTTAACTTCCGGCATTCTGTACCCCTTCGCTTGAAGCCATAATTGGTTAAAAGTATGGAGAGTTTTTCTCTCGCCGTAAGACAAAGATACCATTCCGGGTGGTGGTGTTTGACATTCTATGACAGCAGTTCAGATGAAATTTGATCAGCTGATGCACCTCTTCACATTACCCAAATTAAGAGGCTTAGGTTTACCACTGAAGTGTCTTCCCTTGCTACCATTCTCTAACGCCCTTGCTTATATGGGTCAAATAATATGGAGAGTTTATTTTAAGCGTCAATATGGAAGCACCTGCCCAGATGGTGGTCTTCACTTCCAACAAGCGTCCATCGCCTCTGGTTTACAGGAGACTGGTTAGAGTAAGAGGATTTGTACAGAAGAAAGTGGCAGGGACATTTAAAATTTCATATTTTACTCCATACTGTAATCCCAAGTACTTAAAATTTCGGTTTTAAGATATCTGTTTTGAGCTTCCTTGAACCCGTTTTGACTAGTTTTGGTATGAACGAATCTTGCATAATTGAAATTATGTCCGTCGAGCAGGGGAAAACTAAGAAGGTTTCCCACGCTGGTATAACACACATTCTCTATTTCTTTGAAAAACCGATTAGTGAAAGGTCGCAGGGAGGGAGGGGGTGTTGGTTATTGACTGCTGAAAACCGGAAAGTATAAATAACTCCCTCATTATTTGAGTTACGAAAACATTTATAGAACAAAGATTGTGGAGTATCAATTGCTTGGAACAAGATTGGTTCTATAATTGCTATAACCCACTGGTTCGATTTCAGCCATTAACGAACTTTATCATTAGTTTGGCCTGAAACGCTTATATATCGAGTTTGGTTACCATTAAACAAGAATTGCGACCGCTAAAGCGCTAACAGACAAATATATGCACACAGACACACACACACACATGTGTATGTATATATATATATATATATATATATATATATATATATATATATATATATATATATATTTACAAGGTATTTACAAGGTAGGATCCATGGACATTTAAAAAATGTTTCAAAAATCGCGTAACGACTCACGAGTACGTGCGCCGCCGCTACATCGTCAATAGCTGGTTACTTAAGGGAAATCTGCTAAAACGGCTAACTTTAAAATGTTGCAATTTCATATTTAGAATTACTGTAATGTCTAGTTGACAACCTCCTCTTTCATTGTAATCGACAGAGGAGGAGGGAGGTTTTAGAGGACGACAAAAAATGAAATTCGAATTACTCCTTACCAATTAGTGATACAAAAACTCTGAATAGAACCTGTTTTAAATATCATGAAAAGATGAATAATTAACATTCTAGAGGATTTTTTGGTCGGATGCGTTAGAACAGAGATATCATATATGACTTTCAAACCCAATAACTTTAAATGAAATACAATTTGATATATTGAATATTTATTTTAGTAAAAGTTCGAGGAAGTCATATTCATCAGAATTGTATAAAAGCAGTTCCTCCAATCTCTTGAAAATACTTTTCAACGTCCAAGGTTTGAAAATTTTACTACCCACAAATATATTCTAAACACAATTTATTAATAGTACTTTATCCGTTAAACAATTAAAAACCGATATATTGACTAATGTTTTAACTTTATTGTATACATGATTATTAATTGGGCGTATACTGTGAATAGTTAACTTTATAAATGATTTTAAATCCATTTGAGCCGTTTTAAGCGAATTGAGTGAATAAGTAACGAAGGAGTGCGGAAAGAGGTAAAAATAATCCCAAGTTTGTTGGCATTTGGAAGCGGAAAAAAATGATTCCCAGACGAATGTAAATAGAAATGCAGACAACCTTAAAAATTATGTAAATAAAAAATCAAGTAAGAACCTTAAAGGCTTTGGTCCCATGCATATATTATGGCCTCTGTCGGTTTAACACTGTACATGCTTCAATCTCGAAATCATAAATATTTTGATCAATACACCTGATTCAGGGGATACAGTAAATATAATATTAATATCGGTCCGGAGAGAAAAGGAGCTTTCCCCTTGGACAAACAGACTAAACGAATAAAAAGTATAAAAACAGATAAGTAAAAATAAGAAGAAAGAGAAGAAGCAATCTTCATAAATATATAAATCCCCGAAAAGGCTCGGGGAAGAAAGCAGACCTGAGGTTGTACAGCGGAGTTCATACTTGTGTTCCGAGATAAAAGTTTACCGTGGTTTCGGACGGCAGAGCCAACTTTACGACAAGGCCTGATCGCCCATGGACCCACTTACACACGAGGGCCACTGATATTTTCGGACCAACAACTCATTAACTCCGCCCACTTCCAAAGACTCAACTTGGGCGATTTAGTGGGGAAGTGACTTTTGCTTCGTATTGCGTTTCTTCATTTACTTCTCTGTGAGAGAAACTAACTTTTCCTAGGGGTAAATTAGCTTTTCTATTTATTTATTTCATTCTGATTAGTTTCTAGAGCGTTCTTATTTATGCACAGAGGGAATGAGACTACCGTGAAGTTCGGAAAGTAATTAAATACGACAGCTAATCGAAGAAGTAACTTAAAAGTTATAAATAATCTTAATCATTCCTTGCGCTGATGACGAAAGTAATTACTTAATATTCTTTAAACTTTCTTCCTTAGTACATAGTAATAGATCTTTAGTAGCGTCTTTTCTTACAATCGTTTATTTATAAATTCAATCCATGTACATTCTACGTTGAATGGATTTGCGTTAGAATACTTTAATATGCTGACCATGATTGTTAGTATAATATACTTATTGTTGGGCACTAGTTGGTTCCGATACACTTTGAATTTTCAGATTGAGTTTGAGAAGGAGAGAATGAATTAATTTCGTGGGGAAATATTTTGAAACTACTGGAGTCATGCGAGCAAAGGGTGAAAATATCATCGGTACCAGAGTAATATTTGATGAGTTGAGAACAATGATTTGTTAGTTTTCCTATACCGAGGTTTTCCAAAATCTCATAGAAGTAACGTACATCGAGTGTGGAGTAGGTTGGTTGTCTGCAAATGAAGGGCAACTGTGTAGAGGAATTGTAGGTGTGCCGGTAGAGAGAAAGGAAATAGGCAGTATCCATTATCCAAATGTTGGATACATGCCTAAAGAATTACTTTAGGTTGATCAGGAGAAAAGGATTGAAGGAGGCTAGTAGAGTCTGGAAGTGGAAGTCTAGGTAGATGCGTTCTGTATGACTATTTTTGGAAGACTCCAGGGTTAAAGATTTTAGGTAGGACATGTAGAGTATGCGGAAGCTCTCCACAAGGTTCCGAAAGGCGTTTGCAACTACAAGGCGTAGCGTTCAGATAATAATGATGATTCAGAGTAAGAATATTGGGAGAGGAGGGTATTCCTATTCCAGGATCTCGGTAGGGTCAATCTCTGTGGATCGGACTAGGAGACATTTCCAACGAGGAAATAAAGAATGTTACTACTCCAACAGATCCTCAGTTCTCAGGCAAACTCGAAGCCACCTGACCAGCCTTCAGTTTCCAACTTAACTGATTGTTGGCTAGGGCTTCCTTCGCCAAGCTAGTGGTACAAAATGGCCTAAACCTCCAACCCAAACTGGTCGCATGGTCCGGGAAGTTCTACTCCTCCGGTTCTCCTAGCCCCCAGTCATGACAGTGGAGGACGCCGCACACTGGAGCGAGTGATTGGGTAAGCCGGACATTCATTAATGTCTCCGTTTCTACTGGTCCTAGAATATCGATTCTGGAGTCATTTTAAAGCACATCGAATATTCTATTGAACTACCTGATCAGCAATTTTGCCTGATGCGATATAACGGTATGATGAATTTTAAATGTGTACATACAGATTATGTATCGCTTACTAAGTAGATAATTGTGATTTGTAGACACATAATATCAACATATAAAATATTTAGACAAGAAAAACATGTATTTAACTATTTCTTCGAACGTGAATGGCGGCTTCAATTGCATAGAGGAGGAGGCGTTTTACACCGTACGTAGTTGGGAAAGTATAACACTAAAAGTAAAATATTTAATGAATAGGCAAGTTTAGGCAAGATCTGACGACGTTGTAAACAAGGCATTATACTCCTAAAAGCATGTCAAGTGGTATTTTTTCAAGCAAATACAAGCGATTTGCGAATTCAATTAAATAAAATTATTTTCAGCTCGATGAAAAAAAAAAAAAAAAAATTAGAGGAATTTTAAAAACCTTTTTTGCCAGTGTTTGATTTGTTATAATACCCATAATGTGTACTGGAAGCAACAATAATTTATAAAATGAAATATGAGTTCACGACGAATTTAATAAGCCAAGGCTTTTTTTAACATAGCAATTATAACCAGGCATTATGTAAAAACCATTGCAATAATATGGCTAAAAATCAATCTGCTCAATTGAAAAGGGTTTATGTGGTACTAACAATACAATCAAAATCCCAAATTAAAACTTTTATTTTTTCCCCCAATGTCCAACATTACTGAAGGATCGCTCCAGTGTGCGCCGCCTCCATACCCAGTAGGGGATGGTTCCAGATCTGTGTAGCGGGTGGGATCTACTTGGGCGAGGCACTTGCTCTACACACAGTCCAGATTCACACGCATTCTTTGTTATACCATGTAATCATACCACTGAGGCAAGCTACTGGAAAATAAACTGCCTACACCAAAACATTCCCTGAAATCGTTTATGATAGACAGGGATGTGAAAGCACCTACCTACACCACGGGGCCACAATACCCTGACTGGACATGGTGATTTTTCCAGTTACTCGATCAGCCTTTGAAAGAAGACGCTCTTGTGCGAAACTGTGGTGAAGACTATTTTGTAACGTATGTTTGATATTTAAGAGTTCAGTTAATAAAGGCTGCTTGTTGAGATAGCACGTGGTGTTCGTTATCATACATGGTGTCAAGTATGGGGTTAATCCTGCAGAACCATTAAGGCATCAACCCATTCCGGACAGGCCATGGAAAGTTCTTGGAGCTAACATTTTGATGCAAAATAAAAAAATGTATCTTTGCATTTAAGACTACTTTTCAAAATTTATTGAATTAGTTTCATTAGATCGGACTGGAACAGTATCTATTAAGAAATCTTATTTATCTAATTTTTTCTCTACATGAAATTCCCAAGAAGAGGCTGCGTTGAACAGGTAGCATGGGGTGCAACGCTACAAGAATCCAAATAATGTAGAAATTTCTAATTATATACGATTTGTTTGAAACCCCTAAAAGCTTGAACATAAAATCGTAATACTACAAAAAAGTTCTTTTTATGATATCTGTATATCTTATACATTAGAACATAAAGGTTCTCATGCCACTAAAGAAATAAAAAAATGACAGAATCCTTTAGGCAGCGAGAATATGCGCTATAATATCCGCGTTCAAATGTAATGTAAAAATACATTTTTATGTATCAGTACAATATATATTATAATAATGGTGGAAGACATTTACCAGATATATCATAAATGGTGCAATGGGCGATTTGTTTTTTTTTAAATCGAGTCTATAGTACAACCTCAATATATGCTTCTCGCAAAGGAAATAACCTTAAATAATTATTTCTAATATCGAAGGAAATTCTTCAAAAGTAAAAAAAAAAATATTAATGGAGCCTAACGTAAAAAGTACTTAGCCAAAAGTTGTATCGCCTGACTTAATCTGAACAAACCGGCCTAAATTACATTAAACATATATACTACTTTTAGGATTTATTTTAATTTCTTTTTAAGCTAAAACTCGTTCAATGGGAAAAAATATCCAGATACCAGAATCATATAACTTCCCAGATAATGTTTTGGAACATTTAAAAGGGAGAACCATAACAAAAAGTCTGTGAAAAAACTCATTTAAAATTGCGAACTGTCATGTAATAAGAAATACTATTCATTTTGTTTAATATGTAAATACTTTTTCCCCTAAAGTTATATCCGTTATCTCGCTTGAATGGAGTGAAGAGTTAAGTGCAGTCTGGCTTTTTATCCTCTACTCATTCATGAATACCGACTTTATATTTTTTTTTTTTATTTAAAGCACTTAATTCAAACTAAAGCAATCAAGAGAAAAAATATTAAAAACATAAAACAGGCTTGAGGTCGGAATAAACTGCGCTCTTACAGCAATAAGTTTCTGTGAGAGGGAGAAAAAGCGCCCTCTGGCTATAGTGCAGTATATTTTTCATTTAGGAAAAACACCTTATTAAACTCACAGCGGGCTGGAGCTGTCTTATTTTTATTTTTTACTTTAGGGGATGGCCCTGGAGTTGAATTTATGAATCTGTCCACCTAATGCGAGGGGGTGGGGGCACTTTCTTACCCCTGGAAATCATCACTTTAACCGCCTACCTCCGAGATTAAATGGGCGATTTATTGTTTGTTGTCTAATCCCATCGTTTTTAATCACATAAATATGGCCGTGATAAAACTGATTACGCAATATTTTAGATCATTATTGCAAATTGAATGAGATAAGAAAACATTAATTATTATTAAATATTGCATAACAAGAAATCAAAAATATTTTCCTCGCTCGATGGAAATTCTAAATTTTATAAAAGAAGTTAAGAGTATTTTATATTTATTTAATAAACGTTATCTTTAGATTCTAAGGTTACTTGTGACAGGTTTCCTACTGCTTACCACCCATTTTAATCAGGATAAAACAGCCACCATAAAATTCCCACATCCGTGCAGGAGCCAAACTTAGAATTAAGTAAACACTATTCACTAGAAAGTTTTCTATAACAATTACGTAAATTCGTTTATCGTGTCTTAATTTACTTTTTGTAATTATCCCAATGAAATATTATGTCTTAGTTTGACTGGCATTACAAAGCCTTTTGTTGAAATTAAGTGCTTAAATTAAACCTCTAAACCAATATTTCTTCAGGGCTTTGGGCCATTATCAAAATACTGTCAAATTTCTGTTCTGTTCTTTAGTATCTCTACTAGTTCTCTGTCCCATAATTAAGAGCATTATTACATTCAACAACGGCCTATTTAACATCATAATCCTGCTGCTGCCTTGAATGATAAATGAAATAATGGAACTTCTAGTCAGCTGTTATAGTTTCTAGAAACATTGTTTAGCAGAAAAAATGAAATAGCGATACATAAAAAAGGCTGCGTTAACTAAGCATTTCCCTCGTGTGACATACATTTGCATTTTTCTCAACAAGTAAAAGTTCAATGAGAACAATATTTAGTATTTATGCTTCAAATAATGTGCTTCATAATATAAAAGCTTATTGTTAGTATGGTGTGAGTAGGAGAAAGGGGGGGGGGTATTGAAGACCGAAAACTATAAAATGTAAATATCTCGGTAAATAATCAAGATAGTGACAATACGTACGTAACAACATTTATAGAACACTACATCTATCTATATATATATATATAAAATTGTAACCTCTGTCTGTACATTGATTTTTTTCGCGAAATTTCACGATAACTTTTCGTTTCACATGTCATAGACACCATAACTGCATTTCGTTTCTTTCGTGTCTGTTTGTTTGTTTGTTTATTTGTTTGTTTGTTTGTTAACTTTTCACGCATAAACGGCAGAACCGAATTTTATGAAACTTGGTATGAATATTACTACTAACCCAACTTAGACTTTAGGCTATATTAATATTCTCTGAGACGAACAGGAGTGGGGGTTATAAGGGAGGGCTGAAATTAAAAATAGCGATATTTCGTTTACTATTGGTTTTTCGGCAAATATGAACATAACAAAAGTTGTTTATTTTGTTATTTAGAGTAACTTTTGTTATATACAATTTTTTCGTATACCGAATTATAAACGAGATATACGCTAATACCTGTAGCGGAAGTGATCAATTTTATTTGGGACAAAAGACCAAACCGAAATAAATAAAACTCGGTATATGTATTAGCACTAACGCTTTAATTATAACAAGCCATACCAACATTTCTAGGGACGGGCAGGAGTGGGGGTTATAAGGAAGCCTGAAATTAAAAATAGCGATATTCCTTTTCCTATTGGTTTTTCGGCAAATATGAACATAACAAAAGTTGTTTATTTTGTTATTTAGAGTAACTTTTGTTATATACACTTTTTTCGTATACCGAACTATCTATTAATTCAATAATCAATTTGCCCTTAATAATTGAAATCTATGCATAATACACAGGAGACGGGAAATATGACAATTTGGAGGACAGTGAAGACTTACATAAAAAATTAATTTTCTTTTTAACAAATGCCAACAACGGGTATTAACCCTAAACACTGGGACGGGTAAATGTCAAAATATTGTGCAAAGTAAAGCCTTGCCAAAAAAATACCATCACCAATCAGCCTCAAATCAAATCCCGGGCGAAGCCGGGTATCTGAGCTAGTTTTCAATAAGAAGATAGATTGGTTCTATCTGGCATCATCTTCTGAATGATGCATATTTGCCGCAACATCCCATATCTACAACAAATTTATATCTCCACCAACATGCCATATTTACTACAACATACATACTTGCACAGGCCTTAAATTGACTATCTGTTGAAACATATCTTTATTTTGCACTTACGAAAACTTGCTAATATGCTGCAACATGCACGTCAACTGCAGGTTTATCTGATGCAGCATTTATATCTACTGCGAAATGCATAATTGCTGCAATATATCACGTCTATGTGCAGCATACATTTTTGCTGCAGATGCTAATACGAAAAAACATATTCTGCAAGACACATACTAAAATGGGTTCAACATGCCTTTCTTGCATGTGAACTACATGTATATCATATAAGGGAATCATATCTTATTTTTTTTTTTTTTTTATGTCTACTGCAATGTGCATATCTATTGCAACATTCATATCGGCCACGTGGATATAGTTCACCTTATGTATATTTGTCATATCTTCTACAACATACATATCTCCTGTAATATACATATATGCTGCGACATGAGTGTCTAGCATACACATACACATGATAAAGCTAGTCTTTAGAATCCTTAGATGAGAATTAATTATTCTTCAACAATAAATGGAATTCACTGTACCGTTTTATTTAAATTAAGTGGGCACTTCTTCATTTAAGTTAAAAACAAGATATACGACCTTCCTACTGGGGTAACCTAAGCCGAATAAAAATCTACAGTAATTCCAGATAAATTACTCCATGAAATTGTGGAGACCTAAATGGCAGTTTGGAAGTAATAGCTCTGGGTTAATCAGGATAAAATCCTGGATTGGGACTGATATCAAGGAAAGATTCCTTCTTAACCTAATCCTCTTAACTTCTGCCTCACAGACTCTTTTTTTTTTCTTCCTTAACCACTCCCGCAAGTTTAAATTCACTTATAATTTTTTAATTCTGTTTTTAGTTCAGCTGAGAGAATGTTACAAATGGAATTTCAGAAGTTTCTCCATTGAAATGGGGCCTAACTAAATCAGTAGGGAACAAACCAGATTTTTCCCATTTTCTCCCCTACACCCCGCTTAGGGAACTGAAAAGGAAATTAGTTCCCTTTTTTTTTAGGGGAAAAAAATTACAAGGGCTTTAATGGCGATTCAAGCGAGCCTCACACAAATCCAGCTTGTTCCATTCGATAAATGCTTCAACCGGTCGAGGTTTTACGGCCATTTTCGAGGAACCTTAAATAATATACGCCTCTGATCCACGTGCTCCGCATGTTCCGAAGTATTCGACTGCCTGAGTGCTTCAGTTTCTAAAAGCGAGTTCATACGTTTTAGCAGATTTCCCTTGTGGGATATCAGCTATTATGGCTGTATTCCTGACAAGATTTTTGACAAATTTCTTCAAATGTCCAACAATCCTGACCAAAAAGAGCCTTTATACATCTCATATGCTATGCATACAGAGGTCACCTGAGGTCAGTTCTCCTGGGTCAGCCTGTCTGTGCATGTAATCTAATAGTCATAATCATCAGTCATCCCGTGGGACTATCAGACGTATTTAGTCCCTTGACGCATTACTTCGGTATTAGAGAGGTGAAATTTCGAGAATTCGGAATATCTCCGTCATTTTGAGTCGGATCGAAAAATCAGCCAATCATATTGCAAATGCAATGTTCTATAAATGTTGTTATTTACGTTTTTTCACTATCTGCATTATTAACCAACATATTTGCATTTCTTACTTTTCGTCCTTCAGTAAACCCCCACTCCTACTCACTTAATATTGACAGTGAGGTGTTGCGTTATGAAGCACATTATTTTATGCCGAAATACCATTGAACTTTTACGTTCTCAAGTAAACGCAAATACGTAACGGTCGTGGGGAATCTGTTTCGCTAATGAAGAACCGAGATATTTGCTATTTTCAGTTTTCAGCCTTCATTAAACCCCCACTTCTACTCGTGCTACATAAAAAATATATTATTATATAATAAACCACATTATTGGAAGCTTAAATACCAAATATTGTTTACAAGAGACCCTTCTTATACGAGATACAATAAAATTATAATTGACTGAAATATTTCTGATTACCATTTGCATTTACTCACTTACAACTCATGGTGGTGTTAAGTGTTATCAGTAAGTAGATTTATCTATTGTTAAATGGGTTGCTTAGTTTACGCAGCCCCTGCGTGATGGACTTTATTTCATTTTCATTTTTGATTAAATCCTATGAATGCATTTTGTAAGGAGTTTCTTTTTGAGGAAAGTAGGCCTACACATAACTACTCAGCCATCTATATAAGCCCTGAATATCATTGTTCAAAATAAATAATTTCTCGGTTGGCTAAACAGCTGATTACTTATGGTCTGTGAGTCAGCTGTTCAAAGCTAGTGCGAGTAACGAGTTTAAGCTCTGGTGCCGTTTGATGTCTTGCTTCGCCGACGTCCAGCCCCTAACGGAGTTAGCATTCTAGATGTCCACCACCTCCCGAACTTCCTCTCCAAAGCCAAACAGGCAAGTTACAGCCGGACCGCAGTCCAAGCTTTTACACAAGTTCTCCTCTTGGGGCTTAAAGCCAAATGGTTAAATTTAAGTGCTTTAATTTAAACAAAACGTTGAACTCAGAGGAGAAACATTAAGTTCGGGCGAGTCCCATACCCTGTCATTAAGTCACCAGATAATACATTCATAGGATTTAATCAACATAAAAATGAAATAACGTCCGTCTGCGTTAGCTAAGCAGATTTCACTCGCGAAGTTTTACAATAGATAAATCTACTTACTAGTAACAATGCCACCATGAATTTGAAGTGAATAAATACAAACGGAAATGAGAAATCTTTCAGCCAATTATAATAACCTCTAAACAGAAAGCGACTGAATTGTAAAAAAAAGGTTTGCCAACCTCTCAGATTTGAACAGATAGATAGAAATATTCTTCACAGGAAACAAAAACAACATTTGCTATTTTTAGTACTGTAATTTATAATGAACTAGCTCAGATACCCGGCTTCGCTCGGTGGTATTTTTTTGGCAAGGCGTTACTTTGCACAATATTTTGACATTTACCCGTCCCAGTGTTTAGGGTTAATACCCGTCGTTTCTGTGGATTTGTTAATAATAAATTTAATTTCTTATGTAAGACTTAACTGTCCTCCGTGTTGTCATTTTTCCCGTTTCCTATGAATTATGCATAGTTTTGAATTATTAAGGACCAAATATTAACATACATTTGAATTAATTTTTCCAGGTGAGGTACCTGGTAGTTCATATTGAAAAGAATTGTTGAGGGAATTTCTCTAAATAACAAAATAAACAACTTTTGTTATGTCTACGTTTGTCGAAAAACAAATAGACAATGAAATATCACTATTTTTAATTTCTGGCGTCCCTTATAACCCCCACTCCTGCCCGTCCCTAGAAATGTTAGTATGGCTTATTATAAGGAAGGCGTTAGTGCTACTCACATACCGAGTGTTTTATTTAGTTCGGTTGAGTCTTTTGTGCCAAATAAAATTGTTGACTCCCGCTATAATTTTTAGCGTATAACGCCTTTATACTTCGGTATACGACGGTAGTTTATGTAACAAAAGTTTTTCTCTAAATAACAAAATAAACAACTTTTGTAGTGTGCATAATTGTCGAAACCCCAATAGGAAACGAAATATCACTATTTTTAATTTCACGCCTCCCTTATAGCCCCCCCCCTTCCTGTTGTCTCAGAGAATATTAATATAGCCTAAAGTTCAAGTTGGGCTAGTAGTAATATACATACCAAGTTTCATAAGATTCGGTTCAGCCGTTTATGCGTGAAAAGGTAACAAACAAACAAACAAATAATCAAACAAACTAACACACACGAAAGAAACAAAATGCAGTTATGGTGTCTACGACATGTGAAACGAACATTTATCGTGAAAATTCGCAAAAAAACAATGTACAGACAGAGGTTACAATTTTATATATATATATATATATATATATATATATATATATATAGAGAGAGAGAGAGAGAGAGAGAGAGAGAGAGAGAGAGAGAGAGTGAGAGAGAGAGAGAGAGATAGATAGATTAGAGTAATCTTTATCACAGTCAAATAAATTTTAGTAGTCCAAGAACTTATGACGGGTGGGGGGGGGGGTCAGCAGAACATATTTGCATGTATCTCGTATAATAATAGTCGCTTGAAAGCAATATTTGGTATTTAAGCTTCGAATAATGTGGTTTATTATATAACCGACGTTTGTTTATGTATGAGTAAAAGTGGGGGTTTGCTGAAGGCTGAAAACTGAAGAATGCAAATATCTCTGTTAATATTCAAGATAGAGAACGAACTGTAGCAATATCCATAGTACATTTAATTTGCAATAGGATTCATTCTATACAGCTATTGAAGTTAGTGAAAACTATAGATCAAGAACTCATTTTTAGCAGATTTCCCTTAAGGGAAATCAGCTATTGAGGTTGTACTCATGACGGAATTTTCGAAATTTTTCTTCAAATGTCCATCGATCCTACCTAGTAGATGACGAAAATGAGGTCCGTTCAAAACTGTATATATATATATATATACATATATATATATATATATATATATATATATATATATATATAAAATTGTAATCTCTGTCTGTACATTGATTTTTTTTCGCGAAATTTCACGATAACTTTTCGTTTCACATGTCATAGACACCATAACTGCATTTTGTTTCTTTGGTGTCTGTTTGTTTGTTTGTTTATTTGTTTGTTTGTTTGTTACCTTTTCACGCATAAACGGCTGAACCGAATTTTATGAAACTTGGTATGTATATTACTATTAACCCAACTTAGACTTTAGGCTATATTAATTTTCTCTGAGACGAACAGGAGTGGGGGTTATAAGGGAGGCCTGAAATTAAAAATAGCGATATTTCGTTTCCTATTGCTTTTTCAGCAAATATGCACATGTGAAAAGTTGTTTATTTTGTTATTTAGAGTAACTTTTGTTATGTCCACTTTTGCCGTATACGGAAGCATAAATGAGTTATACGCTATAAACTAAACTGGGAGTCCACAATTTTATTTGGCACTAAAGACTCAACCGAATTGACTAACTTGAACTAAACTCGGTATGTGAATTAGTACTAACGCCTTCATTATAATAAGCTAATACTAACATTTCATGGGACGGGCAGGAGTGGGGGTTATAAGGAAGGCCTGAAATTAATAATAGTGATATTTCGTTTCCTATTGCATTTTCAGCAAATATGCACATAACAAAAGTTGTTTATTTTGTTATTTAGAGAAACTTTTTTTTTTATATACACTATCATCGTATACCGAAGTATAAAGGCGTTATACGCTAAAAATTATAGCGGGAGACAACAATTTTATTTGGCACATAAGACTCAACCGAACTAAATAAAACACTCAGTATGTGTATTAGCACTAGCGCCTTCCTTATAATAAGCCATACTAACATTTCTAGGGACGGGCAAGAGTGGGGGTTATAAGGGAGGCCTGAAATTAATAATAATGATTTCCTATTGGGGTTTCGGCAAATATGCACATAACAAAAGTTGTTTATTTTGTTATTTAGAGAAATTTGCTCAACACTTCTTTTCAATATGAACTACCAGGTACCTCACCTGAAAAAATGAATTCAAATGTATGTCAATATTTTCTCCTTAATAATTCAAATCTATGCATAATGCACAGGAGACGGGAAATATGACAATATGCAGGACAGTGAAGTCTTACATAAAAAAAATAATTTTATTATTAACAAATGCCAACAACGGGTATTAACCCTAAACACTGGACTTTAGGCTATATTAATTTTCTCTGAGGCGAACAGGAGTGGGGGTTATAAGGGAAGCCTGAAATTAAAAATAGCGATATTTCGTTTTCTATTGTTTTTCGGCAAATATGCACATAACAAAAGTTGTTTATTTTGTTATTTAGAGTAACTTTTGTTATATACACTTTTGTCGTATACCGAAGTTTAAAAGCGTTATACGCTAAAAATTAAAGCTGGAGTCAACAATATTATTTGCCAAAAAAGACTCAACCGAACTAAATAAAACTCGGTATGTGTATTAGCAGTGAGGCCTTCATTATAATAAGCCATACCAACATTTCTATGGACGGGCAGGAGTGGGGGTTATAAGGGAAGCCTGAAATTAAAAATAGCGATATTTCGTTTCCTATTGGTTTTTCCGCAAATATAAACATAACAAAAGTTGTTTATTTTGTTATTTGGAGTAACTTTTGTTATTACACTTTTGTCGTATACCTAAGTATAAATGAGTTATAAGTTAAAACTTTAGAGGGAGCCAACAATGTTATTGGGCACTAACGGCTGAACCGAACTTAACAAAGCTCGGTATGTCAATTAGCATTAATTCTTCCATAATTATAAGTTATATTAAAATTTTTAGGTTCGAACGGGAGGGGGGTTATAAGGGAGGCCTGAAATAAAAATTCACCATATTTACATGTATAAGAGACGGGAAATATAAAAATATCGAAGACAGTGAAGCCTTATCGAACAAATATTCTATTATTAGCAAATCCACGGCAACGACGGGTATCAATCCTAAACACTGGGACGGGTAAATGTCAAAATATTGTGCAATGTAAAGCCTGCTAAAAAATACTATCACCATTCAGCCTCAAATGAATTCCCGGGCGAAGCCGGGTATCTGAGCTAGTATATATATATATATATATATATATATATATATATATATATATATATATATATATTTGTCTGTTACTGCTCTAGTGGTCGCAATTTTTGTTCAATCGTTACCAAACTCGATATTTAGTCGTTTTATGTAAAAAGAAAGATTAAGTTCGTTAATGGCTGAAATCGGACTAGTGGGAGAGGGAGTTTAGAGGGAAGGATTATCTAAACTTCGAAATATTTCCGTTACTACGTCGGATCGAAAAATTGTATAGAATCAATCGTATTGCAAATTAAATTTACTATAAATATAGTTATATACATTTATTATCTATCTTGAATATTAACTGAAATATTTGCATTTTTATGAAATCGGGGCGGATAACGGATGAGAGTAAAACTTCACGTGGGAAATCTGCTTAGTTTACGCAGCCCCTGCGTGACGGACTTTTTATTGACATATCTACTCTATTCTCTCACAATCCTGAGTAAGAAGCTCCATTCCACAATTCTAAACGACACGAGTTTTTTTGTACTCAAGACAACATGGTCCCTGATAGACATAAATCAACGAAACATCCAGATACGAAAGAAAAAAAAAATGGATTTATACAATGATTCTTTCTTAAAAAATTGAGGAATTTGACATTATAAGTTCTGTTGAATAAACTACTAAAACATATTGGTATGCTTGCTTCAAAGAAAATTTTCACGAGTCAAACGTCTTATTTCATAATTAATAGCAAATAATGTTGTCAAAGTGCTTTTAGCAGATTTCCCTTAAGGGAGGTTAGGGGGAATTGAGGTTGTACTTATGACGGAATTTTCGAAATGTTTCTTCAAATGTCCATCGATCCTACCTAGTAGATGACGAAAATAAGGTCCGTTCAAAACTGTATATATACATATATATATATATATATATATATATATATATATATATATATATATATATATATATTTGTCTGTTACCGCTCTAACGGTCGCAATTTTTGTTTGATCGTTACCAAACTCGGAATTTAATCGTTTTATGTAAAAAGGAAGATCAAGTTCGTGTATGGCTGAAATCGGACCAGTGGGAGGGGGAGTTTAGAGGGGCGATTTTCGAAAATTCGTCATATCTCCGTTACTATACGTCTGATCGAAAAAGTGTATAGAATCAATCTTATTGCAAATTAAATTTACTATAAATATTAATCTATACATTTATTCTGTATCTTGAATATTAACCGAGATATTTGCATTTGTATTCTGTGTGTCGTCGGCAGGAGTCGGCTATGTTCAGGAATTTCCACCGAGAGCTCTGGCGGCCGTTTCCATAACTATTCGTCCCTCTTGAATAGGATTAGAGATACCTTACTACTACAGGTGTTATTGGGCAGATTTATCTACTGGAAAACGTCACGTGGGAAATCTGCTTAGTTTACGCAGCCCCTGCGTGACGGACTTTTATTTAAGAGAGATACATACAAATACTGCGTGATCAATCATCATCAATAAAGGTTTTTGACATTTAACCGTTTCATTCAAACTATATTCGTTTATATCTGAAATTGCACCAGGGATATATAGAGATTTAAAAATCCAAAATATCTCCGTTATTAAGGGTTGGATCGACAAATGTTATGGAATCAATATTACCAAGATATTGATGGTCTGCATGTGTTAGATAGATTTCTTCGTAACTCAAATATTAAGCACTGATTTGGTATTTCATGTTTCGTGATTAACTGAATCCCCATTTCTATCACCATATTTTCAATTAGAAACAGAGAATATATGGCGAGGTAAGATCACTAGTGACGTATATCAGCACGTAGGATATCGGCTTAGTTAACGCAGCCCCTGCGTGACGGACTTTGTATTTCTTCTTATCATTGCATATTCCGCTTAGGTCTTGTAGTGTAAGCATTTTGGGGTTTCCACCCCTTACTTATGTTTTCAGCATCGTCATTGTCATGACCCAAGAATACTTCAATATATATATATATATATATATATATATATATATATATATATATATATATATATATATAGGAAGCAAAGGGTTACATTTTTATAAATTGTTTATATAATATAATATATCTTTATATAATTTCATTCCAAAATTCTAAAAAAATCCCATTTATATGTTTTGCGTTTTCTGTAACACCGCTTCAGGAATATAATCATAGACTTAAAAAGTTTAGGGCTATCAAAGCATATTTCCCATACAGTGGAATATAATCTAACCATCTTCTCTCGGTTTCTCTCACTGTAAAAAACTTATTGATAAAACTAAAACATTATACAAAGAAAAGAAAATAAATTCCAGGAAGATAGTAGAATCTATATATTTAAAAATATTAAAAGAACTACAAAACAGATTCTGGTAAAGCGGATACAGTTTTCTGCAAACATAATAAAAAAATGAAAAATATAATATGTTATCCACTTTTTAGATTCCAAATTTTAAGGTGATTATATATTTTTCTGAATATATTGTATACAATGTGTTATAAAATTGAATTGTGGGACCTTTGTTCTAACTTATACATGACCATCAAAGCACTATGACCTCAGTTAAATAAGCTGACATTTTATAATTCTTTTTAATTGGTAGGTAGAGCGTCGATTATCCGAACTAATGTTGTCAGAGGTGGTTCGGATAATCAAAAGTTCGGATAATCAAAATTTTTATTTATTTTGTGTTTATTTATTTTCTTATAAATAATAAGGAAAAGGAAAATCTAAAACAACTTTGTAAAAAAAAAAAAAAAAAAAAAAAAAAAAAAAAACAAGTTTGTTTATTTATATAAACATAGTATGTATGAGCATAGTGAAGAAACGAGTGTTATGAAATACATACATACATATGTATAAAGCGGCCCATAGACGGTCAATATTATTGTGCAATATTCCGGGTTGTGCAATTTAACTGAGCGTGTGTAGACGATATTGAAAGGTTGCACAATATATTGTGTGATTGATGAAAAGTTGAAAATATATTGTACAACCTGAAAAATATTGCGTCGTCTGTTGGCAGTATTGCGCAATATACCGTCAGTTGGTCTCAAGCAGCGGTCGTTTCAACAAGTCGTCTCATTATAGGCCTTATCATGGGTGACAAGAAAGCGGAAAAACAATTTATTTGTGAATTTATAGAAGTGTATCGTGGTCTTCCGGCTCTGTGGGATGTCAAGTCCAAAGGCTATAGTAATCGGGCGAAAAAGGGGGAGCAGTATGACGTGTTAATAGAAAAATACCGTGAAAAACACCCGGATGCTGAGAAACAGGAAGTGGTTAAGAAAATAAATTCTTTGCGTACAAACTTCCGGAAAGAATTGAAACGGATTCGCGATGCAGAGAAGAGTGGTGCAGGTGCAGAGGATGTTGAACCTTCGTTGTGGTATTTTGAGGAAATGAGATTCCTTCAAAGTCAAGAAACACCCAGTGCGTCAATAAACACGATGGACATATCTGAGGATATTACTGATACGGTTGACAACAACGAGGATCGTGGCGATGCAAATGAAACAAGCGTCCGCACAGTGAGTTCTCCATTTTATTAAATTTCTATAGAAGTATAATTATCCTACATAAATTAATATTATTTCTTTCATTACATAATATCAACTTATTAGTTAACATAATAGTTATTTTACTGTGTTTTAGTAATTAGTATTATTGTTAGGTAAGTATTAGTTCAGTCTGTTGCGCCTACAATTTTCCATTGCCATGAAACCTGGCCTTCATTGTTGAAGAAATCAGAATAGGTATCTCTGACTACTTTAGCATTATGTGTTGCGTTTCTGGAGGAAGGGTTTGGAGGAAGTGATGTTATCTCATTTACAACATCCCTCCACGATCCGTTTGTGACAACGCCTGCCTGCAAATCCTCACTGTCAACGAGATTCATAGTGACATAAGCTCGTGATTGGCGTTTGCGTAAATAGTTGTGTAAATAACAACATGCCAAGGCAACTGTTCGAGCCTTTTCTGGAGAAAGTGCTATTGGCTTCTGTAATACACCAAATCGGCTTACCAAAATCCCAAAGGTATTTTCGATCACACGACGAGCACGACTCAGTCGATAATTGAAAATTCTCCTCTCCACATTTAATGCTGCTTGGGGGTAGGGTTTCATCAAATTTGCTGTCATCCCAAAGGCATCATCGCCCAAAAAAACGAATGGCAATATTTTCTGACTATTCGGCAGTTGTGTTCGCTCCGGAATTCTCAATGTATTATCAGCAAGCGCTTGCCCGAATTTCGTGTAACTGATTACACCACCGTCAGATATTCTCCCATTTATTCCTACGTCAACCATCATGAACTCATAGTTGGCATTGGACACTGCCATCATGACAATGCTGAAGAATTTTTTATAATTGAAATACAGAGATCCAGAATTGTCGGGCTTCTTTATTGCGACATGTTTGCCATCGATTGCACCCAGACAATTGGGAAAATTCCACAGATTGTAGAAATCCAGTGCAATTTGTTTCCATTCTTCTTCTGTACTTGGTACCTGCAACAAGGAAAAACAACTTGATAAGAGCTACAGAAAATTACCAATTTTCAGCAAAATGTAGAGAAAAATAGGTGAATGATGAAAATGCTGTAGCGATTGGGCAACAGGGTGTAGTAGCTAAATTAGTACGGTCGTGGGTTGATAGTTGACACAAGTTGTTAGTTGACAAATTCGATTACCTCGTACTTCACATCGAAGATGTGTCGCATTTGTATTAAGGGTAGTATGTAATTGTGTATTTTTCTTGAGAAGTTGTAAAAATGCCTGTTTACGATTACAGTATCTATCAGCAGTATAACCCAACCATATCAAAAGTTCATCCGTTACCATAACTCGTTTATCTAATTGTATTTTCCAGAAAAAACGATTGCGGCGATCATTTTCAATGTCTACACCAAATTTATTACACACATCGTTGACGGACAATTTCACCAAATTATTAGCAGACCACGTTGACACATCTGAATCACGTAACGTAATACAATTAGGAACCATGTCGACAGAGATCACACATCGTGATGTGTGATCTCCGTCGAGGTCCGTCCTATTTATTTTATCCTACAGAGAACTACCACCACGATTAGTTCGTAGTAGGCCTACACTGTTATCTACATTGAGATGACGTCACATATGTGTGACATGTGGTAGCAAACGACTTCAAATATTATTGGTTTTGTAATTTGTATCTTGGAAAATAATTTTCGTCATTGAATCTGTAATGTGTCAACTAACAACTCCCTCTGCGTCAACTATGAACCCTCTGGTTGTTCATTGACACACAAGAGACATTTCAGTTTTACTGCAAATAACTCGACACCCAATGATGTTAACAGCTTTTTTCTTTCATGAAAATGTGCGTGACTGTTTCCTCTTTCTAATGAAACATAATACTCCCACAAATCTTCATCCGTAACTCCACACTTGTTGAAAAAGCGTTTCGTGTGTCAACTATCAACCCGTGACCCTATAGGAGCATCCACATCTGAAGTTACAAATCGATAATGCTTTGAAAACTCGCTTGAATGGTAATACTGCATAACTTAATTTAGTTTTTTTCTTTTCCTCCTCAGGCAAATGATGAACCTCGTCACATGCCCAGGAAAAGAAAAGCTCCAGATCCCACTGAGGAATTGGTGAAATTGGCTTCCAAACGCCTTCAACAACCACAAGACGACAGCGACAAAATTGCTGCAGCTTGGGCAGTCGAGCTCCGCAAAATGGATCCACAACAACAGTTGTTTGCGAAGAAGGCCATCAGTGATATTTTATTTGAGGGACAAATGGGGACCTTACATCGTAATTCAGTGGAAATTAACATCTCACGTGTATCCACACCATACAGTGTTCAGTCCCTCCCTTCATTATCCCTCAATACACCTTCATTCGGTCAGTACGAATCAGCAGACCCCTCCACGCCCAGTGCAGGTGCATTCTTTGCTAATTATCAGTAAAGAAGTTATTTTCCAAATTCATGTACATAGGTATAAGTTCTGTATACTGATAATTCTTGTTCTAGCCAATGTATGACAATATTTTGAATGTTTAAATACAATGATTTCAAATGAAAAATGTACTTACCTTAATGTATTCCTTGAGGCAGTTGATCAGAGCAGTGCACGTTTCCATAACAATGTGACCTATTGACTGAGGTGAAACAGCAGTTAAAAACTTCAGGTCTTCAAAACTATTCCCAGTTGCGAGATATCGTAGGGTTATGGACAACCTTTGACTTGCAGGAATTGCATCGCGCATGATAGTGTTCCTTTTCCCGATTTCAGGAGTAACCAAAGCGAGGAGTTCATCAAATAATTCTCCGTCCATCCGTAAAAAGTTGCGGAAATCATTAGGTTCAATTACTCTCAGTTCATTGAGTAACTTTTCGTGAGTGTACTTCTCCCTATCAAGAAACCACTGTTTAGCCCATTTTCTACCTTTCTGCGAGCCCTTTTTGTTCTTTTTGTTTTTTGCACTTGCGGCCACAGCAATTATCACGCAACACAATTCACTTTCATTCAACATCATGACTTCATGAAATTCTGCCGGGGACTGTTTGCACAATGTGGTTGTACGTCTATGCTCGCGATTGTGCCATATATTGCACAACCTTCAATATCGCCTCCATATGGTACAACTTTTTGCACAAACCACAATATTGTACAATAATATTGAACGTCTAGGGGCCGCCGTCAAAACATTGTGCAACCCACATTGCACAATAATATTGACCGTCTAGGAGCCGCTTAAGTTGTCCAATTTGAGCTACATGTACAATACAAATACAGTGTACACCTCACAAAGTTATATGAACGGAAAGGGTTTCACAGAATCTAATGCAATGAACAAATTAGGTAGTGTATACAGTTCTAAGTAAACCAATGCGTATTCAACGTCTAATTTCATTGAACACACATTGAACCAGATACAAATATGTAACGAATCAGTTTCTGAGAAATAATTAATGATGGCTTCCTTTATAGACGTTCTCAGAAAAATAATTTTATTTTAGTTTAATTTTATTCAAAGTAACAATAATTATAACATACCAATAAGTAAATTAAATGATCAGTTTAATTAAAATTACACATAAAAAAAAACAAAAAAAAACTGGTTCCGATAATCGAACGTTCGGATAATCGACGCTCCACTGTACTGACTTTTATAAGACTTCGCCATACTTCCTTGAGATCCTATTCTGTATTAATTCTCTTAAAGCTCTGGACGTTTTTGCTAATACTTAGAGATAGATTTACGGTGTCTCCACTTCATCAAATATTTGAGGATAAATAGTATTATATTTTGCGTTCTAGTAATTTAGAAACAATCCCTTTCAGCTAAGAAGTATAGCATTAAAATAGGGAGTTATTAAGTATACTAGCTGTAGGTAAAATCATGGTTACGTTTTCTCCAGTAGATATTATTAGGAGCAGAAATCCAATTGTTTAAGCCTACATTTCAATATTTTAGTCTTAAATTTGATTATAAAGTTGTCCGTTTCATGATTGTCGCTGTTGTCGAGTAGTAGTTCTATAAGGTTGGATGGTAAGGTCTTGTCGGTTATTAGCCTGCAGTCTGTAAGTAAGTGTTTGATAGTTCGTTGTGTATTACACAATGTACGTAAAGGTGGTTCAGTCCTAGTCCAGGTATGTTATCCGTTCTTCTTTTCAAGTTCTTTCAAGAAAATATTTGATAGTTCACAAAATGGGAGCACACGTAGCTAATTTCTCTTTCTGCTGAAATCAATAATGATCAAACTTCCAAATATCATCGAGCATGTACTGCGATGAATATTGAAATATTCCTTTACTTAATTTTCGAACTTTAAATCAAATGAAGAATAATTTCTGCCAGGAAGGACAGTACATTTGACGGCTGAGGAACAGAGTCCCTGCGTGAAGGATTTTTTAATATAGATATGGGTGATTTTTTTTTAATATAGTGTGAGTGTGTGTGTCGAGGAAATATGTTAGAGTCATCCTTTTTTGTAATTTATATTTCGATGGGAGACCATAGCTTTATCAGCTGACCTACGATGCGTTTGAGAGATGTTTGATCCACAGCTGACCGTCGGGATCAAGAAACCAGGAGAGGGGGAGGAGAGGGGAATCAGCTGGAACACAGGGAAAGAAGAGGGTGGCATAATGAGGGCTTGTATAATTAGCAAAATGGCGGGAAGCCCAACTTTTTACCGCCAATTCCTATTTAAATGGCCACCGGACAACTTTGAATGCTCTCTACACTCATCTCTTTTTATTCTTTTTCTTTCCGTTTTTTGAGTAGTGTTTTAAGCGCCCCCTCCCCCCGTGTAGAGTTCCCCCTTTAGTGGGCTGGGGGGTTAAAACCTCCCTGCTCTGACTGCTAAAGTTAAATTGGAGGCTGCTAGACAAATTAGGGAACACTTCTCGTCCAACACAACTTCCTACAGGCACAGAGGGAAAAACTCTTAAAACCAGCTAAAAACTCCTTGTAGGATATAGTTAATTTTTTTTTTGTGGGTACTTCAGAGAATCAAACATTCCTTCTTTTTTCCGCCGTTTCATAAGATACAAATATATGTGGCAGACAACACTGTTCCCACTCAAGAACCACTTTTCCAACAACAAATTTTCTAAATACAAGCCCTACTGGAGACTGAAAAGACAGTATGAATAGCTCACTGACAGAATGCCGAAAACACCAGGACTTCCCCTAAGACTTACAAGAACTTTTGACTGAAGGCAGCCCATACATTAAAACAACTTATTCTCATACCTACACAAAATTCAAATATAAGACAAAATTCAATTTTTTTAATTAATTTATTAATGGACACCACATCGAAGGTGATTTGCCCTTTCAAAAGTAATAACAGGTAACAATAGCAAAAAAACATACCTTAACAGCAAGTAACAATAATAAATACCTTAACAACAAATAATAACAAAAAATATCTTAACAGCAAGTAACAATAATAAATACCTTAGCAACAAGTAATAATAACAAATTCCTTAGCAGAAAGTAATAATAACAAATATATTAACAACAAGGGACAATAATAAATACCTAAACAACAAGTAATAATAACATATACCTTAGCAACAAGTAATAGTAGCACATAACTTAGCAATAATACTAATAATAACAAGTACCAAAAAAAAAAAAAAAAAAAAAATACACATATACAGTTGGTGGATGATTAATGCATGTTAAATGTTATCATATATTTCAATTTTGTGTAAGTATGAGAATATATTGTTAATGTGTGGGCTGCCTTCCGTCAATAGTTCTTGTAAGTCGTAGGGGAAGTCCTGGTGTTGTCGTTTTCGGGATTCTGTCAGTATATGTCTTATCTTCAAGGGAGTGTTACAAGTTGAGCAAGTAGGTCTGTCAGTCTTATAAGACTGACCATAAAGATAAGACTGACAGACTGATAAGACAAAATTAACATACAAATTAAGTCTGTAACAAGATTTCAAATTATATGCATTAATGGTATTAAATGCGTTTGTACACATGTATATGTTTACCCTGAAGGAGGAAAGTACGACAATCTTTAGCAAAAGTACCATTTTCAGCCATTCATTTCCTATTGATCATCCACCAACTATGCTCATCAACATATTTTTTTTTTTTATGTTGACTTATAAAAAGTTTATCTATTTCACTTTTGTTGTTTGCCATTGTTTTTTTGTTGTATCTATTTTACTTTTGTTATTTGACTTTGTACAATTTTTTTACTTTTTAAAGTGCAGACCAGCTTTGATGTTATGTCCATAATTAAATAAAATTTTTAAAAAATGAGTTACATGCAAATGCGTTTCATGAATGGCTTTATAAATTAAGGTTATACGTTTTAAACTACAACCACTTAATTAAAGGGTTGGATCCGCCAGTATAGTTGATACTGTAGTCATATCTGTCGGTGAAGACCGTCGTCACTGGCTGATAGTCGAGTACAGCTGGCATTGCGCTATAGATGCTACTTCAAGCCGTATAGAGTTGCACTACGATTATACGTTATAACATTATACGTTTTAAACTACAATCAGTAATAATAGTAGAGAATAAATTGTAAGGTTTAGAGACTCTTTACTACTACTGTTACTAGTATGCAGATTTCTATGTTGTAAAACTTCACTAACTAAAGTGGAAGGTCCATTCTGAGGCACTGCTCTAAGGAAATGATTGGAGTAAGCCAGTAATTCATACTTTCTTGTATTTAGCCTTCTGTGCCCCCGACCCCCCACCCGCCTGTCCATTTAAACTCACCGGTTTTTGCCCTAGAAATATCTCTATTTCTCATATTCGATGAAATGAAACGGGTGTTATACCAGCACGCGGGAAATCTGCTTCGTTTACGCAACCCCTGCGTGGTGGACTTTTAGCAGATTCCCCTTAAGGGAAATCAGCTATTGAGGTTGTACTCATGACGGAATTTTCGAAATTTCTCTTCAAATGTCCATCGATCCTACCTAGTAGATGACGAAAATGAGGTCCGTTCAAAACTTTATATATATATTTGTCTGTTACCGCTCTAGCGGTAGCAATTTTTGTTTGATCGTTACCAAACTCGATATTAAGTCGTTTTATGTAAAAAGAAAGATCACGTTCGTTAACGGCTGAAATCGGAACAGTGGGAGGGGGGGGGGGTTTAGAGGGGAGGAGTTTTGAAAATCCGAAATATCTCCGTTTCTATACGTCGGATCGAAAAATTGTACAGAATCAATCTTATTGCAAATAAACTTTGCTATAAATATTGTTATATACATTTATTCTCTATCTTGAATATTAACCAAGATATTTGCATTTTTATTAAATCTGGCCGGGTAACGGACAAGAGTGACTTTCCTGCCAAAAGCTAGTTCGGCCGTTTCCTGACTGCTCGGCTCTCGTGAAATTTCTCTATCGTAAAACTTCACGTGGGAAATCTGCTTAGTTTACGCAGCCCCTGCGTGACGGACTTTTGACACTATGCCATCAGCTGTTGCATTGAGCTCCCTATAAAGGACCGGATCAGCTGCTGCTTTGTATCGGTTGACTCTAGAGACCAGGTTGTAGGTAGCTCTCCAACTCGACTCTGCCAACGGAGTATTGACAAGGGCCGGAAGTGGGCCGTAATTAATCCTCTTGGAAACTTGACTCACTTCCGGACGATTGACCGTTCAAAGGTAGGTCCCGAATAGGACCTTCAGACAACTCCTAGGCATTCTCAAGCTGTAGCGTGACCGGCTTTCTACAATCATTTCCTCAGGACAGTACCTCAGAATGGACCCTCCACTTTAGACGCGAGGTACTGTCCGGGATAACTTGAGAAGAGAAAAGTCCATCACGCAGGGGCTGCTTAAACTGAGCAGATTTCCCACGTGAAGATATGCAATAGAGAAATCTATATACGAGAGCCGACAGTTACGGCCGAACTAGCTTTTGGCGTGAAACGTTCGTTATCGGCCCATATTTAATAAAAATACAAATATCTCGGTTAATATTCAAGATAGAGAATAAATGTATATAACAATATTTATAGTAAATTTAATTTGCAATAAGATTGATTCTGTACAATGTTTCAACCCGACGTATAGTAACGGAGATAATTCGAATTTTCGAAAATCCTCTCGTCTAAACCCCTTCCCTCCCACTGGACCGATTTCAGTCGTTAACGAACTTGATCTTTCGTTTTACATAAAACGACTAAATATTGAGTTTGGTACCGATGAAACCAAAACTGCGACCGCTAGAGCGGCAACAGACAAATATATATATACAGTTTTGAACGGACTTCATTTTCGTCATCTTCTAGGTAGGATCGATGGACATTTGAAGAAAAATTTCGAAAATTCCGTCATGAGTACAACCTCAATAGCAGATTTCCCTTAAGTGAAATCTGCTAAAACATTTTGAGTCTGGTTATAGTGAAAAAAAAATAAAATAAAACAATTTTTTTCTTTCATAAGATACACATAAATTTGGCAGACTGTTCCAACTCACGAACCAATTTTCCGATGACGAATTAGCTAAATAAAAGTCCGTTGCGCAGAGGCTGCGAAAACTAAGCAGATTTTTCACGCGCTGGTTTAACAGACTTCTCTCATCTCATTGCATATTCTCTATTTCTAGGTTAAAAAGTCCGTCACGCAGGGGCTGCGTAAACTAAGCAGATGTCCCTCTTGAAGTTTAACAATGGTTAAATCTACATACTAGTACACAACACCACCACGAATATTAAGTGAATAAATACAAACGGTAATATGAAATCTTTCCCATCCCGGCGGGAAGCGTCTCAAATGTAAACAAACAGGTTTTCCATCGGCTCACCGGAAAGAAAAACAATAACTGAAACATTCAGAATAAAACGCATTAATTTTATTGAAAATCATTTGCTACTTCTAGTACTGATTTATAACGAATCAGAATAATTTTATCTCAATCAAATTTTAGTAGTCCAAGAATTTAAGACGGGGGGTGGGGGGGTCACAAGAACATATTTCTCGTACAAGAAAGATCTCTGGAAAACAATATTTGGTATTTAAGCTTCGAGTAATGTGGTTTATTATATAACAGAGAATTGTTTATGCTACACTAGTAGTTTGTATTGTATTGTGAGTGTGGTCGGCACTATCCGCCGAGAGCTCTGGCGGCCGTTTTGGTAACTATTCCTCCCTCGTGAATAGGTCTAGAGATACCTTCCTACTACTGTTATTATTAGGCAGATTTCTCTATTGTAAAACTTCACGTGGGAAATCTGCTTAGTTTACACAGCCCCTGCGTGACGGACTTTTTTATTTTTCGGCCTTCAGCCAACCCCATCCAATTTTGTTAAGCTATTGATATTAAATCCATTATTTCGTAACACAAGTATAATGCGATTTTTTTTTTTTTTTACTTTCTTCCATTCTGCCCTTAGAACCCCCCCTTTTTCTACTCATCGGTTATTTACATATAAATAGAGAATTTGTACTCTGCTGAGATCACAAGCGTATTATATCACCACATATCTGCTTAGTTTATGCAGCGCCTTGGTGATGAACTTTTTCGTCATCTCCTGGGTAGGATAGATGTACTGTTGTAGAAATTTTTGAAAAAATCTCGTCATTACCAAAACCTCAGTCCACCCCTTTGAGTAAATTCTGCTAAAATGAGGTTAGAATTTACAACCCCCCCCCCTTCTTTGTACATAACTCGTTGACGGAGGTCAAATGTGACGGAGCCGCTGAGGGGTCTAATCTGCGACTCCGGGACCCACAGGTCAAAAAGGGGGGAGGGACATGAGAAATGTCGCAGACGCCGGTGTCTTTGTTCCAGTCCTATCGCTCCCACAATTAATCCTACCCCATCCCTTTCTCCAGGACCATTTTTCTCCGGGAACCCCCCCCCCCCCCCGCCACTCTCCCTCTCTCTCTCTTCCAGGACCTCTGGAATGAATGAAGCTCCCCTAACTGCTGATAGCTGGCTGCCTTCCCTCCAGGATGATATATTTTATTTTAAGTTGTAAATAAGAAATATTTCCGTTGCAATAGAGAGGGCGGAGTAATTTCGTTTATCTCTCGGTGATTCTTGACACCAGAGAAAGAATAATAGATAAAAAGAAGAAAAAAAAGGACGAGGAAAGAAAAGAAGAAAAAAAAATAAATAAAATGAGAAAACTCCCTTTAAAATTTATTACTATCAGCATAGTAAGGTAATTGGGGCCGTCTTCTTAGTATAATTAGGCCTTTGTTGGACAAAGACATTTACGTTAATTGGCCTGTATCGATAGCTTCAGTTTTATCCCAATTAGTTTTAATTAACGACAAGGATATATTTTATCTTTGAAAGGGCGAATTTTACTCTATATCCATCCATTTTTGTACAATATTCCGCTTTAATTTGAGTTATTCATTGAATCTAATCAATATTAAATTATTTACTCTGTTGAATAAATGAGACTGACCCCAAAACAGTCCTCCAAAGAAATCTTATTTAATGAGGACGAGGTTGTATCTGGTATATTCGTATTAGTCTCGAAAAGGACACCAAAGAGATAAATTTCAGTCGAGCGACTAAGCTTCCCACGTACACAAACACACACTGATGACGTCATCCCACCTTCTATTCTGCATTTCTCCCTTAACCAGAACCCAGTATAAACAAGACTTGAAATTTATGATGAACACGAGAGCTTTATTCATATTTGAGTTGCTTTGAGTTGGTATTCTTATAAATGTTAGTGGGAGTTAACTGAAGGCTGAGAACTAAAGAAATAAAAATTACTCTATTAACAATTCAGTTAGACGAAAAAATGTTTTGAGCAATAATTGTACCATTACCTTTTTTAACGAGAATCGTTACGTAACATATTTAAATCCTACTTATAATGAGAAAAATGATTCGAATTTTACATTTCACGCATTTTCTGAACCCCCTCTCCACCAGGTTCAATACCGAAAAGTCTGTCACGCGGGGGAAGCAGATTTCCCACTTGAAGTTTTACAATAGAGATCTCTGCATACTGGTAACACAACACCACCGTGAGTAAATAAATACAGACGGTAATGAAAAATCTTTCATTTACTTTTAATAAGCTCCCAACGGAAACAGCTCTGAATTGTAACTAAATAGGTCTGCCAGCCACTCAGAGCTGAAAAGAATTATATCTGAATATAACATATTAACTTTATTGCAAACTATCTACTGTATCTAGTTCTGCAATTTGTAATGAATCAGAATAATTTATAATTGAATAACTCAAATTTTAGTAATCCAAGAACTGAAGAAGGGGGTGGGGGATGAACAGAACGTATTTGCATATATCTCACAAAGTAAAAGGTTACACGAGTCTAAACCAATTTCACGAGAGCCGAACAGTTACGGAAACGGCCGAACTAATCCGGAATCTTACGAAGAGAACCGACTATAGCCGATCTCATCTCGCCCGTTATCCACACACACTTAATAAAAATGCAAATATCTCGGTTAATATTCAAGATAGAGAATAAATGTATATAACAATATTTATTGCAATTTTAATTTGCAATAAGGTTGGTTCTATGCACTTTTTCGATCCGACGTATAGTAACGGTAAGACGTATTTTCGAAAATACCCCCACTAACCCCCCCCCCTCCAACTCGTCTGATTTTAGCCATTAACGAACTTGATCTTTCTTTTTACATAAAACGATTAAATATGGAGTTTGGTAACGATCAAACAAAAATTGCGACCGATAGACCGTTTTATTTATATATATATATATATATATATATATATATATATATATATATATATATATCCACATAATTTTGAACGGACCTCATTTTCGTCATCTTCTAGGTAGGATCGATGAGCATTTTAAGAAAATTTTCGAAAATCGCGTCATGAGTACGACCTCAATAGCTAAAATTAAGGAGTGCGACATTCAGCTTTTATTAAAAATTAAATTAAGGCTCACAAAGCTTGTGTTCATTGATGACGTCTCACGACAAATTTATCAGTGGATCGCACAAAATAAAGACCTGACCGAAACAATAAATCACTTGAAACTTGAAATAATTCGTGAATGAATTATTAAGTTATTTTTGTATAGGCTTATTCCAAATGAGATGAATAATACTGAAGTTAACTTTAACACTAAAATATAAATTCAAATTTATATAGATGTAGATAACCCGTTCCAATTAGCCTTAGTTGCAAAAAGTTGACGTTAATAAATAATTTAATTTAAATTCAAATATATAATTTTCGAGTTATAGAAAAAAGTTGTAGAAAATTAAATATTATTAACATGAATGCTTGAACAATATTTTCACATCAGACTCACAATAAGGGAGATATTTATTTTATTTCACCCCATCCCTCTGATGTCGATCTGTAGTTTTACAAGAAAAGCTTAAATATCAATAATTGCAACAATCAAACAAAATTTACGATCGCTAGAGTAGTAAGATATATATATATATATATATATATATATATATATATATATATATATATATATATATATATACACAGGGTTTCCCACAAGCCTATGGGAAAAGAATGGATTCTGAAATATAAAAAAAAATGTATTTAAAACGTAATAAACTATTCTTGAATGAATTAAAAAAGAATATGTTTGTTTCAAGAAACACCAAAATAACAAAAAGGTTTTTAGAATTAATTTATTTTAAACTATGTATTTAAGTAATAATTATTTGTAAAAGGAATAAGTATTTCCTCCTGAATAGCTCCATGTAAAAAAAAAAAATCGTTTTATTATTATTATTTTTTATTTGAGATTTAATTCCTCTTCCCATAGACTTGTTTTAAAAAATAATTTTCTTGTCTACAACTTTAATAATGCCCCATTTTTCTGAAAAAAAAAAAGATTTGTGCATTTTACGGCTAAAGGATGCATCAAATCAAAAAATTCACCGATATAAACTCGTTTTAGAATCTGATTTTCTACAAGAATCCATTGTAAAAAGTATGGCATTTTATTGGAAATTCCAAAGTTAGGGTCGCTGGAAGAGTTCTGGAGAAGGGTTAAATATGGGCTGAAAAGATTCTACTGGAGTCAAAATTTTGGGACACCAAATCTCAGTCATTCATTAACACAATTGGTAATTTTAAGGGTTGTGGCAAGGGAAGTTGGGACACCCTGTATATAGTTGTGGTCGTAATTTTTGTTTTATAGTTACCAAACTCTATATTTAAACGTTTTATGTAAAAATAAAGATCAAGTTTGTTATGGCTAATATCCATATTTGTTATTGGCTGAAATAGGACCTGGAACAGTGGGGGTTTAGGAGGGGATTCAAAAATTAAATATATCTTTGTTATTATGAGTCGGATGGTAAAATATTATAGAACCCATCTTATTTGTTAAACAATTAATGTTCTACAATTGCTGTTGTATGCATTCTTTCGCAACTCAAGTATTAAGGAAGTAATTCGTATTTTATTGTTTTCAGCCTTCAGTGACCCTTCCCCTTTGTCCAGCCTCTTTTACTCATCAGTTTTTTACATAGAGATAGGGAATACGTGGTGAGACTCAGCTTACACATTTTGATATCAATCATAACTGTTTTATACTAATATATTGATAATCTCTCTAGTTATACAGCCCTTGTGTGACAGACATTTTTTTGGAGCCACCATCAACCAATAGCATATCTTCAAGAGTTCATCGACTCTACCACAAAAATGTCATATACTATTTCATACTTTCTGCATAAACTAAATATATTTTTGATGGCCAGAATGGCACAAAAAGATGCCATCTCACATTCAAATATGTAATTCTCCCTTAGTAAGGAATATTATACCATTATTAACTTTAGCTAGACATGATGTCCCAGGCTGGATTCAAGTTATTTCCTGTTTTGTGTTAGTAAGCTTTTTTTTTTTTAAATCCAATTGTTTTTATAGCTTCTCCAGTCTATACCAAGCTTCCTTCTTCCTCAGACTATTCAACAATAATGACCAGACAAATCAGGAAGAGCAAAGAAAATTCTTTCAGGCATAGAACTGATATTTGTCCCTCCATAGCATTTATAAGCTGATTTATTATAGGCATTAACTTGAACACATATCTGTACAAGTTAATGTCTAAAATTAACCAAATAGCTTCCATCTTTATATTCTAATTCAATAAGTTAAAAAGAACCATTAACTCCAAATGCTATACTTCCATGGGTTAGGAAGCTGCCCCTTTTACTGCCAAAGTCTCCATGTATAAAAAGATTTCCTCGCCTCCAAACACTGAAACCTATCAACTGAACTGGCTTCCTTGACATTTCTTACTCTGTCCCATTACTGTTCTTCCTTCCAATTGTTTCTAAAAAACCTTAATTCCTTTTCTCACTTCATAATATTCACGTTGACCTCTGTTTATTTCCTTGACCTAAATATAGCCTTTAAGAATAAAATTATAAAATAAGCTTTAACAAAGCCACTAATCCTCAATGGTATGTTCACTACCCCAGATGACATTCCAAACATCCTATTGCCCCCTTTTGAAATCGAAGATTTGTAGCAGATTAACTCATAAAATAAAATAATATGATTTTTCTGCAGAAAATAATGTAGTTTTAATACATATATATCATAAGAAGACTCTAACTCGCTGACAGAAATATTTTGAAAAGAAAAGTATTACCATTTAGAAGTTTAGCTAAATCTCTCATCATTTACAAAATCAAATCGCTCATAGTAAAACTATGAATCATGTCAGTTCAATTAAAAGAATAAATGTGCAGTTTTCTCAGCTTTAATATAATGATGCAATATTACTTAATTATACTCTTAGTATATGTAAGAAAATAGATGGAAACATATTCAATATTTTTTCCGAGTTTTGTTTAAGTTAAAAAAAAAATGGTAAACATATTTACCCAATTATGTTTTTAACATTTATTTTAAATAAATACATTTATATATAATTGTATAAATGATGTGACTTTAAATTCGAGACATAAACGCTCTTTCTTGGAAAGCACACCACGGAATCTCAAAAAGAGAAAATATACTAATAATAGAAATATGATTATTTGCTTGGTAATTAAAATAGTTCTCTTTTTTTCTGAATGATAAAATAAGCTTACAAATTAAGTCGTGTGTCACTATTTGGTCTGATTCGTAGAAAGTAAGGTATTCATGATTTTGAAAGCCAACTGTCTCCCTCCATAATTTAATTTTTATTCCCGCCTCACAAACCTCCATAACTTTATTTCTCATAGATATGGACATATGAAGACATTTTTGGAAGTCTTAAGGGAAATCTGATAATAAAGATATTTTAATATAAGAAATAAAGCAGTGTATAATCTAAAAATCGTGTCATGAGTATAACCTGAACAGCTGAGTTCCATTAAGGGGAAATCTTCTAAAACAAGAAGCATTATGAAAATGGCTAATAAAATGAAATACAAAATATATGTAGGAAGATCATTTTTTTATTAAAAATAATTACTTAACAATATACATAATATATTAAATACACAAAATCATAAGCATAAATAGTATGCACACCCTTTAATAAAATAACAAATCCATATACCACTAGTTCAAATATGGCAAAACAGCAACTGAAAATGGCAAACTCTTAAAACGGACGGCTGAAAAAGCGATCACAGACAGTTAATTTAAGGCTATTTAAGTCAAATTTCAACCGTCATCTTAAAATAAATACTGTAATCAATAATTATAGTATACTTTTTATTACATATGAATTATTAAACCATTTTTTATGTCCAAACTCACACATAGGACAAATTTAATAAAAAATAGAAGACATTTTAAACACCGAAAACTCTAAAATGACAGCAGGAATATAAACTAAGATAATATTAAACATATATACATCATCAATGATGAATCTAATCTCACAAAATAAAGGAATGACAAAAATTAAAAGTAATTAATTTAATAGGATGAATTAAGAACAAATAATCATTATTTGTCTATAAAGACATTAAAAATACATCTTAACATGCAGAAGGTCAAAATATGACAATTTTTTTCTTTTTTATAAACCGGATTAGTGAATCTTATTTCGCATTATGATACAACAACATGACCATTTAAAGACAATTAACAAAACTTATCCTATTATTATGAATGTTACAGTTCAATCATCTTCTAGCCCAATTGAGAATAAAAGATAAAAGTCTGACATACTCATATATGAACTGCAGAAATTGAGAATGTTTCCAAGATACTGGAATGACACGCAATGATATTATCTGAGAATTACCACGAGGATCATATGCAAAGACTATGTTCTATCTCTTCTTCAGTAAAATTCCTATTTACAAAAAATTTGAAGTTAAGGCTCCAATGCTTCAAAAGAGATGATTTCGATGTCACCAAAATTAATGAGGAAATTAAGGAATAGATACATCTCAGACACTTAAAGAACTATCTATCAATCTATCTCTCTCTCTCTCTCTCTCTCTCTCTCTCTCTATATATATATATATATATATATATATATATATATATATATATATATATATATATTTTCTGTTAATTCTCTAGGGGCCACAATTTTTGTTTGATTGTTGCCAAAGTCGATATTTAAAATTTTATGTAAAAGTAAAGATCAATTTCAATGGATCAATGGTTGAAATCAAATCATGACAAGAGGGGAGTTGAAAAATAAAAAATATGTGTTACTATGATTTCGGTCCAACATTTTAAAAACCAATCTAATTCTAATAATTAAATTTTTTTATAATTGTTCTTTTATGTGTATTTTATCTAACTCAAATCTTAAGTAAATTATTTGTATTTTAGCAGATTTCCTTTAGGAAACTCATTTTCACCCGTCACCAACCCCCCCCCCTTCTATTATATGATTTTCAATAGGAGTAACTGAGCCACTTAATGTTGTGTCCAACATACAATTCAATTCATGTTGACATGGGCAACTTTATATAGAAAAAACAGAGAACAGATAGTGAGATGAAATCACCAGCATGTGGGAAATCTGTATAGTTTTCCACAGCTCCTGAGTGACAGGCTTTTATTTAAATAAAATATTATAGATACACTATATAATTTCTCTTAGTATTTATTATACAGCTGGTGAAGCAGAAGATACAAAGGAAATCATGTTTGGAGCAGTTTTGTTATAAGTCTTTAAAGAAGCCAGGTAGGTATGAGTAGAAGGAAAACAAGACGGGCAAAGAGAATGAATTTGTCACATTTTGGCCTTCTACCATTTCCCTAAGTCAAAATAGAAACAGATCGTACTTAAAAGGAATAAAATGGGTTTTTATTATATATAAATTTCAATCAATATATCAAGATCCTTTGAGGGAGATTAAAATCAGGAAGCAAGAGTGAAGGAAACCTCAATACATAGATTAGACTACATACTAAAAATACAATACAAGGAACATTTTTCTAGGTTAGACATCACTTAGGAAAAAATCGAAATTACAGAATATATTATCCAATGAAAGAAAAAGTAATTTTGAGTTTCATCAGCAATGGCTTTGTGGGAGTGGTTCGCAAAGAGACATCCATTCTGCTCTCAATATTAGCCAATTTTATTCTCAACATAATTTTAATTTAAATTTATTTATTTTTGAATGTGATAAGTTCACTATAATGCAGAATGATCAGTGTTGCAGGATCCAGTACTTCAAGATGAGAGAAAGACATGCTCTTCCTGCATAATAATTACACAGGAAGACTATATCTATCCAAATTCGATAGGTTTTTGAAAGCTGACTTTGAAAAATTAAGCAGACCATGTCCATTAAACATTGTGCATGAGCTTTGTAGGCCATAATTAATATACAATGTCAGCCCCAAACATTAAGGTTTTAGTGAGAATAACACTAAAGCAGAGACAGGTAATCTGTCTGTATCCCTAATAACAATAAACCATTTCGATAATAATACTAATAAAATCAGTATTACGAGCTTAATTATTCTTCTATATTATGAAATTCAAGAAACAAATACTCTCATATCTTGATCTTGTGGTCAAATCACCGAATACCGGCATGACTCAAGAGGATCTATGAAAGCTAGAGTATTTGTCATCCATTTGGCCTGGCAGACCAATTTAATCACATAGGACCTCAATCCAATCTTCATTGAAGGCAAAATGCCAGTACTTATTTATTTTTCTGCACTGGAGTGTAAAAATTAATAAGTGGAATATATTCGTGTAGTTTTCATCTATTATTGACCTTCTGCCATTTTGCCTTCAACAATTATTAACTAGAATCTCAATACTCCAAGTTGCAATATTCTGTCAGCAAGTTGGTGAACATAATTTTCACCCATTCAAATACTGGCTAGGGCCTGTTACTTAATTTTGGTGGTCTGAAGCCAAATACTCTCTCACTGGCTTCTATAAAATAATATATGAAGCAATATGAAACGCAATGTTAAGCAAAATATGACACCCGATTGGTAGCAGTTAGCATAGACCAAGCATTTTGTTTCCATTAACTCTGGAATTACATTCTTAAAATAATTGACATAATCTAGCTGCATAACATTTAAAGTCTGATCAGTACCCTCCTCATAGTTGTCCACTAAGGTTCATACTCTGGTCAGTTTTTTTTCATTTTTTGGAGAAGAAAAATTTTCCCTGTCATTTTGAAATGAAACAATTTTTTCCTGATTTCTAAAAACCATTTCAGAAAATTGTCACATCATATTAAATAAATATATTTATATTTATGCAATGACATTTTTAAAATAAAGTCAATTATAACTCATGAAAATTCACATTTACGACGAAAACTACTACTTCAAAGCAGTAAAGTAAAAATGAATTATACAGATCCATTTTATTTTTTGAATAAAAAGATTAGATAAACAAAAGTTTATCAATGGTCAATTATAATTTTAACTATATGTGTGTGTGCACACATGTATATATAACAAATTTAGTTGTCAGCCAATCTATTTTGAATTAAAGGAAGTTTGAAATAGCACAGGTTAGTGCGAATGAAATTTGAATTATAAACTACCTAAAAACAAAACAATATAAACAAATTCAGATCAGGACAAAACGAGTATACACACTAGTTCATGTTTTTTTTTTGTTTTTTTAAAGGACTTAGATTTAAAATAAAAATCAGTTTAAACCATGGAAGTTTAGTTTAACCATCGCCTAAGTTCAATGGATATGAACACCAATTTCATAAAGATGCAATATCCATCAGAGCTTTTATTTACTTCTCCTCCATTCTAAATATCTCCTCCTTCTTCTCATCACACTCCATTATGCAAATTGTTTTTACATTTATTTAGCACTTCCGATGATACCAAATTGTTGCCATTGTCATCTAATGTGCTTAAATCTCTGGAGATGACATTATGGCGTAGAGCAAAGCAATAAATTAATACAGCAAAGGATAACTTCTGGTCATTACCTTCTTAAAATTAATTTAAATTAGTCAACTCGAATCTAGACTCGATCTATTTGGAATCTGGTTCTCCAAATGACAAGTTACTACCTATCAGCTTTGCCCTCTCATATGTGGCATTTTTACTTCTTTGTATGATGCAAAGGATAGATCGTAATCACAAAAAAATCAGATTTCAACAGAATTATCCGTTTTGACCCTCCCTGACCCCATTTTGACTAGTTTTGGCGTGAGGTCTGCATGGAAGTACATACATAACTCAAAAACGACTAACATTAGAATGCTGAAATATCATATTTTGGACTAGCTGTACAAATCCTCTTTCAACTCAGGTGAAGAGGGCAGGGTTAAAAAGGAAATAATAAAGAATTACTAATTTCTGTACACCAATTAGAGATATAAAATACTTCATTTGTCATAAAAAGGTCTGTAAATTATGTTCTTTAGCATTTTTTGATCTAATGCAATCTGGATATATCGTATGGCTCGAATGACAATTTTAAACATAGTGCACCGACAAATTTGTTTTTTTTATTTTAATTGGAGTTCAAGGAAGCCATGCGGTGTGACCATCAGATTTTTTTCAGTTAAAACACATCACTAAAGAATAATCACTATGAATTGTAACAATCATGAAAAATCCCTCTCAACTTAAAAGATCTCTTTTATCCACTCTCAACTCCCCTCTCACTGCACAATAAACATCAGGCAAAGATATTCTATAAATATTCATAATATACAATCAATAAAAAAAAATTAAAATCAAAAGTAGTTTTCTCAATAGAAAGCTAAATCAATATTTTATTTCCTTTCCTTTTTTCATTTTTTTTTTTTTGGCACTTAGTTTGTCTTTTAAATAAGTAGAATAGTTCTATGATAAAATTCATTTCAAAAATACTTTAAAAATTTAGGTTGTCTGAAGAATATTTGATTATTCTAATTAAGATTTTCAGCTATTGACCGTATCTTCATGATTTTGGTAAATGTCTTGCTAGACTGGTACAACCTTCCACATGGCTTTCTCTGAGATTGAAGAGTTCTGATGTTATGCAGGTGTAAGTGTGTGTGTGTATATATATATATATATATATATATATATATATATATATATATATACACACACATACACGTACATATCATTGCAAAAACTACATACAGGTAAAATTAAACAGAGTTAATCACATATTTAAAAAGTACTAAGGAGATGAAAGGAGCGGACCGATGGAAGGACTATTGGCGCCAGAAGTGTCTACTGGGGCTGGGACTCTTCTAGACTTTGTGTCTAGTCCCTCCTGGGCATTCCGTTTTTGTGACACAATTAATTATTGCCTCTGCTGGCTCACATATTGCCTATTTAAAAATTGTTGTCAATGATCTTCTCATTGTTGGATAGGTTGAGTACTCTCACCGGAACTCATCCATCTTCGCAAGTTTTCACGAGGGCTTTAGCTGCTATAATGTCGTCTTTTAGTTCTTTTGGTTCTACTACCCACAACCGATTATCCATACAATCTTCTTCCACACGTCCCCAGACTAAGGTTTCTCCTTGGGTGACTTCTCTGCCATGATCCTTCACGTGATGTCAGAAAATATAGAAATATAAGTTGGACATTCCCTCATCAACCTTCTTCTGCACCACAGAAATGCCACAGAGTTTTTTATCAAGCAGACTCTCTGCTTCCACTCGTTTACCCAATACCTCTGATATTTCATGGCGTTTTTGGTTTGTTGATCCAGAAGCTACCTGAAATTTTTCCTCAAGTCTCGCAATTAGCTCTAGAAGCTTCTTTAAATTTTTCTTCTAGTCTCTCACAATTAATTCTAGAAGCTTCCTGAAATTCTTGTCTGACTTCAGTTAGGATGTTCTCACTGTTGCTTCAAGAAGATTCTTCTAGTCTCTCGTAATTAGCTCTAGAAGCTTCTAAGAGTTTCTGGTTATTTTTCATCGTAGCGGCCAAAATTGCATTTAAGTCCAAATTACAGCAATATCTTCATTATCCTCAAACTCATGTGTACTTGCATCAATGTGTAGTGGATTATTAAATAAATTGTGCAATGATAAAAACTCTGATATTTGTGTGAGTTTAATTATGCAACCCAAAAGAACTCTAATAAACAACGTTTAATACTGATTTTGTAACAAACATAACAATATATATGCCTTGTCCAACACCTTGAGCGGTGTCTTCCCTTCAAGTTATCACTGGATATTATTTTGGAAACAGGTTCTTAGAGAAGAGTTCTGATGGATAAAAGTAAATGGATAGCTGGGCCACGCACAGAATACCAACACACACCCATAGATATCTACTCACTGTTTCAAATCACCACCCAGCACCAAATAATGGAATAATTTGTACACTAGTTGCTAGTGCTGAAAGAATATCACAGTCTCAGAACTTGCCAAAATAAAAAATACACCCGATGTCTGTTCTAAAGAAAAGTGGGTATGGGAAGAAAGAACTCAAAAAAAAAATCATTTGAACGCTCACACAAAAGATTGTAAGAATACTTGGGAAGCATGGAACAAATGAGCATTTTACACGGCCAGAATAATTGGAACTTTGATATTTGGAAGGTTGCTTAACTCCAGGGACACAAATGAAGAAGTGTGAAGAGGTTTTTAATGGTAGGCTTAGCAATGGCAGAACATTTTTAGGAAAGCCAACCACCACATCAAATTTGATGAAGTGAAGGTGCTGGTGAAAGTTGATCAATACCTGGAAAGAATAATACAAAAAGGAATGTAGATCTATAGTCTCTTACATCTGGTAATAGACCAGAAAACAAGTAAACCTGATTTTAATGGGAAGAAGGTGGTTCCATGGACATACAGAGGTTTCCCAATGTCTTTTGCAACAAATCCAGCAATAAAGGCCCATGAGGACAATTTTGTTTACACTAATAAAGGCATGAATGGAGCATGAACTCCATTCAAGGTCAGTGTTGTAAGATACCCATCCTTCACTAGCCTGTAGCCTGCATATGCTGACAAATGAGTGGTATTAGCAGTATGAGCATGAAGTCTATAACATCTACTCTCCAGTCTTGCCCCACTGACATGTTGTAAATGAGAATTTAGACAGGGGAGAGGACAAGAAGTAATAGATATAGCAAAATTTCCAAATAAAATCAATAGAGAAGATAACTATAGCTTAAGCAAGCGGAAACTCTTCATTCAAGACAGAAGACCATTAATAAGGAAGACGAAATCTCAAAGAATCCAAAGATAAAAGAAAGGACTCTACCCAAGGCAACAGACAAGACCATTATGTAAACCTGAAACAGGACTCTTCAGTGTCTGAGAAAACTCTGAAGAAGGATAATGAAGTTTGTTTACGTACATGAAAAAACATGAAAACACAGGCAATATCCAAAGACCTTAATTGCATATCAAATAAAAGGTTAATATATGTGATACTGTTGTCATAACTCTCAGTAAAGACCACTGTCACTGGCTGATGATCGAGTACAAATGGTAAGAACTTTCGATGTGGGAGCACTATCACCAAGCCACCACAAGTTGTACTGAGTTAGTTGTCCGTGATTCGGTAGGTTTTATGCATCTGTTATCTTTATAAGGTTGTTTACGTTTTAATTCAGCTCCATTTGTTTACATCTTAGGCCTAGTAAAATGAAGGGTGGTTTAGCAAATGCCCTGGTAGTTGGTCGTTTTCTATGGTAAAATTAAACAGAGTTAATCACATATTTAAAAAGTACTAAGGAGATGAAAGGAGCCGACCGATGGAAGGACTATTGGCGCCAGAAGTGTCTACTGGGGCTGGGACTCTTCTAGACTTTGTGTCTAGTCCCTCCTGGGCATTTCGTTTTTGTGACACAATTAATTATTGCTTCTGCTGGCTCACATATTGCCTATTTAAAAATTTTTGTCAATGATCTTCTCATTGTTGGATAGATTGAGTACTCTCACCGGAACTCATCCATCTTCGTAGGTTTTCACGAGGGCTTTAGCTGCTATAATGTCGTCTATAAGTGTCTCTGTTATCCATATTAGGTTGTTTATGTTTTAGTCTTTGCGTGTAATTTGTGATACGGTAAGTTAAGACAAAACGGTGGATTGTGTCTGAGTCTAGGCACAGTGTGATGTAACAATCATTATCTATCATCAGCTAGTAACGATGGTTCCACCAACATGTATGACAACAGGACCTTAATTGTAATAATGACAAGTACCATGGAAGTCTACTATTACATTGGATTACTCGTATTAGTAGTGAATTTTTTACGATAAATTCAACAGACGAGCACAAATAATAAATATTCAAGTGCATTCTGAACGATATATGTTGTCGGCAGACATACTGCCTTTAACGCAGGCTTTGGGGTCGAACTGTTGGCCTTGAGTATGTATGGTGTGTAGGAGGTTGTCTAGAGCTCCGAGCTTGGACGATGCGGGAGACCAGGTTGCAGGTTGTGAGCCCCTCCTCAATACAGCACAGCTGCACGCGCCTTCACAATCACACTCCTCACCGATTCCAAGCAATGCCCTAAACAAACTGTAAAATTCATAGATTCAAATGCAAATCTGTAATATAAGACAACAAATAATTTATAAGTGTGCGTGTGTGTGTGTGTAATTACATTTCCCCATCCCAGTGTTTAGGGTTTATAGCCGTCGTTGCTGGAGATTTGTTAATAAAAAAATTAATTTTTTATGTAAGACTTCTCTGTCCTCCATATTGTCATATTTCCCGTCTCCCGCGCATTATGCATAGATTTGAATTATTAAGGACAAAATATTAACATAGATATGAATTAATTTTTCCAGGTGAGGTATCGCAAAGAATTGTTGTTCATATCAATATTTCTATGCAAATTACTTGCTTCATACATTGTTCCCGAATAGAAAACAAAATACTGCTATTTTTAAATTCAGGTCTCCCATACAACCCCGACTCCTACCTGTCCCTAGAAATGTTGGTATGGCTTATTATAATGAAGGCATTAGTGCTAATACACATACCGAGTTTTATTTGGTTCAGTTGAGTCTTTTGTGCAAAATAAAATTGTTCACTTCCGCTATAGGTTTTAGCTTATAACCCATTTAAACTTCGGAATACAACGAAAGTGTATATAACAAAAGTTGCTCTAAATAACAAAATAAACAACTATTGTTATGTGCATATTTGCCAAAAAACCAATAGGAAACGAAATATCGCAATTTTTAATTTCAGGGCTCCCTTATAACCCCCACTCCTGTTCGTCTCAGGGAAAATTAATATAGCCTAAAGTCTAAGTTGGGTTAGTAGTAATATACAAAGTTTCATAGAATTCAGTTCAGCCGTTTATGCGTGAGTAGGTAACAAACAAACAGACACCAAAGAAACAAAATGCAGTTATGGTGTCTATGACATGTGAAACAAAAAGTTATCGTGAAATTTCGCGAAAAAAATCAATGTACAGACAGAGGTTACAATTTTATATATATATATATATATATATATATATATATATATATATGTTTCTCATCATTTATCCATTTAAAATGAGAATACTGAACCTGGCAGTTAAGAGTGAGTGGTCAAATGTACCGACCACTCTCACAGATAAGAGTCCTCAGTATTTTCTGCAAAAAACACTATCATTCCTTAAGCCTTATTTTACCTTATGGTATTTTAAGTTAGTTTTGATAATTATTTTTTTGATTAAATACCCTATGTTCTACCCTGAAAAAATATACATACATATATATATATATATGTGTGTGTGTGTGTGTGTGTGTGTGTGTATGTGTGTGTGTGTGTGTGTGTGTATGGTTGTATGTATGTATGTATATATATATATATATATATATATATATATATATATATATATAGAGAGAGAGAGAGAGAGAGAGAGAGATAGATAGATAGATAGATAGATAAATACATACATATACATTTTATGGAAACTTCACACAAGTAGCCACTAAAACTTATAGAATTTGACTCATTCAAATTACACAAAGGATTAGTGGTTACTAGTTGACAACCTTATAGATCCCTCTATTTCTTGCATAACGCCCTTATTTGAAGACCCAAGTAATAACTAACTAACTATATAATAACAGAAATTTTGGAATATTTGAAATTCCTCCCTGCTAGAGTGTTAACAGACAAATATATATGTACGTATAAATATGAATACATTTATGGACCTCATTTTCTAAATCTCCTGGATACGACAGATTTGGACATTTGAAGACAGTTTTCAGAACACGTCAGGAGTACAACCTCAAAAAAAAAAAAAAAAGACTTTACTCCTTTTCTGAACCACTGTAGGTAGTAAAAAATAGCTTTTTGATTCTAGTGTTCAGATTATATAAATATGTACGTATACTCCTGGAACAGCCGCCACGTGATCAGCAAAGAATGAACTATCACTGACTCATAATGGCAGTAAGCACAATAGTGAAAACTAATGAGGAAGGATATGTTTCTATTTTCCAACCCAACTCACTTTTATGTAGTGACAAAAAATTCAATTCTGACCAGTCAGAACCAAATGTTTTTCAGAAGCATGATCTTGTATCTTTCTATAATTATAAAAATTAATGAAATATGAATTAATGCATAACAGATAAACAAAATTAGACTTGTCCCTTTCACTTTTTTTGAACGAACTATCAAATCATAAAATAATGTCTCCTATTTTGTTCAAAAATGTGCTTTTAGATTGTGGAGCAATAGTAGATAAAACTGTTTTAAAATACTATAGTTTCAAGATTAAAGATAAGAAAATCTTTTAGGAGTAGAAAAATCTGTTTATGTTGCTATTTTTCCTGGGATGTAATTTTAGGAAGCTTTATAAAATAAAGTTTTGTGACATATATGTATACAAATCCCTTAATTATTCATAATCACAATTACCTCAAATCAAAAGTTCTTCTACTAGTTCCTGGCAGTTCATCGGGTGTTTTTATTTCAGTAGGCCCAGAGCTAGGACCAGCTCCATCCAAGTTATCCGAAAATGGTGCCCATGTGCTCAGAACATCAGCAACATTCTTGACGTCATCTTAATTTAAACACAAAAAAATAATAATATAGACAAAAATAACAGATAACCATAAATTGTAAAATTGAAAAGTACCATACCTTTGTATGGTGGGGGAGGGGAGTCTGGTAGTTTGACAGTGGCACCCCCATTCAAACTGCAACAAATATTAATCATAATTAATTTGAGTTAAAAGCATGACAAATTTACTGCAAAATATAGAGGATAGCAATTAATATAAAATCTCTCCAACTCTATAGAAAGATATGTTCTCTCGGATCTTAAAATATATCCCAAGCACAAAAAGTCATTGATGGTGGGAAAAAGTGAAATGTCATTGATGGTGGGAAAAGTGAAATATGAAAAATGTCCAAGTAGTCGTAGAGGATTAGTTTCCATAGAATAAATCCTACCCAGAAGATGATGAAAATGAGGTCCATTTAAAACTATATATATATATATATATATATATATATATATATATATATATATATATATATATCAAGTTCTTTAACAGCTCAAATCATTAACAGACCAGTGGGTGGGAGAATTTCAAAACTTCAAAATATATGTTATTATGCATCGGATCAAAAATTGAATATGAACAATTGTATTGCAAATTAAATAGCTAATAAATTTTGGATATGACGTGTCTATATATACATATATATATATATATATATATATATATATATATATATATATATATATAGATATATATATATAGGGAATCTGCTTATTTTATACAGCTTCCGCTTAAAATAAGCATCTTTGAAGTTGGTTTATATACGGTTTAGAACAAACCCAATTTTTATCGTCTCTTGGATAGGGATATTTTAGAACACTTGAAAATATCATCATGAGCAAAACCTGAATAGCTGATTTCCTTTAAGGGGTCATCAGAATTATCTGGTAAAAGGCAAGACGAAAATAAAAATAATAACAATTGAAACTGTAAAATAAGGGAAATGTCATAAGGTAATTACTTGACATAAGCGCTGCTTTGACGGACCATCTTTTCCTTCTCTTTCTTCATTACTTCTTCATAGCTCGGGGGAGGTTCATACAAAGGTGGTTCATCATTTAAGTCCATATCTGAGACCTGGGCTCCTTCTGGAAGAAGAATGAAATACCAATTGCAGTAAAAGTAGCAAAGAATGAAATGATCTGGCTTAAAGGGTAGAACAATTGCAAGAAAATACTAGAAAGGCAAACCGATAAAATTCCATAATAAATGACATGCAAAATGAAGAGCTAGGATTCTTAACAGAGATGGTATTCTGCATACTTCAAGGTTCAGAGATGATGGCCCAGTAGCCACTCCATTGATAATCTCTTTCTTAATTTCAGCATCTAATAAAACATATACTCATGTTAATTCTGCACTACCTTGTGATTGTCGCACTAGCCTATTATTTGGAACATGGAAAGAATAATGTAGTAACAATAAATTATATTCATAATTTACTGAGAGGATATCTTTTGAGATGTTCAAAGTCAAAAGTAACAGTCAATGACCTTGACATTGGAGCTGTCATAAGGTCATGATTGGAAACAATAGAAAGTTGGATTCCTTGGCTTTTCATTAAAAAAGAATCATAGAAAGTATGTGTTTTTTTTTTTATTTGTTGAGAATATTTTTCCTTTTATGAAATAAAGTATATCCATGGTTGAAAAAAGGTCAATACCTTCACTTGGTTTTAAATGTGTATTCCAGCCTCATAAGCAGTACTCTGTTAATATCATAACATAGAAAATCAAAAAATATAGTCAATGATTTTTGAAAACATAACAATATAATTAGTCATAACAATTTTTAAAAACAAATTGTTAAATAAACACTTTTTTTTATTATTATTTTTCACTGTATATTTCACCATTTTGTACATTGTGATTTTTACAGAGCACTGACGATGATGCTGGACCCTCGAACACTTGCTTTGGAATAATCATTTAAAACATAGTGGAGGTGTTGATTTTTTTACAACCATGGATGAATACATCAACCCTTACCTACCAGGATATCCATGTTCAAAAGGAAGTATTATAATCATCAGGGAGCATTTTTGGCTTTCAAATTCCAATAAAATAATCCGTTTCGACTTTCCGTGAACCCATTCTGACTAGTTTCAGCATGTTGTCTGTACATAAATTTCAAATCCCAAAAACCACAAGACTTAAAATGTTGAAATTTCATATTTAAGACTGTTATACCACATAGTTCTGTACCACCCTTTTTGACCAAAATCGAGGGGGAGGAAACGAAAAATTGCAAATTCCTCTGTAACTGTTAGATGTACCAAAAATTTGTATAGAGCTATTTTTGTTTATCGTGAAAAGATCTATAAATTATGACATTCTGTTATATGACATGAATGGAATTACATAACTTTCTAACTAAATGATGTTAAATAAATTTAAACTTTTTGTATATTTTGTAATAGAATTAGTGGTGAAATAATTCGCTGGCATGACACGAAAGATCCATCTACAGCCTAATATACAGTATGAAACAAACTACTAAGACATCAGAATTATATAACAATGTAAGTTATTATCTGTAGGACAAACAAGTACATTATGTAACAAAGCTATAAATAGCAAATGCTATTTATTTCCAATGATCTCAGGTAAATGTTTTTATTTTCAGTTATCTCATGTAAATATTTTTATTTTTCACATTTTGAGGAGATCCGGAATATTATGTTCAATACAAATGAAACATCAAATAAAGTATAAATATATATTCTAGTGGTGAACACTGAAATATAACATGCATATAATTTTGTAATACAATGTTCCAAGCATATCACAATGCTTGGAACATTGTATTACAAAAATTTAATTTTTTTCAAATAACAAATTAAGTACAAAAGGGTATAAGTTATTAACATTAAGAAGCATTAAATTAAAGAAGTATATAGTAAATAATGGATCTATATGGGTTAAATTTTGTATAACTGGAACAATATTAGTAAATTTACCAGAGGAATTGGAGAATTGAATATGGTTTGTAATGAAGAGAGAGGGGAATAGTCAAAGTGGACATTGGAGATTTGACATGTTTTATATATAAGTTATATGTGAAGACAGAAAAAGCTCTCAGAGTTCTACACTTGATATTATTTAGTGATGGTGTCATATCCCAATTAATTTTCCAAATTATACAAAAATAATGGGTCTCAATAGTTGAAATAGAGTGAAAGACATATTATACTGGACAGACAGTTGGTTAAAAATATTGGAATAAATTGTCAGCACAGAAACGAAGAGAAACATTATTTTTTCTCATTGGTATAAAGTCTGGGACATTCAATGTAAGTGGCAAAAAGACATAATCATATGGTCCAGCAATGCAGTACAAATGTCACTTAATCCTCTTGGATAAAACTAATTACCAACATATGCTGGAAAGCGCCTCAAATGAGCATTGATTGGAATTTAACAGTAGAATGTCAAGTGATTTATTTATGAAGTTGCTAAATTTATTTCTTCTCATAAGTAACACTATTATGAAAGCTCCCAAAGAAATTCACTAAGATAAGGAATTGTTCAGAAATCTATAATATGTACTAATCAATTAAGGAAACACTTGCAAAATATCAGAACAGTATCTAATTTGCTCTACAATAAAGCATTATTAACTTTAGAAAATGAAATTTGGTTGGAAAATATTGACCTCGATTACTAAACAAATTCTATCAAAGCAAACCCAAAAATTACATAAAAATAACGTTATTGAGGAAAAAAAGTTTCTATTTTCAATGGAAAATAAAGAGTCTAATTAGATAAAGAAATTTCTGGAGTAAAAAAAATATTCATTTCATCATAGAAAACAATTAATTTATTTGCACTTATCCCTCTAAATAAAAACAAAATGGCAAATTCCTTCTTTCAATTTTACTTTCGGCTGGTAACCTGTTGAGACCCTGACATGATTAGTAAATAATAAAATTAAATGTATGTATGTAAATAAAATGGAATACTCACATCTGTCAGACAACATAAATCAGATTCATTTTGTATGTCTTTTTACAGTATGAATTTCTTATTTCTCTGTAGACAAGCCATGCACAAACTATGTCCAATGTAAAAACTAAATACTGATAGAACTCATCAACAGAGTCTGGATACATAGTTATGCAACTGTCAGGTCTCTTTATCAATCAAAATGGGTAGGTAACATACTGGTTACTCTGATATCACTGTCGTGTTTGTTTATAGGGCAGACTAATACTCCAGGAGGAACAACAACCTTCTCTTTTTAGCAGATTTCCCTTTAGGGAAATCAGCTATTGAGGTCGTACTCATGACGCGATTTTCGAAAAATTTCTTCAAATGTCCATCGATCCTACCCAGGAGATGACGAAAATGAGGTCCGTTCAAAATTATATATATATATATATATATATATATATATATTTGTCTGTTAACGCTCTAACGGTCGCAATTTTTGTTTGATCGTTACGAAACTCGATATTTAACCGAAATATATATTTACAAAGATAAATGGATAGTTTTGGGGTATTTTCTAGAAGATGGCGGACACACATTTCTCATGCAAGGAATTTGCATATATCCCGTATAATAAGGTCTTTTGAAAATAATATTTCAAATTTACGCTTAGAATAATTTGGTTCACTCTATAACAGGTTATTGTTAATATGACATGGGTAGGAGTAGGTGTTTACTGAAGCTGAAAACTAAAAAATTCAAATATCTCGATTAATATTGATTTAAGAGAAAATATGTATATAACAACATTTATAGAACATTAAATTTGCAATAGGATTTCTTATTTACAATTTTTAGATCCGACATAATAACGGAGAAATTGAAGGTGATTTATGAAAACGAAAGACCATTCTTAAGACTCTTCTAGAAAAGATCCTAGATTTGTTTTTTGACGCTCTATGATCGTTATCGAATTCAATATTTAAGCTTTTCTGTAAAGCTCAAGGTAAAGTTCCTTATCGACTTGTAATCGAGCCTGAATGAGTGGGAAAACAAAAATTTGTAATGCCTCCGCTATTATGAATCCCATCGAAAAATGTTACATTAAAATTAGCCGAAATATTTCCATTTTTTCCTAATTTTAGCCCTTTTTAACCCCCCCCCCCCTCTTGTCCAACTCACATTAGCAATAACCCCATTTATCAGGAACCCTCTTTTTTCAAGTTTTAATACTGGAAGTTATTTTCATTGGACAAGGAGAAGGGTGGTGGTAGAAAATAGAAAAAATCTAATTCAACCAAAAATACCTGTAATGTGCCAAAGTGCATGGAACATGTGCAAAATATATTTACGGGCCTTTAATAGATGTGCTATGACAAGCAAATGCTAAAAAAAAAAATCATGAAAGTAATAAATCAGTAATATATACCAAATAAGTCTGAAATGGTTTGAAGTCGATCCTGTAATTCTCTCTGCTGGCGAGTTCTCATGCCCATCCTGTAGACAAGGAAGACCAAAGTCCCAAGTAGAATGACTAATCCTAAAGAATTTTTAAATAAATTCTCATTAGCTTGTAGCCATAGTTTTGGGTTTAAGCGTGTTAAGGAAGAAATTAAAATATTTAAATTTGTGCCTATTGATCTAAAATATCTTTTTTTTTATTTCAGTAAATTATATATTATTATTCTATTTGGATAAATTATATCACATTTTTAAAATGGGTATTTTTATTTTGAATTATTTTATATTACTTTGAAATATTTTAATTTCAAAAGAACTAGTTATTCACACTAGTAATTTATTCACACAAAAAAAATGTATGTGGCTTAATGCGATAAGAACACATGTCTATTTTTCAAGCTTGCTTTAGCAAACTTCTCCTAGAATATAAGCTAATTAGGTCATTCACGTGATAAAATTACAAAAGTCAACATTCTTTCAAAATTTGAAACGTGATGTATATTTTATCTAAAAACTTGTACTTGAGAGAGAAAAAAAGAATAGAACGTGATATAATCAGACTGCCTTTCTAGAAGATAGGAAATCTGCTTAGTTTATGATGAATGTGTGTGTCAGACTCCAATAATTGCAGCGTTATCCTTGTGAATCTTCAAGGACATTTAAAATTAACTTTCGAAAAATGAAAAAAAAAAATACTTCTAATTCATTAATATTTGGTGTTCATTTACCTAAACTGCTCAATATGAACAGCAGAGTCGCCGTTTTCAAATCTAGGTAGCTGTCTGTCTTAGGAAAGTAGTAGTTTGGGGTTTGAGTGTACCACCTCCTGTCAATTGGGTCCAATTTCCAATCTGCAAAATTTAATTCCTGCAATAATTTACTAATCTTTTATATGTACTAATCTAGTATAGGTAACTTATAAACTTATGTTAAATTTATGAATATAAATTACTTTTTAATAGTAACTATTGAGCATAACTAATACTCCGATTTAAAGAAAAGAAAAAAATTGACTTTTCTGATTAATGAGAGTTTACAAATGAGGGTTTTTATATTATAGGTAGAATAAAATTCCAAATTATTCATTCAAAAGTTGTTGTTATTTATTAAATAGTTGGGAGTGGAGGGGGGAGTAATAGTATTATTTTGTCACTCTTATGAGCAAATTCTTTTTAAACTCTTTTTACATTTAGCAGGACTGTGTAAAGGTAAAAATATTATTCTTTGAAACTAAGATGGATGTGAGCCCCTCATGTCACAATGACATACAGTGGTTTCCCATTGCCATCTGTATGGGACTTTCAAACTTCAATGGCTTCAGGAATAGTAGACAGTTCTCCACTCAAAGCTAAATTGTTATAGAAACATTTCTCAATAGTCTAAGAGCAGACTAACAATATGGCATTAGATAGTATGCATACTATAATTAGTGAATCTTCATTCTAGTTCCATTGACTTGATAGAAGTGAAAAATTGATAAGGAGGAATAAGTATATTTTGCAATGACATTTCCCAATAATATATGTATATCTAAATGTATCTCACATGTTCATTATATACTCGATGTTTTAACCATATTTTTATTATTTAGAAATCTGGCAGAACAATTTTTGGTGAAAAATTAATGCATATCCAAGTGTTTATGTATTTATAAATTTATAAAATCCCATTCATTTAATGAATTTATTTTCAATAAAGGTGGAAATTGAAATGGATATAGAAAGAATTCTATGTCGTGCTTTTCAAGTGATATAACAATTTTTTGCCCCTACAAATTTCGTTTCCCTAATGATTGATTGCCATTTTTTCAATTTTTATTTAAAGTCTACAAAACATGGACCTAATAATAATCCTTAAGGAAGAATGAAGTAGTGATTATTTTTAATAAAGGTGGAAATTGAAATGGATATAGAAAGAATTCTATGTCGTGCTTTTCAAGTGATATAACAATTTTTGGCCCCAAAATTTTGTTCCCTTAAATTGATTGCCATTTTTTCAATTTTTATTTAAAGTCTACAAAACATGGACCTAATAATAATCCTTAAGGAAGAATAAATGTTAATGAATTAAATTTTGATGAAATATTTAATTGACTTATATTGCCGATTTGCAATTTTGATTCTGTTTCTGTTGAAAAAATACTCATTTTTTTTTAGAAAACTAATTTCTACAAATATGGGAGTTAAAACGACTAAAATGGTTTCTTTGTGATTTTAAATATTTCTATACTTAAAAGAAAACAACACTTCTCTTTTTTATTTATTTTTAATATATTCCGCATTTTTATACTCTTAAATTATAACCATCAATATGACTTCTTGAAGAAAACTCAAATTAATAAATAAACAATTATCTTAAGATTATTAAAAATAAAACAAATAACCTCTTAAGCAAGCATCTGGTTCATCACTATTGTCGCCACAGTGATCAAAACCATCACAATATAGCTGTTTGCTGATGCACCTGTGGTTTTGGCATAAATAATCAGCATCGCCAATACACTCTGAAAAAGTTTGATTAATTTGTATGTTATAAAAACTGAGTATTAATATCATACATTTAAAATTGAATTGCAAATTAGTTGGGTTATCACTATGTATATGCATATGCATGTGTGTGTGTGTGTGTGTGTGTGTGTGTGTGTGTGTGTGTGTGTGTGTGTGTGTGTGTGTGTGTGTGTGTATATATTAAATTGTTATGAAGGCTGGAAGAAAAAGTATAGGCTTATACCTAGATTTGAGAAGACAGAATAGCTGATTGCCAAACTCGATGAGTTCTTGAAAGTAGCTTTAAGAGATACATAAAACCCAGTATGAACTGAAACTACATACTGAGGATTTGGTATTACAGAGAATGGTTTCACTATGTCCAATAGATTTCCTTCCGACGTCTGTCCTTCATAAATACTAATTTCTGAATTAGTTCCTAAAACAATGTTTTAATTATTATAAATTGAAGGAAAAATAGAGTGATCTTGTATTAAATCATTGGTAATAGAATTATTTGTGTATAAAAGTATTTGTTTTTTGAACTTTCTATATAATAAACTTTTTTTTACTAAGCTATGGAAATTCATCTTAAATCCAAAATTCTTCTCTAAATTTAAAAACTGACTGATTTACTGAATAAACTGGACAGAAAGTCAACCTCCTTAATTATATTACTAATTAATTTATGGAATATGTGTTGAGAGGTTATATCAAAGATAAAAATAATATAATAAGAACCAAGGAAGATGGAAATAATAGTGTTAAAAAACACAATAGTGTTGAATGTTGAAAAACTCTTTAACAATGAGACTCCAGTCATTATTTAAATTGTTTAAGTTTGTTTTTTATAATTTTTAGACATGGAAATAAATTGAAATAATATCAAGAATTCACTTGACATGCTTTTTGGAAATTAATCTTCAAAATAATAATTCTTTCCAGTTTCCATATGTTATGGTTCCTAATTCCAACTAGGAGGATCAATTGTGGTTCACCATCAGCTATTTGAAAGCTTAGCACTTTTGATGATGTAGGACATCTTCTTGAGGGCTGTAAATAACACGTTTCTCATCAGTGGAAGGTAAATAGTAATAATGTCTCACTAGTAAACCAATAATTGACATATTCTATGATCTTTTAATAAAGAATTTAATGGACTGTATTCAAATAAGATTTTATCAAAAACAGACATGTATTTCATTTGCAATACCTTATTATTTCTTAAAAGCTACAAAAATTAACATTGTTTTAACAAACTTATGTATTTAGTAAAATTTAAAAATCTTTATGAAACATAATTATAGATAGTCACTTCAAACAGATTTCACTGGCTGATTGCTGCATCCGGTGTATTTTTGTGATCAGTAAGAAATTTTTGTGCATAGTATTCATACTTTCTCAGAAAAGCTTTTGATGAATATTAACATTCTTGAATATATTAAGGGTATGTTCTTGAACATAATTTGGGTTCATTTTTTTTATTACTCCAGATTTCCTTATACAAATCTAACTGGTAACTTTTCCTATTAGTTCTATCCAAGGCAGTTGAAGTTGACAACTTAATAACTTAGTCACTACCATGTTAGGTTATTCCGTGGCCACCACACATTGAATTGCCTGGAGTCTACCAAGAGATTAGCTACATTTTCTCCTAAAGACCGTATCTAATTTATTTTAAAACTTATTTTAAATATGACTATTCACATTGCTTATATTAAAAGATCTATTTAAAAAAAATAAAATAGGGAATATTTTAAGATTCTAAGCCAGAAGCATAAATATTCATTCTAAAACATTGTTAGTAACACCAGATTGAAAACTGATCATTTTCTTACATTGGTAATTGTTGTCCTCTTTATGAGAAAAATAGAAGTGTTTATTGAGTAAATAAATGAAATACCCTTTAGTCTTAAGCAATTCATGTTAAAGAATGTTTTTCCTAACTTAACCCTTTCCTTGCACAAAGCCACTATAGTGGAAAGAATTCTTTTCTTCCACATAGTAACCCTATGAAATGGCATTTATTTGAATACATCTTTTACTACCACATGGCACATTATATGTACGGTTAGATTTATATAATTGAGTTTTACATTATTAGCAATATTAATTAATTATAATAATAAAATAAAATATAATGAAAATAGAAAATAAATAAAATTGTGAGATAAACAAAATAAATGAAATCAAAAAATAAAATGTAGTAAATTTAAACTCCACGGATGTAACAGTTTTGCCCTTCTCTAATTTGGGAGTGTATGTACAGTAACGTATATTTCAATTTAATTCTTATTCCTCACAACCAACATTAAATTCTAATGCTTAAATAAATAAAACTTTAATAAACTTTATGAGATCATTATTATATTTATTAAATAATATTTGAGGCGATCAGGGCAATTACCTCCTTTTGAAATTACATTCATGATTAAATTTGATCTATTTTGATAAAAAATTGTAGTCATAAAGTATATGTGCAAAGGTTTGAGTGAGTCACAAGCATTTATTTATTATTTTCACTTTTGGTATGTATTGGTGTAAGCTGTAAGACTTGTTACATTTTGTTCCTTCTCAGTCCCATTTATTTACTATGTTGGTACTTAAGTCTTTTTTAATTCATTAGAATGGTAAAGTGAATTCTGGGATAAATGATGAATATTGACCTATTTCCTTTGATAATGTGTGTCGGCTTGCTCGTTTCCAATATGTTTTGAATAGGTTTGGACCCAATCTATGTGTATGCATATTTTATTGTGCAATCCTAAAATATTTTGTCTAATGTTTCCTGTGAGAATAAAAGAAAAAAAATCCTTACTAGCAATGAGATTAATAATCCATTTCCTATCAACTTCCATTACCGTATTTTACTTATAAGGATTTTATACAATGAAATTGATTGACAAAACAAAGGGGAAAAATTGAGTTCCTATATAGATATAGAAATAAGGAACACGGGTGAAATTGTAGTACTGCTGGAATATATCATTAGTAGAAGGAACAGCACATAGATTTCATTTTTTAAGAGTAAAAATATAACTGAATGAAGGTTCATGCATACCCATATTAGCAAATGAAATGATGGTCATGTAAATCAAGAGATCATGGTTTATAAAATTTGCCACAGGTTTTATAAGCCAGACACAATCGTAGTATTTGTAGTTTGGTCCTCTTACCATGTTCATCATTGTTATCGCACCTCCTGAATTTTCTACTTCTCCACCACAATCTAAAAATATAAATCATTTGTTCATATAATGAGCTCAACTCTTAGATCTTATATTGATACTTTAGACCATTCTTAGCCATCAATTTGTTTTACCGGTGAATGAGATAATTACAACAAACAAACAACATTTCTGTCAAATAATTAGTATAAGTTGGTCAAAATTAAGCCTATATTTGTTCTTAGACGAAGTTTTTTTATTAAGCATCCACATTTATGAAGTACACAAAAATTAATGTTACATTTAATATTTACATATATTTAACCCATATGCCTAACCATGAAAAAACCTAAGGGTCAAAATATATGAACTAATATAACTAACAAGTGATTGTTAAGATGCTGAAAGTTGAACTAATATTTCAAAATATTACAATTGTGAAAGTTTGCAAAGCTTATCTCTTTTCAAAAATTTGGATTCCATCCAGAAATTAAAATTTAACAAGTATTTAATATGTAATACCTGTTATCGGAAGTAGTGATTTCCGCTCTGGGTCGCCAGTGATGAAATAATATGTTGCTTTATAGCCGAGACCAAATCCACCATTTGCCAAAAATCTAATCATGAGTGATGGACCAGAACTGAGGATAACTGGAGGTCTTGGTTTAATTCCATTAGTCAACCTTAATTTATGGCCAGTCCAGTCATAAAACTGCAAAGCAATTTTTTTTATTTTCTTATTAAAGAATATACTCTTCAGTAAACAATTCACTTTGAATAATTAAATTCTCTATATTAATAATACTTATTTGATCATAATAAATAAACCTCACATTATATATATATATATATATATATATATATATATATATATATATATATATATATATATGAGAGAGAATGAAATAGTATGTTACTTTTTAACTGAGGCCAAATACGCTATTACAAAAATAGCTGCTGAAAAATTGGAGGTGGATAAATCAATTGCAGAAAAAATACAAAACAAAAAAACAGATATACCTCCATTACTGATTGTGGTGAGATAAGAAAATCAGTAAATATTAATTTTATTCTACAGTTTTCAGAAGACTTCACACAGCTTATTACGTACTCAACTCCTAAATCTCTCGGATAATAAGCTGGGAAAAATGGTGACTTTAAAACTCCTCCAAATGTTATATTTGTTTCTCCTGGTGATCCCTTCATATACTGTCTATTTCCTGAAATAAAGTTGAGAATGTGAAATTTTAATGGTTACTATAATTTAATTAAAAGAACAATTTGGTGTAGAAGTAATTATAATAAGTTCTGTTTGATGTGGCATATAAGACCCTGAAATACTAAATTTAGCTATATCTTAAAAAGGAACATTGAAAAAATGAAAATACTTGACCGAGCAGCCAATGTATGCTACCACAGGCCTGCCACACGGCTTTGATGGAAGATCAGGTTGCCAGCTTGACATAATCCCTGCAATGTAGCTGTATTGGCATTACATACCAAATATTGCTATGTTGTATTCAAGTATCTATTCAATTGTCTCATTATTCCAAATGGGCAAGAGACAAAAGTACTAAATGGGTACCAATATACGTAGTTTACATTCATATTAAAAAAGAAGAAATTTTTCGTCTTATATATTAATGAATTTTAATTTTTAAACACTTATATCCTTAATTGCTTTTTTTAAAAAAAAAAAAAAAAAAAAAATGAACTCTTGAATCTATTACTAGTGAAATTATGATTTGTGAAATCACTGAAATATAAACATTCACATTCTGAGCTGACTTGAATAATTATGAAAATTTTAAAATTAACTGCCTTTGATGTAAAAATTCTACAACTCAGAGAAAGTCACTGGATTTTACAATAGCATGTTATATTTATAAGATTTACAATTTATACTGTTCACTCTGAAAGAAATTCTGACTCGATTGACCTATCAATTTAATCATTGTTCATTTATAAAAAGAAAAAAAAAGTGAAACAATTGATTTCACTTTTTATTTGAATCTCTATTTGAGGAATGATTTTATGAACTAAACTTTCTTTAAGAAAATGCATCTTTGTATTCATTTAGAAAACTTTTAATCTTTCAAATTATTTCCTTCAGCTATTCAAAAAAGTACTTTAAACTTATATCTAAGAAAATAAATTAGATTTATTTTTGTTATTTTACTTATGATCTGAATTTAGAAATAGAAAACGCTTTAATAATTGTGTGTTAAAATAGTTTTGGAACATGAAATAAATGGTGTTTTTAGAAAAATCCTTGGCACTTTCAAGAATTAAGCCTGAAGGTGCACAGTTTTAAAGAAATATAAAATTGGTTAGTATTAATGTCAATGGAAATAACATATTTTTTTAAATATGTATTATTTTGTTTCCATTATTGAAATAAGAATTTCAAATATGGCTAGGTTACATTTATTTCCTACCTTGTCTGTATTACATTTTTTTTTTTGTAACTAGATTGTGGTTCATTGGCTAGGAGAACTTCATTTCTTCCACTCTTTATAGAACAATCCTATTTTGGTTATTAATATCTTTAAGAACAATAGTAAATGTTTTATTTTTTTACTTAATTTTATCAAAATGTTTTATAAATAGTAATAATACTTACTCTCTGCAATATATTCAATATCAAATGGATGTTTGTGATTTTTATTATATGAAAAGTTAATGCTTAAATATCTGGTCTGAGACTGGTAGCTCAAGTCCTTATTTCCAATAGAGCTCCCCGAGCAAAAGTATGCTCTTGGAACTTTGTCCTGTTCCGAGAGCCAGATATGATCGCATGGGCATTGCACATCACTATTTTTTTCATAAAGGCATTCCTGTGGGAGGTCGAGATCTCTAAAAATTATGAATATAACACAAGTTGAGCAAGTGACTAACTGCACACTGCAGTGAGACCATGGAGTGACATCCACCTGAAAAAGTGTATTTGTAAAATTATCTTTTGGTATGACATTAAATACATGGTAACTAACTAATACATGATACATGGCATATAACTAGAAATAATAATAATGATGTAGAGGATAGTTAAATATAATTAATGCTATTGGGATTCATGCTGATGTGTCTTGTTTCAGAAATGATATGTCTATGGCGATTGTTTTGTAGAAGTCGTGTTTATATCAAAAGTGAGGTCATTTTTGATGGCATGTTTTGCAAGGGCAGTCAGTTCTCTTTTTCTGGAACATTAAACAACATGAATCCCAGTAGGATTAATATGAGCACATTTTTAAAATATTACAGGCTCCATGACTTCCATTCTTTTGGGTTTTGCCTAAACTCTTTCCACTCCTGTCTACCACTGCCCCTCATTATTTTATATGTGACCATGAGATAAAGTCCGTCACATAGGAGCTTCGTAAAGTAAGCAGATTTCCCATATGCTAGAATAGCTCACTTGTGATCTTACCTCACCACATATTCTCTATTTATAGGTAAAAACCTTAATAGTAGAAGGGGGAGGGGGGCTACTGATGGCAGAAAACAAGAAAGTCAAATAACTTGCATATTACTTGAGACATGACAAAACGCATAAATAACAATTGTAAACAAGATTGGTTCTATAACATTTTCCGATCCAACTGACAATAATGAAGAGATTTTGAATTTTCAAACCCCACCACCTCTAATCCCCCCTATCCTAATCCAATTTCAGCCAATATCAAATACGATCTTTAGTGTTGAATGAAAAAATTATATATGGAGTATGGTATAAATCAAATAAACATTTTCGAGTTATGAACGAAAAATCTTAATTGATGACATCATCACATAACGTATTTGCAAATATCTCACAAAGCAAACATTCAATGAAAACAACATTTTGTACTTAACCTTGTAATTATGAGGTTCATGACAACAGCTTATTGTTAATTTGACATGAGTAGGAGTGGGGAGCAGGGTTTACTGAAAGCCGAAAACTACAAAATCCAAATATCTTGGTTAACATTCATGATAGAGAAAATATGTATAGAACAACAATTATAGATCATTCAATTTTCAATAAGATTGGTTTTGTACAATTTTTTGATCCGACGTGTATAACACGGAAATATTTCAAATTTTCAAAATTCCCCCTCTAAACCCCCTTTCCCACTGGTCCAATTTCAGCCGTTTTAAAACTTGATCTTTCTTTTTACATAGAATGATTAAATATTCAGTTTGGTAACCAAACATAAATTGCAACCACTAGAGCATTAACACTTTCACTGCCACCTCCGTAGCGTATACGGAAGCGTGAGTTTCACTCTGTGTGCTGGCTCCGTAGATGCTACGGAGTAGGTATAACTCCAGACCATTGTTTCTCCCCACCCCGGTACACAAAGAAAGGGCTTAAAATTTACAGTGGCACTCAGTTAAACGCCGGAGATTAAAAGAGAACCATTGGTTTTAACAAATCTGTTCAGGAACACTTCATTTTTCAAATTTAGGTAAAACAAAGTGGCACACGGTTAAATCACGATTGAAAATATGGTGGCAGTGAAAGTTTCAACAAACAAATATATATATACATATATGTATATATTTGTGTGTGTGTGTATATATATAGACCTCATTTTGTCATGTCCTCGGTAGGATAATGGACAATTGATGAAATTTTTCAAAAACATCGTCAAGAGAGAGGCCTCAATAGGTTCCCTTAAAGGAAATCTGCTAACAGTATCTCCCTGCTCTCCCTCTGTAACAATATTGGTACCTAATATATTTATTATTTTTATTGTAGTCTTTTCCTTTGTTGAATTTCTCTGTTTTTCTTTTAATTCAAAATTGTTTTTATTCCACACAATTTCAAAATATTTTTCTTCCGCTTCTTTTTTAGCTTTTTTTAAAAAAAAGTTATTCATATACTATCTCCGCAAATGTCTTATATAATTTTTCAATTATTATAGCCCTGAAGAATGCTACCAATAGTGTTTAAAACAGTCACCACAAAAAGTACACTCTTCTTTAACTGATTGAGTACTTCATTAGCCAATACCCAACAATCCTCTACATCATAAACCAGTGACTAACCAATGTCTGGCAGATTAATAAGAATTATATCTATTATACTTACTAATGATGTGTTTGATAGAGAAACATTTTCAGCTACAAGCAGGCCTCTCTCGCCAAGAACAACATACAAGTGACTCGGAAATTTAGATGCACACATATCTCTGCGAGGAATCGAGATGGGAAAGACAGTTGGGATGAGTAAAAGTGGAAATAAGACTGAAATTCATGCATTAAACTATTAGGAAAGTTTATTTGACACAATCTCTTAGCAGTTAAGTTTTGACCTATGATATGTAAATATGATTTGATTTTGTATCTTGTTTTCTGGCCATTTTGAATAAATTGAAAAGCTCAAAGGTTTGTAATAAAATGATAGTATAGCATGATCGTCTAGTGTATGAAGTGAATTGTTACAGTGATAAGAAGCGGATTGGGGAATTCTGCAAAGGTAAGCAGACAGAAGTCTAATGTGTGGAGTGTAATAAACTACGCTGTGAGACTGCAGCTACTATAGTCTTAATGTTCCTATGGGACTGATTTTGGGTGGCTACGGGTGAGAGTAACCGATGAAACTCTCCCTCCAGCCAAGTAGAACTATACTATTTTAGCATGTCTGAGAAAATTAGTCCTCCCCCCCTCCAATGTTTTATGGGTGAATACATTTTATTTTCCATTCACCATTAGTTTTAATGTGCTGTTATAATTTTAATGTAGTAGCAGCACAACTAAAATATTTAGCACTCACCCCTTCATAGAATAGGCCGAGTACAACAGCAATTCTTCTTATTTTTTTTATTTTTTTATAGAACAATAATTGTAGACCTTCAATAGTTTAGCAAGATTGATTATATGGCACTTTACATCCGACTGCTAATAGCAGAGATATTTTGAACTTACAAATTCCCCCTCTAAAGCCCTAAAATTTCTGATGCAATTTCAACCTTTCAGGAATATGATCTTTAATGATGAATGAAATGGTTAAATGCCGAGCATGGTACAGCTCAAATAAACATTTTTAAGTCAAGAACGTAAAATCTTAATTAAGAACGACATCACACAACATATTTGCATGTATCTCAAATGATAAAGGTCTGTTAAGAACAAGGATTTTTTGCAAAATGGGCTTGAACATAAGGGTAAGAAGCCTGTTTTATTTATTCTGTGAAAAAGAAGGCTTTCATATTTATCTTGAAATATCATATGACTTGTAATGATTTATATTAATTAGAATTGATCATCATTGCTTAATACATCCTTGATGCTTTAATGTGCATTCAAATACTTCATCTTTAAGAAGTTTCCAAATATATGGACTAACAAAAGGACTTTTTTATCTTTTTACCACTTCCAAAATTCCTATATACAAGGATAAAATCTTTTTGAGGGCCCTATGACTTATTCTGGTCACCAACCTTTCCTTCAAAATATACACAATATACTTAATAAATAAAGTATATTGTTTTCATGTTCTTTCACTCTTAATTCCCTACAAATAAAACTAAAGGAATAAGGAGAATAAAGACAAACCCTTATTGGATTTTAGTGAGTACAATTAGAAGATAGATTAAAACTTTAATTGTCAAATTGATTATACTCATTGGCTGTGAGGGAAAAAATTACCCTCTACAGGTATAACACATTGAGTAAAATTGTGCTTCTTAACGCGAAACTGTTTCTCTCAAAGATGTAATTACAATTGAGCAGGACAAGTTTGGAATAGCGGAGAGGATGGAAAGGACTTGATGTCCGTAGAATCCTCTTCAGAAAAACATATTTTTCATGAGGAATAATCAAATGCTCACTTAGTAAATTTGATTCACTTTAAGTGAACTCAGATTGAATTTTTTTTTATATTATTAGTATTTATTAGCATCCACTTATTGCTACTATGGCTAATTGGGATGATGGACTTTCTACAGGTTGCCACCCTTTTTTGCCCAGGGTGGAACTAGGGATTTTATTTAATGACCTCGTCACTAAATAAATTGAAAAATGTTTTAAACATATTAATTAACTTGAAGATTGTTTCTTTATATGTATATAAACCAATACTTATACCAATGTACCTTATAATAATAACACTATTAATTTATAACACAAAAATATTGATTTGTATGATGTATTGTTCTTAAATTTTGAAGAAAAAAAATGCTATGTCATAGAATTTTAATTAAACACCTTTTGGTCGCAAGCCTATGGATTTATTTCAGACTATATGTATATATTTCCAGACTTTTTAAAAAAAATTTTATCACAATGAACTCATTGAGTCCTAATGATTGTCTAATGGGATTATATTTTAGTCTCTTCCTGATATAATGGTTAATCATTTTTATTTTAAAATAGAAAAATATTCTAATAATCTACCTTTCTTTTCAACAACTCATCTTACATCATTTATTTTATTCCCCGTAATATATTTATTTTGATTCAAATATATTACATAAAATACAATGAAATTTGATAAATATTTGTTTACAGTTTGAATATATTAAAAAAAGACATTTAATTTCTTTACAAAGAATGAAAAAATCAAATCAAAATCTTTGCCTGTATTATTTAAAGAAACATTTTTATCAATTTCTTCAACATTTTTCAATACTTACAAAATCCAACAACAAATCATTTGTAATGTAATTTTTTTACTTTCAAAAGTAAGCCCTAATATATTTATTATTGTAGTTATTTATGATAGCCAGGATTTTGAGTGTTATGTATTTTGGCAAAAATATTGTCACATTTCTGAAATAAGTTAAAAATATGTATATAATATATTAAAGTTTGACTAACCATTTCTCCAGTGTATTCCCTCCATGACCAAAACAACCAGTGGAATCCACAAAAATGAACCATTATTACATTAAGAAGACACGTGACTGTATAGGGTTTCATGTAGTTTAAATTTCTTCCAAGATTCATATAATCTTCTTATATAAACAAGTATATTGAAGTGCAATTATTATTATTCAATTTTTATATTGGAGGGTCGAAAGAATAATATAAAGACTAATTTTAATTTTTGATAGTATTATTCAAATGAAATAAATAAATTGAAGATAAAAATTAAAATGAATGTTTATTTTATTTTACAGTTATTCCTCAGTCCATTTTTGTTATTTTTTATATTACACTGAATTTATTTCCTTAAACGTAAAAATATATTGTCTTATTGTTATTTTTTGTTGTAAAATTTCAATGAAATTGACCACCTTTCATTTTGATTCATACATTTATTGCAATAATTACTGAAACACACCATTTCAGTTTTCATATTACAAATTTTCCACTGGCTTTGAAATTGTTAATTCAGAGAGCAAAATTGAAGTTATATTTTAGGGATTAAGATTAAATTAATTTCTGATTATGAATAATGAGAAATCAGTTATTTTAAATTTGATTTTGATTGCAATTTTTCTACTGGTATTTTTTAATTCTGCTACAGATTTAATATACATTTCAGAATTACTTTTGTTTTTTTACAATATTGACTTTCACTGGTTTATTCCAGAGCAGGATATTATTGACTTTGGTTTTCCTGATCCAGCCTGATTGAGTTTTATTTAATCAATTAACATTTTAAAAAATTAATAGATTTTAACAGTTGTTACTATAAGTATATTTATATTTTGTGTTTTGACTTGCAAAGTGGCAGAGGGATGTTAAAGGTCACCGAAAAATAGCTTATGTAGTTCTGAATTCCAAGTAATTTTTTGATATTATCAACACTTTTAATTGTATTCAGCTAAGTGAGAAAGTAATGCACAGTGATTCGAAATTAGAATCTGTACACTTGATGTATTCTCTGAAGGTTTTTTTCTTTCTTGCAATATATCCAGTAATAATATATAATAAAAGGAACGTATATATATATATATATATATATATATATATATATATTTTCTGTTCCATTGCCACTCTTTTAGCAAACGCTCCTTTAGAGATAAGGATTATCATATTATGATTTAAGTTATTATCATAGGTGACATGGAAAAACCCTTGGTCAGCCAACACCAGTTGGTCATTTTTTCAGCATTAGTAGGAGTAGGGGAGGGAGGAACATCCAGACCTACTAATCTCACATTATCAATAATGATAATAAGCAATTTATCCTGATAGGTCTTATTCCAGGTAATGTTTATGTCAGGCATTTACTGTGTGAAACACATGGGTTAGTGTTATGTAACATCATCAATGAACATTTTATTTAATCTATTCCACACTCTATATTTAACTACCTCCATAAAACAAAATATAAAGTGTATTATACTTGGAATCAGGTAGGTAGTAAATACAAAATCATGCATTTCTTCATTATTTTGTGTTGAATTGATAAATTTGTTAACAATACATTGTTGATTATACATTTTTAATAGGGGCTCAGGTTAGCCATGTGAGTTAAAGCATAGGCCTTAATCTCGCTTGGCCACTGGATAATAGGAATTTATTAGGTGACAATCCATTAAATAAAATCCTTAGTCCCACCCTTGGTAGAAAAAGGTGGTAATCTGTAGATAACAAGTCCCAATTAGCCATTGTAGCAAAACTTTGGCGTAAATAAGTAATAATAATAACAATTTTATTCAAGTTATCTCTTTATTTTAATTTTTCAGCATTCATTAAACTTCCAGTCCAATAACACGTATTTTTACTTAGAGTGAGTAAGTTACTAAAGATGTCCAGTTTTAATTTCAATTCCTGTTTATACACGCTTCTTTCACATGGGGCAACTTATTACCCAGGCTTATTTTATCCTGGGAGAAATTGAGAAAGATGGTGAGATGAGATCGTCAATGTATTATTCCACATGGGAAAGGATAACACTGTAGATATTCATACCAAATATCCTAGAATATTTGAATATGAAAATTTATATGACTGACTTTTGCATAATAAACTAAAACAGGACATGGCTCAATTAATACACACTTAATAGATCACTTCAGAGAAAGATGAGTACACTTTATACTCAATCTAAGAGACTTGGGACTTCGCCACCCAGCAAGCTTACCAACATTTTACCCATGACTGTAGACTATTAACAGATGATAGACATATTTTAAAGCAAGGTGTAACAAATGATATAAGCCTGTCGAAGACAGAATTTTATTTTATTAGTGCAATAAAGCACTTCAAAAATTTGCTGAGAACATATATCTAACTGTGGAAAACTGGAATACTTACTACAGATAATTTCCGATGAATCTGTATGATATTTCTGTTTTGTATATATATTTTTCTAATTTCATTTTTGCTTTTTATATTTATTATTTATTTTTCTACCCTGAAACTATTACACACCTTCTATTTACATTTTTATATTATTAATTGTGTTTTCCTTTCTTTTACTAACTTTCATTATTTTATTTTTTTAAATTAGAAAAAAAAGCATGTTTATATTATATAATACTAAATATAATTTTTTTTTAACATTGATATAGGATATACCTAAATAAATTATTATTGTCACTGAATTTGTTAAATGCACTTGTTTTTTGCAAAATTGCCTTTGGGCTAACATAGAGTGCTGAAGCCTCCATTGGTCAGACATTTGGGTTTCCAACTTGTATTCTCTCTCCCTTTATTTTTACATAAAATTAACAATGACTGACAGTTTGAAGAATTTGTTTCAGTTCAGTCCTCCATCTATTCCTGCACAAGATAACTTTTCTGGTGAGAGTCTTCTGATTTATGCATTGTCTTTGCAGTCAATTCAGAGTGCCAATTGGGATGCGGAAGATCAAAGGAAAGTCGTTGAAGGTTACCCTACTCTTTTTAAGTGCCTTCTACAATGGCAATTTAGTAGTCTCAGAATTTTGAGCTATGATTATATATGGATTATGAAAAAATCGATGTTCCTACTTATGAATTTGAATTTTTGATAATAAAAGTGTACTCCTCTAATAAATACGGCAATTATTAGTTAACTGTTCTTTGAAATTATGCTTACCATAAAAGAACTTAATGAGGTCCAGCAACTCATAGATATTTATTTGTTTATCTCCTCTAACTGTGATACTGCCAGTGGCTTATTCATATTAGAATGAGCTCTCCCCGGACACAATGAACTGGCAGTAACAACATTAGATACTCAAAATAAACATCATTTAAGGACAAAAATAAGAGTTATAGTTTTGGGAATGGGAAAAATAATGAACAAAATTATAAAGCAGTTTATGTTTTAAGTATTTATTTCTTAGAGAATTTTTTCCCCTTTTATTTCACTGGATTAATTACTTCACTTCTTTAGTGTAGGATTGTATAGTTCTTCAGAATATTGACATAGTGTCTTATAATATCGTATATATCACAATACAAAAGATTTATAAATAAATTCGTATAAATGGTATATATTTCATGTAAATTATAAATCTTATTAAAGGCATGAATAACAATTTACAAGAACAAATAATTATAAAAGTATACAATATACATCTATATTTACATAGAATACATCTATGGCTCATAAATAAATAATATTTACACAACATTTAAGGTAATACACAAATAATGAGCTAATTTTGATTTTAAAATATATAATTTATATATGGTTTATATATGATAAAGCTCTTTCAGTTTGATCACAATAAGTTGGTATCTAATTTACAATAATAAATATACAATCTGGCTGGTTTGGCATGGTTTTATTACTGTCAAACAACATATTTTCATATTAGTGTTTCACACTGGGGATGAAGTATTTGTTTGGTTCGTGTATAATAAACATGACCACTCAAAATTAAAATTGTGTACATGTTTTCAATAAAGGATTCTGAATCTTTCAACATATTAATATCGCTTCAAGAGAATATATTTAAACTCAACACATAAAATGATAATGGCCCAAAAACACTAGATGGCAAAATGTAGAATAAAATTTCTCTCACTGACAATTCTCTTAAACCCGGGCATAAGTTTGATTTTCTTATGATTTTGGAAAAGTTAAGAAACTCCACAAAAATACATATTTAAAAATAGTAAAAATGCTGTAAACTTAAGAAAACGATATTAGACATTTAAATATTACATTTTTTTAAAATATTTTAGTGAATAAATAGCTTAGTTTTATTCATTGACAAAACATCTTCTGGGATTTTCATAAAAAGCTGTTAAAAAAACTGGTATATTACAATATAATCAATTACAAAATTATGTTACGTAACTCCTGATATTAAATGTCAGCCTGTCTTCCCAGTCTCAACGAAGTTGGCTAGAAGACAGCTTCCTCTGCACGGCTAACCTCATTTTTTTTAGTTTAAGATTAAGTTCTAAGTAGAGAAGTTACAGAATGCACGAAACATGGAGAATGGATTCATAATAAAATGGAGTGAAAGTATAAAGTGCTTTAAAAATGTTGACCCTTTGCCTCCTATAGATTTAGTTCTTACTTTACATAATGTTAAAATTTAGTTTGTTACTTGTTCAGTGTAAGTCCTAAATAAACAAATTTTAACAGAGTAAGAAGTAAAAAATATTTAATTTGAAAAACGAACATTATTCGGTCTTCTGTTGAATAAAAAAATTAAACTATTGGCAAAACTTTGAGTGTTTTAAAATTTTACATATTAAACTGTATAGTTACACGAAATATTTGGATTGAAATTCAAAACACTTCATATTTAGTATTTTCATTGAATTTAAGTACACTTTAATCTGTCATTTACCTTTTAAGGTTATAATAACAACTTAGACAGACTATTTTTTTTTTTTTTTGTTTCGTTCTTTTATTCTTAAGAAATTTTTCCCTAAGCATAAAATGAAAATTTTAAAGCTACTTTGTAACTTTAAAAGCTTCTGATATTAAAAATGAGAAATCATTATTTTTATAATTTTGTCCAAGCCAAACCACCCTTCTTATAAAATAAAAATTAGAACTATACACTTCTACATTTAATTACAGTTTATAATACAGAGGAAGTAGTAGTACTTCATGGCGTATGTACAATTATTTAAAAACTAAATACATTTACATGCGAGTCATAACATTTTCCATATAGTAAGAATCGAACAATAACGACTGACACGGGAATGATTTACAACTATTGAATATACACAATCTATAAATAAAAATATATATATATATATTTATATAAATTAAACATCTAACAAAAGTTAAGTCTTTTGGGTAAACATTTACATTGATATAAGCGTTCTATAAAGCCAGTAGGCTGGCATAACAATTTCTTATTTTTACTCTGAGAGTTGCTCGTACTGGCGATTAACTACAAACTAATGCAGCATTTTTTTTTTTTTATTACCATTTATTTCTGCTATTGATATTAGTGTAAGATTATATTGTTAAATAATTTTCTGGCTAAATTTATTTTTATTTTTAGTTACTTTTATGAGTTAATACATTATGTAGCATTGATAATTTGCTGCTATGAATTATTAACTAAAATGAATAATTTAAATCCTAATAACATAAAACAAAATAAATTTAAGTAGACTACAATAATAATATAAAATTAATTTCAGTCAAAATATCCCCCTCCATGTTCCAGCCATATTTGATGCTATTTCTATTATTTTAATTGAATACTATAAGACAAAGTAACAACAAGATTTATTGTGAAAATGACTAAACGTTGGGTAAACCTTCACCAATTCCACTGCACTATTTAATTGGTGTACATTTATTCAACCTTTAATCAAAGATTCTACAACCACAGCCTCATCCAGAATTCAAAATACATTATATTTTAAAGTTTCTTAATGTGAGTGATTCGTTTTATTAATGTGTTCTCTGTATTAATCTGATGTTAGTCTGTATTAACCATAGCACAACTGGGCTAAAAGAAATAATTCAATTTCCACATAAAAATATTCGAGACTTTTTTACTTATCTTATTCTGAAAGTGTTATGATAAATAAATTAGTTTCCCAATGGCTATAGAATCCCCTCGAGGTCTACATAGACCTCGATAGATAGATTTCTGCCTACATTTTCAAATGTTTTCTCATGCTGACAATATGAGAGGAAGTGTTGTATGTACTGAACCTGACTTATTTTGTGAAGGCTCCCAGATAAAACCCAGTTAGCAAACTAAGCTCTAATTGAAACAGATGTGAAATTTGAACCTAATAACATTAATTCATACAGAAACCATTGAGACATCCCATTAAGAGGTTATAAAGCAATAATTTAAGTCTGCTTATGTGAAAAATTAAAAATACCCTTTAAAGGAGATGAAATATAATTTAAATTAGACTGGAAATATGTTCATCATCATAATAAGTGAAAAATAAAAAAAATGAAGGATTGACTCTTAAATAATAATTGTTTTGCGAAAATTATGAACCATTTTAATTTTTTTTTAACCCTTTGAGACTAATGGCCAATATATTTTGTTTTTACTTATACTTCATTGACATTAAGTGCATTGCTAGTATCAAACATGAATTCTGGTGGAACTAGGAATGACGAGATTTTATAAAGTAATGCTGGATACCAAGGTATCCCTTTTGGAATGGAATTTTTTTCTGGTGGCGATGGACTGCGGAATGTAAGGCTATTGTAGAGACTGGTGAGTCCTTCTTTAGCATTGACATAGAGACGGATGGGGCTGAAAGCAATATGAGCCACAGTTTGGCTTTCAATCACCGCGTAACACGAAGCCAAGACATCATTAACGATGATAGTTCCCGTTTTAGTTAGAGGAGCTATTACACCTGTGTCAAGTGTCAAATCGACTTTCTCGACTTCTTCTGCCGATAGATTCCCTTCCTTCGAGTAGACCATCACCTTGTCACCAGGCTTTATCCTGACTGCAAAGACAGTCTCCAGCCCGTCACCTTGACTCTTTTCTCTTTCGATCAGATGCTGGGCCGTGAGTCTGAGGAGCGTCGACTTGGTGTGTATTTGGAGGAACTGCCTTCTAACTTCAATGTCTCTGTCCATAAACATTATCACCTCAGAATACACTACATTTTTTCCATCGAAGCTTTTCACTTGGTCACCGATCTGAAGCTCTGACATGGTTTTCTTTCCACCTCCCAAAACTTCTACTGTGCTGTTGTTAGTAAAACATCCACCAGCCTTGGGCGCCTGTGATGACTCTGGAACAAAAATAAATTACCATTAATTATAAGATACCAACAACCACATCTAACATACTTGTTTTATATAACTATAATGAAGAATATATAGTTTTGACACACTAATTTTAGTCGAATGATATGAATACAGTGTATTTTCCAAAATGAGTTGATGAATTTCATGTATGTTTTATAAAGAAACAGGTATAGTAGATTTATAATTTTTGTACTATTTCAGGAGCCAATAAGATTCTGAAGCAGATTTCTCCCTTGCTGAATAACAAGCAGATGACACATGCTTTACAAACACATGCGTTTAAATACCACCACTTTTGGGAAATAAGCCTAAGTAAACAAGCCTTGAAATTTAAGCATAAGTAAGATATGCAGTGATAGAATAGCATAATTTGAAACCACATAAACCAGGATTTACCACAGATAAAAAACAAATACAAGTAACTCAATTAATATTCCAGCCATAGCAAAATGTATAAAGCAACAATTGTATTAAATAATTTGATTGACAAGATTGAGCTTTTAGCATTTTTTATATGACGCATTTCAACGGAAATATTTACTATTTAACCCCTTCTCTAACTCCCCTTTCCTCCTCATACAAAATTTGTAATTAACGAACTTGACAATTAGTTTTATCCGAAATCTTTAAATAACAGGCAACAGCCAAACAAAAGTTCTGGATGGGAAAGAGTTAAAAGATAAATGTATACTTTTGAACAATCTTATTTTTGTTCTCAACTAGATGGGATTGGAAGCCATTTGTCCACAATTTTGGCTGGTATAACATCTCAATAAGTAGTGTCCTACAAGGGAAATCTGCTAAAAAGACAATAAAGATTTATGTAGCAAAATTTTTTTTTTTGCGTTGGACGGAAAATTTTCTTGACTCGCGTAGTTACGTGGTGACCTGGTTTAAGTGGCTTGATTGTTCTGGAGCGTGCTCATAAATGACTATTACATTGGATGGAGGCATTTTATGAAACAAAATAACACCATCATGTGAAAAGGTAGGTTGTTTTAAAAAGTAATCTGTTAAAACTTTAAGACTGCTGTTACAATTAGTGATTTATATAATTTACAAAAAAGGGAAACATAACCTAGACGAGTAGATAAAGATCTTTCTGACTTTTGAAGAATACTCAGTTTGCTATACAGCTGCCGAAACGTTTGTAAAAAATACCATGACACGGTAATGAAGCAGCTGACTTATTTTAGCGTGGCGCCTTGAATGTTAATAAAATGTATCTGAAGTCTTCCAACTATTGGCGAGTTGAAGTACTGTGGCAGGTATCTAGCAAAGTGGCCGAGGCGCGCACTTTGAAGGAGCCCAGACCCCACGCTGGGAAGATGTGACCCAAGTCGATTTGTCTTCCCACAGGCCCATTACCAGTGCATCCTCCCTACCCACACACACAGACACACAACAACAAAAAAAGAGGAAAACCACAGAGTGGATGGGAAAAAAAGCTGTGTTAAAGAGCCGCCAAAGGTGCCTTAGGTCAATATAAATATTGTGGCAGTTTTCAGGTACCTCCTATTGTTGCTCAGGGGGCGCCTTTATCTCTGCCTCATATACACTATTCAATAAACTCCCAATCTTTCAGCCACTGTATAATGGATTAAGAAGGCTATGATGAATGTATGCCTTTGTCTTACTCCTGGGCGCTACGGTACTTCAAGGACCTGGCCCTTCTCAACCACCACACCCAACATTTCCTTCTTCTCTGACAACTGAACTATCCTCCAAGATCGGCAACTAGCGCGTCGTACTCTTCTCTTCTCCCATTCAGTCAGCTTTTTATTAGTGTCTTGGGAACCTGATTCTTCAGCATTTTTTCTAAAATCCTCAGCAACCAGAAACGCTCTTTCCTGGTGTTAGAGACCAAGCCTTGTTCTCCATAGTTTACATGTTCGCCATTCCTTCTTATCCACCAAATCCCATCTCCCTAACCTTTTCCCATTGTCTACTAATGGAAAACGCCTAATGTTTCATCTCCATTGGATATATTTAAGGAAAAAACAAGACACTCTTGACTTTGAGCTCAGATCTCAACCTCTTATCTCCTAATCACATTTAGAGCGAAAGAAAAATTTTAATAACAAACCCACTTCATCAGCCCAGTTGAAATACCACATGCCTCTCGAGTTCGGAAGGACAATAAATCTTTTTCCGTGCTTTGGCTAAGTAATGTTCCGTCGGATTTCACCCCTGTCTCCGGAAAGCTAAGTCTAACGGCTGCCGGGATTTGTCGGCGCTTTGAACCTGCTTCACGGTGGATTGTGTTCGTTTCCCGTCTTTCATTTCTGTCCAAGGTCTCTCTGGAAGCACCTCCTTACCTCAAGGTATTCATCCTTCTCTACTCATCTATTTACGGTTGTGGATCTTAACCTCCGGTTTGAGGCAAATGTCAAAAATATAATTTTCCCTTATTTTTCTTCGAAATTTACTCATTGACTAATATTCTGTACATAGATTACATGTATGATAGCAATTTAATATTTAGCAATTGTAAAATGAAATCGCCGAACTAGGTTTGTTCTCTTTTCATAAGTCCCCCCTTCTGACCTTCATTAGGCAGTCACAATTTTTGTTCTTTATTAAGCTCGTTGAGTTATTCCTTAATTATTTATGATAAATTATATTGTTTGATCTTTGTATGTAATCAACGGCTTGTTATGAGGTGAACGAATGAAAGAGCTCTTTATTCGTCATTCCTTGCTTTGTAATATCGGAGACCACAGTTCAATATTTCTACATTCAACTAGCGCACAGACTCTTATACCTCTACCCCCCTTAGATATTACCGGTAGTACTTTATAAAAGAATACGAAGTACGCACAAAAAAAATTTATTATTTATTCTAGAGAGTCGCGATTTGAGCGATTCCAACTTTTTCTTATTATAAGAAAATATATGTAAAAATATCTACAGTCTTAAGTAAAAGCACGGTTATGTTTTCTTCTATTTGATATTATTAGGAGTAGAAATCCAATTCTTTAAGTCTACAGTTAAATCTTTTAGTATTAAATTTGATTGTAAAGTTTTGTCCCTTCGAGATTTTTCATGATTGTCGCAAATGAGCTGTTATCGTGTAGAAGTTCTGAAAGGTCGGTACATAAGGTCTTGCCGTTTATTAGTCTGCAGTCTGTAAGTAGGTGTTAGATAGTTATTTGGGTATTGCACAGTGTACATAAAGTTGGAATCATGAGGTGTTGGTGTGTGTATCCGTGAATGGCAATGTCTCAAACGAGCAACAACTACTTCTCTTCTAGTGTTCTGATTAATTGTCGAGCCATTCACGATTAGTGTCTTTTATTTCTCGTAGTTTTGTATGTATGTGACGCGATTCCATATCCTATTTTATGCTGACCTCTTCTTCAGTAAGAACTGTAGGAGTCAGTATAATCACGAATGTTGTCATTTATAATGTATGAGCTCCCAATGAGGTACTACTAATCATTCAAATATAGTTTGTAGGAGTTTCGTTTCTATTACGAAAATATATTCCAGATTGGGGGCCAAGTATTAGAAAAAAATATTTATAAGTTTATATTTCGTGTCGAGTTTTTGATTTTTGGAGAAGAGCAATAACTCTGAGCGTGAGAGAGAAGGGCCTACCCGGTGTCATACCACTTTATTTAAATGAGGCCCCGGTTATAAAGGGAGCTGGGAGGGGATCTGGGGTTTTAGAGAGAGGGGGGGGCGACATTCCAGACCAGCGAGAGGAACCCCCGACTTCTGAGGTAGACCCCACGACGGGTAATGGGAGATACTATCTCCAACAGTCTTCCTCTATTAGCGACAAACACCGCCATCTGTTGACAAATTGTAGAGATAATGGCCCTGGGTTCGTCCCTTACTTCCCAGCCACCTACCACCTACTACACTTTTTCACCTGTTCGATAAAAAAATATACCCGGGGGGAAAAAATATATATATGTGTGACACCCAGAGGCAGTTTTTTGTGACGGGTTCTGTAGGCTCAATGAATTCCGTCACTATCTATCGGTAGTGCGCTTCGATCCAGGCTGAAAGAATTTATTTCATCAACGCCAGTGCAAGAAATATGTTTTGGATATGAGTCTCTAGCAGTCCATCTTGTCGGGACCATGTCAGTGGAGCGAGGCTGGGGTCTACAGGAGTTTTCTGGGCATTTCCTAATGAATTTATTGTTGGATAGTCTCATGCTTAAGGGCACGGGAAAGAACTGAACGGCCTTCTGACCCTCTTCCATTCAACTATATCCGCAATAAACCAGGACTTCCTCGTCCACTGGAAAATCCAGCAGATATATCCTCTTGTTGCTTTGCTCCTGTATAGCGAACCGACTAAATTAGTCGAAGGCAATACTTTCTCTAACCTAACATGTATCTTCTAAATTATTATTTTTTAACGTTCAATTTGTGCTACTGAAGCTAATTGGAACGGGTTATCTACAGCGTTGCAACCCTTTTCTCTCCAGCAAGGGACTAAGAATTTCATTTAATGCAGGCAGGGAGTAGTTCCTCTATGGCCCAGAATCTCGGGAGACATTTGTTTAATGAGTTCAACACTAAATAAATTCTAATTCCCCACATGGGAATCGAAGCCATGACTATGTTTATTAAAACCAACACCTTAACACGGAATGGCTATCCTGAGTTCTATCTTCTAAATTAAGACTTATCAGTATTTGAGGACGTAACATGCCATTTTATCGTCACTATAAAAAGAAACGTTTTGGTTTTCGTAGACCATTTTGAAACAAAGCTCTCACATATGATGGCTTACTTAAAATAATAAAAAGTATTTAATTTTTATCGTAGTTTCAATATCTAGTTCCTTCGATGAGATCATTTTTCTCTTTTGATGTTAGAACAGTGCAATAAATTCCATTTATTATATACAGCTGGAATAAAGCTGATAAAGGGTTCCAATGATGAATCATGTGCCTGTCATCTTTCATCATGTTTCTGTATTTGTTTTTTATTTATTTTTTTACGTTTAAAGATTTCAGATATCAAACTTAGTCTAATCATTTTAGGACAGAAAAAGGCGGTGGAGAATTTTATAAAACGTATACTTCTATAAAAAAGAAAATGTATCTCCGAATTGTGGGATTTGCTTTTCGGATAAAAAATATTTGACCCTTTGTGTCAAAAGGTTCGTACCTGGTTTTCAGTCGTTCTTGTGTCAGTGATTGTTTCAATAACGTTCCACTTAGCAGGTGAATGAAAGGTTCTTGAACTGTTAGTTTTCAATATTCTACTAATAGTTATAGTAAATTAAATATTAGGTCTATAAGTATCCAACAGCCGGTTTCTGGTAAATGGTTCATACAGGTTTTGTAGGAAAGGCCTAGAATCATAAGTTTATGTATTTGGCTCCTGACAAACCAGGACTTAGAACTCGGAATACAATGGCCAGCTTTTTCGGATGATCGGAAAGGGGGTAGCTTTAACGGTTTACTGTTACAATGAGGCTTGCCGTTTTAAACTCTACCTCCCAAGTGGTGTTCAAAATCTCTTTTGCACAGGTCACTACAGCCCATGGTTCCCACTTAACTTCTTCGAGAAAGGTAAGCGAATTTCGAAATTGGTTTTAGGTTTGGCGGCTACCTGTGGCTTGACTCAGACCCGGTTTATCTGGGATTACTCCATACCTCCGGCGAACAATGGGGAACTCGGTTAACGCTTCCAACTCCATAATCTCTTCTAGGAAAGCGGCTAGTCTCCACCGCATTGAGCCATTCCCCGCAGCTGCTTTGTGTTGAGAACAATTTTAGGGATGTGTCTGTTTTTATTGCAATTTCAGACGCTCAGATGGTTTTCAAAAGGATTCCCATCCTATTGCCTTTTAACAAAATTCGGTTAGTTATCGCCACTGGGCTATTCATTGGCTATCCGAATCTTTTCGAGTGCATCTCCGAAGTTAAAGCTGACTGAGAAAATATGTTTCAAGAGCTGGCATTTTTATAACACTTGAGCTTAGCATTTTACAACTCAAAACCTCATCCTGTACAGTTAGCATTCTCTGAACCAGTTCTTTGGGCAAACAGTGGATACGGAAATGAAATCTACATACTTCCTAATACTTATCAATAGTCAAGAGGCAGTTTTAAGAATTCTGGTCTCAAGTAGAATCCTTCATGATAAGCCCTTATCGTAGGTTAGTATCACGTGAAAAGCCCAAAACCAGGACTTCCTGTATATGGAATTTTAGAATAAACTAACGGACAATGTCGGTAAACAATGATAGTCCTGCACTTTTGAAAGACCTAGGTTCACATTATTTTCTGTTTTATTAATATTTAAAGTAAACTTTCTTTGATCTTTTTCAGAGTTGTGTGACACTCATGGAGCTACATCTTTTCTAGTAAAAGAAAGGCGCGACCGTATATAATGGGGAAACGACAAGTAATGCACTTCATCCACTCATAAAATGTCTTGTTTTTTTTTTTCTTCTTTTTTTAATAAAATGAAAGTATTAAATCTTAGCCCTTGTTTGACTGTTCTGGAAAATAAAATCCATCCGGATAAACATCAAAAGATATTTGTATTTATTCCCAAGAGCTATACCGAAGGAAATTGTTGTAAGTAGCACGGAAGGGAGGGTTGTATGACCATACTAGCAATAAGTGAACGTTTCTTATATATGTTGTATTTATTTTTATAAATAATCTATACTTATGCGACTAAGGTTTATACTACAAAATAAAGTTACTATTCACAATTAATAAATTGTACTATTTTCAATATAAAATGAATGGGTAAAATTCTCAAATAATGTAGACTTATGACAAAATATTATGAAAGGCACGAAAAATTGAGATAATGAAGGTAATATGTATTTATTTAAATTCAGGAGTTCCTGATTTAGAAGATATGTCTGGAGTTTGGTTTTACGAGTAAGAAGAAAATGTATTTCATGCGGCAGTAGTTAAACAGTAAAAAGATAGAATTGGGAAGAAAGAAATAAGATAAATAATGTCACTTCCAATAAGGAATGTAAGGTCAAATTCATTAAAAAATAATTAGGATTTTAATTGGTGTTTACTGAGTTGTGAATAGCGGTACATGAGGCGTGCCAGTAACTCGAGACAGTTTTTTCTCCTCACGATAAGGATCTAGAAGAGTCTAGGTGGTTTAAGTTTCACTGGTTGGAAGGAAATATTTGGAATTCTTGCTGTGGTTTAAATTTACATTAATAGTTATGGCCTGCTCATTGAGTGGCCCAAGAATCATACTGTCGATAGTTCTAAATCTCTCTTCTTCTTTTTTTTTCATTATATCCTTTCTTATTTTATTAAAACTATTTAATTTTCAATCCAACAATTGCTCAAAGTCCTATAGCAGCCCAACATACCCCTCCCCCCTTTTTAGGGAAGGTTACTCTTGGCTGATCAGTGTTGCCAGTGGCAATAGTAAATAATTAAATCTATTATTTTTGTTTACAACACTGGGGTAACCACTAAATTACCTTTTGAGTTTCCTTCTTTTCTCCTGTGCTCAACAACAAGGCGGAGTCAATCTGACTCCCGTCTGTTGTTACGGGTTAAATAATCCCGTCACTAAAAAAAAATCACTGTCTAAATTTATGAAGTGAGATCACCAACGCCTTAGCTACATGACTAACCTGAATCTTAAAATTAAATTTATTTATTTATTAACGTCCACTCGTTGCTACTGTAGTCAATTGGGACCGGTTAATTACAGGTTACTACCCTTTTCTAGCCAGGGTGGGACTAAGGCTAACATTTAATGAGTTCGTGACTAAATAAATTTCGTTTGCCCAGGCGGAAATTGAACTCGACAATCTAGGATAACCAGATGAGGTTGAAGCATATGCTTTAACTCACACGGCTAAACTGAGCTCCAGCCTTTTTTAGAGCCTCAATTATATTGATAAAATAGGAAACACTATTTCATTGATTAAGAAACATGAAAAACATAACTTGAATACATAATTATAAAAAGACTATTTCATAACTTACAGTAATCAGTAATAAACAGTTTGTCCGTTCTCAGTTGCCTAATCTTATCCGGAAATTCTTGAGTTTTTGTGTCGCTTAGTCCTCTTTTTTTTATTATTTAAATAACAGTAATGGTTAGGCATAAATTAAAAACGGTGGACCCGAAAAGCGAAAGATGCGGCGGGCAGACGAAAGGAATGAGGATTTGTGTGTGGGTGTGGGCGACCCTAAAAAAAACTTGTCAAGTGATAAATATATATTTATGTGGTGTTTAGGAGCTGAGCAGATGAGAGATAAGAATGAGGGATCCTTCAGGGAGATTGATAAGCCCTCTACTTTTCCAACTCTTTGCCACCCCGCTGCTCCATAGCTTCTCAAATCGTTCTCTCCATTTGTCACTGACTCCTTAGCCAACAAATCTATAGCCGTTTAGTTATTTCAGTTACTTTGGAAATTATTACACTTTTCAGTTATCTACCAATGTTTTTTTTTTTCTAATTTGATAGGAGCAGCCACACGAACAATAGGTGAATGCGGTGGACCAGATCTTGGGTTGAAAAAATAATGATTGTATTGTCATACCTCTCGGTGGAGACCGTCGTCACTGACTGATGGTTGAGTACCGCTGGCATTGTGCTTTCGATGCGATGGCATCATCTTCAAGCCTGTTGATAGTTGTACCAGTACACCTCTCCACCGAGAGGTATGACAATAGTATCATTTATAGTGGCGGTTCTAACCCTGTATTTGAATTACCAATAATGATTGTATTGTTGGTAAGTAAAATATACCTTCCAAAATCTAAATTTTCTAAGAAATGTAATATATCTTCTTAAAGTGTCTTATTTTTGTAGCTGAAGGCCATTCATAAGTTATAAACAAATCTTTAAAGAGAATTAAATCGTAATTTAGCCAAGGCTAGAGGTTAATCTTGATAAGGTTCAGGGCATGGACCAAAGAGGTTGAACATAGAAGAATACAACAAGAATAGATTTGTCATTCATGGTTATCAAATCATCTAGTCAGCAAGCTCATCATCATCAATAGAGATGATTCTTGAAAGAAATAAGGATAACTCTCAAAATTTATATATGATATGGAGCAGAGTTAAAACATAGTCTGTTGTGGGAAATAGTTTATTTGAGGTTATAATACCCAAAATTTGGTTACAAACTCATACTTCAGTGCCCAAAGAGGATTATAATGCTGTGGGGTTAATCGTTAGTAATCCGAACTCAGCTTCGTTTTTGAAGTGTAGTTCCTCTATAACTATTATTAATGAATCCAAGAAGCGTCATTGATTTTATAGAAAGCCAGGCAGTCGATATTGAAGATGATGTTTTTAGTAGCGCAAAAGGTTCGAACCAAATGTAAGCAATGGAAATGTGGATTTGGACCAGAATCATTAGTACAAAATGGGCTCAAAACAAATTGAAAGTGAAATTCTTATCAAGAGCACTTGGAAAATGCATGAGTAACTTTTTGGGCATATCTTGTGACACAGCGATTTCATCACAATTGTTTTTGAAGGTAAGATTGTTGTGCATAGGAAAAGAGAGAGAGACAGTCATTTCTTGATTGGCATCAAATATCATTCTTATGAAAAGAAAATCTTCCGAATGCACCCAACGATATAGCCTTTAAATCTTGATTACGATAAGTGTTCTTTATCGTATGAAAACCTGGATGACGCACTTCTTTCCGTCGCTTTCTCCTTTCTCTTATCTAATCTCTCCCATGTTATAAGTTACTGAAGAGAAATGTTTTCCTTTAAATCGCAAAACAATAAACACTGATAACACAGATTTTATTGCTGATTTTTATCTATAATACCGGAAACAGGAAATATGTACCAAGAATAAATTTGGATCATTATATGTATTAATAGCCGTGTTACCTGTTTATTACCCCAGGATAATATGATTGGATTAATTTATGCTGTTAAGTAATCCCGTCATTTTCGTAATACATAGTTATGTGCTGAGCCATTCACTGCTTATACCGTGAAGGAAAATAAGTCGACTGAAGAAATGTTAATGAATTAATGTTAAGCATTCCTGCTACCCGTCAATGAAATAAAAATGGTTTCTCGTCCAAAAGTATAAACTAAGTCTTTTATTTCTATTACATTATGAAGGATGTTTTCTTTTCAATAGAACCATGTAAACTAGGATATGCTCAAATATATCTTTTATCGTCGAAGTAAACCCTTACTCCTATGAATGACAGTAAAATATAAAATGGTGTATGCTCGAAGTATTTTTCTATTGAGGCATTTTCATAGAACTCGAATAAAGCCATTGAGGCCCCTAAGTCGGATAAACATCCAAATTAATGAAAGTGAATAACTTCTTAGCACAGTAATTATTATTCTAAACAAAATATGTTTTGTGCATTTTATTGGCAAAACTAATGTTAACGAAAATGTGTTTTGATATCAAAGTAAACCCCAACCCCTATTTGATAATTCGCATTCCCATAATGCCTATGTTGTACTTCGGGGTAGTTGATCCTCAAATATAAATGTCCATTGAAATTCTCCAGAGCCATTTTTAACTGATTGACAGACAAGACTTAGAATTTTGATGCCCTTGTTCTTAGAATGGTTTAAATCGTAAAATAAAAAAAAAAATTGAAGCCGGACGAATTTAAAAAGAATATCAGACAAACCGTTTTATAAGCTTTAAATGAGTATTAACGAATTCTATTATGATTCTTTTTTATCGAAAAAAGTCTTATCTCACTTAATGTTCTTATCTGTTGACATCTAAAAAGATTGTAGATTGATAGATATCAAGTTTCCAGCCCTGTATATAACTCTCATCGGGTCTATTCTGGCTTATGACTTATGGTAAGGTATCTTAAATTAAGACTGACAGCATGTATCGGAGGCCATCTATCAAACTGTTTGCAGCGTGACTGTCGGATTTCAAGCGTCAATATTTGATAAATTGACAGGTCATTCGGTTTTAAATCCTGTTACACTCCAACAGCTATATTTAAAATTGAGTATTTAGATCAAACAAAAGTCTTTAACAACTAAGGCTTATTTATACATAAGAATTTTATTAAAAATGTACGGTTTATTTTAGGTAAATTAGGCCAGCTAAAATTATTCAATGAAATAAGTGTTTCCAAAATTCGCTTCGAAGAAACGAAACGGTGGTACATACAACATATGAATAAAATAATCAATAAAAAACTACGGAATGAATGCTATAGGGTCTGTACCTTAGTCAACTAGGTTATTTACAAACAAATTAAGAAAATATTTACGGTTAAAGGCTTTATATTTATATATGCTGACTACACCCATTGTAATTATGTAATATATTTTCAGCAAGAAACTATCCCTTTTAAGAGCTAATTATTACTCTCTTTAAGTTAATACTCATAAACAATATTTCGTCATGTTTTGAAGGACATTTGAAATTTAAGAATTTCAATAAAATCAGGCGTTTATATATATATATATATATATATATATATATATATATATATATATATATATACATACATACACAACACACACACACACAAACATACATATTGTATGTATTGTAGTAGTTGACAAACCTGTCATTTAAAGAAAGAATTTGGATTTATATTTAAATATAAATATCAAAGTTGATTTTTAGCTTTAGACATTTTAATTTTAAAATTTTAATCAATTATTTAAAACACTAAAACAATTTGAAGCAGCCTTTCAACTCTATTAATAATATAATAACAAGGATCTGATTGTTTCCTTATGTGTTTATACAAAATAAAGCCTTTCCTAATGTTTTGTGTTATTTAAGTTGGTATATTTCATATATTGACGTCAGCAGATGCAATAATAAAAATGAGTATATTCTACTAAAATCCCCACATTGGTACTTTTTAGGTATTTATACGTTTTATCCTTAGTGAATTGCAACACTATTTAAATGTTGTGACTCGAGATCGATTAGTTCAAAATGGAACGTTCAAGCGTTACAGCAAAGAGGTAGAAATTAGAAACTAGGGTGAGAAAGATAAGTTGAGTAATGCGCATGCCCGTAAAGGAGCAGATATAACCCAACTCCCACACTCCATCGTTTCCCAGTATATCATAACCTGTACAATTTGTCAAACGACCAGATAAAGGGCTTATTATTTAAATATATTCAATTGCGTGGGAGGTAATGTGCACTTTACAAGGTATCTAATCATAACCTGCAGCCGAAGTGAGGTACCTCCAGCTTCCACCGTCTTTCATTCCTACAATTCATTCCGACGGGGTTTTTCGTTTATTTTTTTTTCTTTCGCTAGCGTTGAAACATGTCTACAACCTAGCTTTTTTTTTCTATATATGTATATCCATTTAAAGTGGCCTCTATTATCATGATATTTTAAACGAATATTTCAGAGTGATTTAACATTACAACATTTCTTTTGTCTTCAAATCGTTTTGGATAATTAAGCCACCAAACCTCTAATAACGAGTTCGATTCCCGCCTGGGCAGAGGAATTTATTTAGTTGCGGTATTCATTAAATAAAATCCTTAGTCCCACCCTGGCTAGAAAGGGTGCTAACCTGTAGGATAACTTTCCCAATTAGTCTTAGTTGCAAAAAGTGGAAGTTAATAAATAATTTAATTTAAATCTTAACATTTTTATAACCTGAAGAACTTCTGTAGGATGCTTTCTACAGATCTCTTATTTGCCCTGTGTTCATTATTCTTTAAATTGTTTTACCTTTTCAAAAGAACAGTCTAATTTATTAATTCTTATATAACAATAATAATGAAAGTATTGTGTTTATTTGTTTTTTAAAGGGAAAATATATGCTAGGAATATATATTACGTTTTAAATATAATTTAATGAACAATCATCAGCAGAATATATACTACATAACTGACTTCAAACCTCTTTGTCCTATTTCTCATTAAAACTATGTCAGTGGGGAGTGAACCAACTCAGTGTATCAAACTGATTTTTTTTTTTTTTCAACCAACTCGGTAGGATCAACTTACATTTGAAGAATTTAAAAAATAAAAAAATAATACATCCTGAATACAAACTCAATATCTGATTTTCCCGGGGAAAATAATAATAAATGATATTGGAAATTTCTCTTTTTTTATTTATTTCTGTTGAGCTTTAATATAAGATGAGCATCAAATAATAATAAAAAATGACGTCAATTTGGACAATAATTCTGACTATAATAAAATAAAAAAAGCAACGTTTGTTCTGAAATCTACAGATATAATACTTCAACCAGAATTTCCCACTAAGAGGAATTTGTGTAACCTTGTCTACAACGGATATATAATTTCACCAACCGCTTTGTAATTTCAATTTAACAGGAATCTTTTAATTATCTATTTTTTATTAGTGTTGAAAAATACAGTTCAAAGTAGTAGTTAAAAAGCTATTATTGTTCCTGGACCATTATTACGAGGTTTTTGCTTATGGCAGCTTTAGGTCCCAGACTATAAATAGCGTTATACCAACTCCTTCAGTGGTTGTTAGATCACGTGGTTAGAGCGCTGTCGAACAGTTCTGCTCAAGAGGCAGTAAACCACTTTATGGCTCAGGGCCTTTGAGATGGATTTTAAACCGATTAATGGCGAAAATGAATACTATAATTAGTCTAAGATGTAATGGCTGCCTTCTCGTTTTGTATTGGGCCTTTGAACCCAGACTGTAAGGGGTAGCTCTTTGCAGCAGATATTCCTTGAGGGAAATCGATTTATGAGCTCGTCCTTATGACGTTCTTTTCATTTTCTAAATGGCAAAAATTTGGTCCGTTCATTTTCATATGTTTAAACAAAGCGTCCAACGAAAGTTGGGCAAAATGACGCAATGATGAGTCACAGGTGGCAACATGCTAAGACACGTTCAAACTTGCCTGGAACCCCCTGTGCCATGTCTGAATTCTTATTAACTAGTCTTGTTAATGCGAAAAGCTTCCTATAAGGATTTGTATCCTTGAGGTGAGGAACTGAATGTTTTTCGACTTTCAACTTTGCGTTTTATGGTGTTATATGATGAAAATAACTGACTTCTACTCTCGAGAACTACTTTTCTGTAATGCTTTGAAGAAAAAGCTATCACCTTAACAATTATTTGAACTCGCAAGTATAACTAAATTTATGTTCACTGTGCGTTGTCTCATTTTAAAGAGCGTGAATAAAACACGGGTCAGGTCGGCTTGTGAATAAACAAGCCTGAAATTACAAACCTGACTCAGCTGAAGAGAGTTGAATGGTGGGTTAAGAAGGGTGACGACCTCCTCACCTGTAGTCCCTGCTTTCACAATGCATAGATATTAGCTGTTTCATATTCTCCCAACAGGTCATATCTTATTGTCGTTCCCATAGTAAACTTAGGTTGCCTATTGTGTGTGTGAAGTATGTTTTCTCGTATCTTTGAAATGAATTACATGTTTGGAAGAATGGTCTATAATAGGCAACACTAGATATATTTCATTTGGGTTCAGATGTCTTGTTATTTGGTTAGTTATATCGTTAGTTGATGGTTATTTGTACGGAATTAGTTTTTTTTCTGCTGATCAGGTATTTACGAGTGTTTAAAAGGATTCCTCTTTTTATAAAGGCTTCCTGCGTTGTTTTGGAACTTCTAACAAAATACTACCATCTTCTGAATCTCCTTCAACAACTTTTATTGGTTATAAGATTAGCCTCGTTACCAAAATGGCATTGTTTCGTAATGCTCATTTCCTATACGATTGCACGATTGATTTTGTGGATAAACGGGCATTGTGCAAGGTTGGAGATGGCTTTCGTGGGCAATGCTCCCGTGTTGTCCCTTGTTTGGTTATCTGTTGACTGGATCTTGGTCGCCGGTAGCTCGTTATGGAGATTTACCGGCCTGGATGATAGATCCGCCGAGATACTCCTAATCCCGTCTACCGTTAGCACCAACACCTGTCGTCCTGAGGAACGGAGGTGTTCGGCCATCGGCCATCGCCCGCCCATTACGACATCAATCAATCCGGACCGCTTCCCCGGTCTGTAATTAACGGATACCCACATGCTAATGGCCGCCAGGCGGTGTCTCAGATGTGATTTATTTGGGGGGATTGATTGCCTTGGCGGATTGTTAGCGGCTTGATGGGGGGAATGTTGAGGTATTAACAAGGCTGCGAACCTGGCGCAAGTTGCTAAATCGGAAAGAGTCATTGTCTTCGTCCCACCGATTTGGCTCTTAATCATCATGACCATTTGAATCATGATGATGGAGCGTGATCAGCGTTATGATGCACACGATCCTTCGGTTCATCGTGCTATTGAGATGTGAATGATACTTCACCTCATTGAGGCACTCTAGTAGGTAGGAACTTTGATCTCATCATGTATACCGTGGCTATATCAAGGATGTGATCTATAATCTGAATATAAGGTTCTTGTCCAACACAAATTCTACTGATCTTGGATGATAGCTTCTAAAGAATTTCACTTAAACATATTAATCCCTCTTCGAGCCTTAAGGACTGGAAAGTCATTCCTTGTACGTTGAACAAAATTCTTGTTTCTCTTATTATTCCTATAGGATTCATGAGAGCTACTCAGTCCTAGCCCTAAACAGAGGATACTAATCGCAGAAAGCTCTATTGTGTATTGAGGTTTAACTTCCTAGCATCAAGCCTTTCGAACCTCAAATTTACCACAAGAATCAACATTTCCTTTCGGGGAATTTAAACCAGATAGACGTGAAAGAGTAAGCATTAAAAGTCCTAGTGAAAGCAATTGATAGCGGGTTTTGCATTTACCAGACACAACTGTTAGACGGATCTAACTGGGAAAAGGATGGACTGTTATCAGTTTATGTGGATGATGCCTTAATATTTACCTGACTTGACGGAGCAGTGTATGTGAGCCCTGGATTCGTAGTAAACCCAGTCGAACCCAGCTTCGACAGCCAACCTCGCTAGCATCCCGTACTTGGACCTGTCCCTGTCCGAAGTGGTGATGTCCACGGCTCGACCTTCGTAGTGGAGTGAGTCTATAGCGTGGTATCCTTCCTCGTCCCACCCTTCCGTCACTCTCAGCTTGACGCCAGGCCATTGGTTCATCACGGAGATGGCCAGCGTGTTCAGCTTTTCCATACATCGCTGAAAAAAAAGGGAGAAAATCAGTTTTTAAAATAAGAGATAGACAGAGGATAAATTATAAATAAGTTTGGTTTAGAAAACTCAAGTCTAAAAGAATATAGCTACATATGATCTGATCGAATGCCAAGACAAGGTCGTACGCGTCAAGTTAGGTTCGTAACTTGCCAAAATGTTTGGGCTGAAATCGGATTGACTCAAAGAGGCACCAATATTATAGAAATCTGCATTTCACTACATTTTCTATTTCAGTAGAAATCTGTAGTTCCATTTGTTCTGAAGTGAATTCTACACATAAGTACCGCCTGGGTAAAAGCGTACTCAAATTATAAAGTTTGGGATCTGAGAACGTTTCCTAATACGAAACCCTTAATTGATCTAATATGTATTTTTGAGGAGCTGATATATTTATCATTGAGAATAATTTGCTTCCCCACTAATTTGGAGGAAGGTATAAAGCAACAATGGCTGAATTTCATGCTAAAGGGTCTCTAAAAACGTGCAGAAGAAAACTAAAACAAGGAGAATAATTGAGAACCAACACACCTAGTTAGTAACTTGGTATATATAGTATGATATACCAAGATAATTAATTTAGGTTGATTTGACTCCGGTTATGGACCTGGGTTACACATATGTATTTCTGCAAAAATGATCACGCCTTTAATTTTATTCAAGTTTCCTTAAATGTGTATTTTGTTTCTACCATTTTGAAAATTTCGTTATTCACATCTAATTGTTATATATAACATGAACAACATTTACAACGTACTTAAAATGTTTCTTACGAATGTCTGATTCAACTGTTTTCACAATATCAAGTCACAGTAAATGTTACGGATCGAAGCTGAGGTGTATTTGTACAGATCTCGCTTCTAAAGTACCATCCTATTTTAGTATCCCAGGGATGGGAAACTAGCTCAAGTTAATGCTAGGCGAGTGCATGAAGGTGGGGGAAAAAGAAACACGAAACGTTGAATTCGACCCCCTCATTATGAGTCTTCCCACCACTCTTTTGGATGCGCTCAAAATTCCAATCACTTTGTCGCTTTTTCTTTTCTTCATTTTGATCCTGCTCACCTCCGCCGTAATTTCGCGCCATTAAAATGCAAATGCACCCAACCGGCTCACCATGTTTAATTTGTCGGCCTTTTAATCTTGTTAAATTTTAAATTGATTTGAGGCCATAAATCCGTCAAAATAAATGTGGAAGGTGTGTAAGGGAGATGTGGAGGGGTTTGGAAGATTGGTGATATAATCCTCATCTCGTAGTCTTTTTATTTTAGTTCATTATTCCATTTTGGCCTCCTTTGGGTTTATTATAGCTGAGGTTGTGGGAGTCCCATGGAATATTTTTCTCTTTCTCATTTAAAAAATATAAAAATGAGTCAGAATATATTCTTCAATGTTCTTTTTGTCTATTGCCCCTAATAAGGCATAGTATGAACATTTCTGTTATCATAATATAACCTCAAAGTTAATTGTCCAAGAGAGCAAAGAGATTATAAGGAATGAAAAAAATTAGCCGTTGGGGTTTGTATTACAATTATTGTTTTGCACAAAATTAAAGTTATACCAATGCCATAATGCTGGAAACAACAGGTAATTGAGATTAAAAGAACAGATATTGTTTAGTAAAGTTCAGATAAAGGCCAACGTTTATTTTTCCCTCTTTTTTTCAATATAAATGTAAAACGCGAAAGTAAAATACGAATTAGGATGCCTTTTTTATTTTATAACAAGAAATGGTTCTTCATGCAAAACCTTGATTCTTAATGTGGTATTTAAGTGAAGGCATTTCGAAAAGTGCAGATTTTTTTTTGTTGAGGTCTTTAAGAGCCTAATATGCATGGCTGTAAAAGTGATGAAAAATGACTGTCTTAACTACGTCAGATGAAATTATAGTAGATATCATTTATACAGTCATTACTTTCAAAAAGAGTGAAAATTATCTCGCAGAAACCTGTTTAGGATATCGTAATTGGCAAACTAAAACCAGTTCCTTTCAATTTAGGGCTTTAAATTACGTATTAAAGATAACTTGGCTACTCATATATGATTACAGTCGGGTCAGAATCCATCACTGCATAAAATTACAAGATAATTCTCGTTAAAAAAAAAAAAAAAATCACCTCTTAATTAATATTCTTTAACGCCAACTCGGTCAATTTCTGTCTCGATTTGCAAGATGCTAGATAAATGGGTTTTATTAACTGTTTCTAAAGTAGTTTTCTAAGAATAGAGGTTGTGTGGGTTCCAGTTGTGAAAAGCAGATAGGAATTCTATGCAAGAAAAATACGGTAAATGACTCGAAGGCCTTAGGATATGGTAAAGATAAAAGTTAAGCAAATATACTCTAATTTGCCGGATCTCAAAGAGGTCTGTGAATTTTCAACGTCCGGTAGGATTATGTAAAGAGAGTTCATAAGAAATGGTAAAATTAAGACTAGAGTATACTTTCCGTATTTTGCATTTCTTGTGCACCATCCTACGTGGGACAAAGTGGAAGAGAAGTAAATTCTGAAAACACCAGGAATTATTAAATGATTGGGATATTATTAATTTTCTGATTGTGATTACGAACCCTGGTCACTGAGCATTGTTGGGAACTTGATTTTAAATAAATGGTCATTCTATAACTCTTATATCTTATTGTTTACATAATAAAGGATTTCACATGTACTAGCCAAGCTATCCGAATAATAATGGAGTCGTAGATTCTAATCCAACACGGTAAAATAAAGGGATTTGGGAAACACAAATAAAGTATCTCATTGCTGAAAATATGCTAATCATTAGCAGACACAGGTGCTTGGGGCTCTTTCATATACAAAAATGTGGCCACTCTTTGATTCCTTGTAATGAATTGATTCGGTACTACAGAAATTGGCTCATTTTATTCATATTGCACTTCACGTTATCCTGATTTTTCGACGTACATTGTATTACGACTGAGATATTTAAATCTCAGTAGGACAGAGATATATCTATCAATTTTAAACCAACACAAGGCAAAAAAAATATAATATTACTATTATAAGGCAACTGTGATTATCTACAGTTCCTTATTGTTACGTAGCAATGAATAGCAAAACTGCCCAATCAGTGACGCAAGAAATAATTATTGTCAGAAATTAGGTTCTTCACTTAATAATTGTCCGCTCGAGATTCTTTGTTACACCAAGAAAGCACCAGAGAGCAAAAACGGGCAGGGGAGTTATAAAAGTCTTTGTGCAACAGGTGTATTATGTTCTTCATTCATTATTATTTAAGCGCATTTATGGATTACCGAGTGAAACCGAGCTGTTATGCAAGCTCTTTTATGGAAGTATTCACGCCGTTTAAGGAAGCTTTTATAATGGCTTTAATAAGAGTAAGGTTTTATATGTAAATTTGTCAGAAAGTGGATGGCGGTAGCCTAATTATTCTTTCGATTCAATTTTAAGTCCGACTTCGATTTACCTCCTAGATAGGTTCGATAGACATTTGAGGATATGTTTCGAAAAACTAGTCATGACTTCAACCTCAATAGTTGATTTCCCTCCAGGGAAGTGTGCTAAAAAAGGACTTATTGTTTTACCCTTGCGGGATCCTTTTTATTGTATCCTTGCTAACCTGGAATCTAGTTTTCCGCTGATTCGGGATTTCCCTCTCTGGGGACATTGCCCCCTTCCAATCCCAGATCCTCCATGTAAATCATACCCTACCACAAAGCCACATTAGTGACGCTAATATGACACCTCTGATCCTTGCTGTCTGAACCAGAAACGAGATCTGGCTCCTACGAAGCCCATTCTGCCCCGAGATTTAGTCGCTTAGTGCTCATAATCTCTTCCCACTCTGTCATTTTCCCCGAAATACCTCGGCTTCTTCAGGTCTAATCTCTTAAGTATCTCCCAATTGTTGCTATCCATTTGCCATCTGCCTTTTAAAAGCTCTTAAGATTGAGAAAAGCGTTGTACTCGGAACGAGACTAAAGATTCCCCAGCTTAAGGTTAAGCAGTTCTTATCAAGTGATAAGAATGCTCAATGTCTGCATGTCACTGCTTATTAAACCGTCACCAACCAAACTCCTGAGCTAGATTGTACACGCTTGATTAGTGAAACGGCTATGAGCTAATGAGAGATGGAACCCTTGTCATTCTGGCCTAAACTGTATTTCCTTCCCCTCTTCCAGAAGTATTTATTGTTTGACAGTCTCATACGAAATGGAGCATGTCGGCTCTTCATTCCCATATTAATTTCAGTGGAAATCAGGATGCACTGTTAACGAAATGAACAACCTGCATATATAACAATAACGAGTGAAAATCACACCTATTCCTAACTCCAAATGAAATGTCTATTTAATCAACTCAGCTTCATAGTTGGTTGTTTGAAAATGCAGTTGGTTTAGCCAAAATTAGCTTGTGAATATTTAAAACTGCATTTCATCTGAAGTCTATTCATAAAGAATTGTGGGCGTTAAAGAATTCTAGTTGTTCTTTCCTTAGAAATTCGAGTTGTTTTTCTGTTGTGCGGGACCATTTTTTTTTTGAGCCCTATGAGTGATTACACTCAGAATTGTCACTTCTGTGACTTAGAGACTCTTTAGAATTAATGACTTGAACATTTCTTACAGTCAAAACTAAAACTCAATCAATGGTACAAGACAAGTGGTAGTTTTCATTGTATCTATCTTTTGTAATCAGTAGTTACACAGAATAAAAGGTCTGAAAAATTAATGAATTAAGTAATTCAATGGATTAATACTAGAGTACTGTAGTTGTTTGAAACCAGCGACAAAAACTATTTTCTTTGCTTACTTAAAAAGTTATCTAAATTTTTAACAATTCTGAAGTAACGAGCAGCATGGTTGAGCGAATTTTTGTCCAATATTTGTATACATGAATTAAAGAATTAAAACTTGATTAATGTATTACTATCTCTCTCTCTCTCTCTCTCTCTCTCTCTCTCTCTCTCTCTATATATATATATATATATATATATATATATATAATTTATTATGTAACAATTAAATTAGTGAGAGATTATTGTATTGGAAGGAACACTTTTAATTCAATAAAATATGCCATTTTGGTAAGGATATATACCTTACGATGACTGATGAGTCCGTTTTAGTCTAGCATTGGAAGCAAGGAATATGTCGTAGGGATGGAAAGTTGACATTTCTGTCAATGTTAAAGTTCCAATAGCACATTTGAGAAAGTTTCTGGTTAGTAAGTTGACCGGGACGGAGTGAGGGGAATGATTTGAAACCAGGGTCAATGGTGCATTTAAAAAGGTCATCTACAGAAATGAGTTGGGAAAATATTTGTGTCAATGATGCACTGCGACATCCGTCTGGCTTAACGATGCGTCAAGATTGCGCAAGATCATCCGATGCGTCAAGATTGCGAGCCGAGGCGCTTGTGTTGACGGGAGGGACGTATGTTTAAATTTCAACGCTTCCTGAATCCCTCGAAATACTTAGGACCCGCCCGGAATCCATATTCATATCCTATTGACCACGTCCGAACCAAATGAGGCGATAACTATTCATAAATTCCTAACACGATCTGGAATAAGGTAGCGGCGCGCAGGGGAAGAGACCGATGGCTGGAAGAGATCAGTGTTACCACCTGTCCTATCACCGAGCAGGTAGTGCCAACATTAAGATGGCCGCCGTCTTTCTCCTGCTCTACTTCATATTTATACCAATTTAAAAATAAACCTCCTTCCCCCCACAACGTCATCTTTTTTCTCGTGCATATTTTTTTCAGTAAAACGGCAATTTTGAAGTGAGTCGTATCAACACCTAAATGGAGTTCACCTTTAGAGTCATCTACATTGACGATGTCATTGGTTACAAAGTTGTTAAATGAACGCAATTCATATGTGCATAATATGGTAAAATATTTAAGATATTCTGAGAGGATTAACTCTCTGTTTTATGTTCACGTACTAAAGAAAGAGAATTCGTCTTCAAATTTTCTTTATTTTTAATCCTTTTTCCTCTTAAGTTATATATTTATTTTTAATCTGTTATATAATTTTGGGCAACTTGGTAAAAGTTTCCAAAAGGAGAAATAAAATAAAAATTGGATTACAACTTTTGATTGGGATGATCAACCCGTACATTTTCCATTCATGCCTATCTAGGCTTCTACGTGCCCATAGCTCTTGTAAACATCCTTATCCTCACAATGAGTTTTGTTCTTTCTTTCTTTTTTTCCTTAACTGGCTCCTACCATTATCCGTTTCCATGGCGACGGTTGGATTGGATGGTTTTGTCGTGGGACCATCCTTCACGTCCCTTCCTTCAATCCAGTTCCAATCACCAGCCACTCCAAGCAATCAACGCTCGTCCAAACGAACCGCCAGCCGTGACCCATCAAACTGTATACTCTGGAATTTCTCTTCGCTTACACAAGAGAGGGCGGCTCGGGTTGCTCAACGTTTCACCGCTACCCGGCTAGCTTCCTCCCAATCAGATCTCCTTCATTCACTGATAACCTCGAAAGCTACTACCCTTTATAATTATTTTATCCCTATTTTAATATCAACAGGTTATACTTAAATGAAAATAAATTTTGGATTACCTAATAATACTTAACAGACTCGTTTCCCCTCAACGCAACTTCCAAACAAGCCTACATTCGATTTTCAATCTTAAAACTTTTGTATTATAAAACCGTCTTTTTACTGCCCGTTTTCATTAATAAAACTACCCACAAACTTTTAAGTATTTGAGTAAATTATATTGCCTGGCACTCTAATGATTATTAATTCTTCACGATGTTATATAACCAAAAAAAATTTCTTTTTTTATTATTATTTTACATAAAGCATTTGTTTTCCTAACGGAGGTGTGTTAAAACGTTTAATTATACACAGAAACCTCGCCGAAACGTATTAATTCTACGCAAATGTATTAAAATATTTATCTACGTGTGAGATTCTTCTGAATTTGGGTTACGTATTTATTGTTTACAACACCCATTCTTCATATATTATATTAATTTAATGAATAACTCATAAGTCATAGAGCTGAATCGTAACAATAGCTGAGTTACAAGACTTTTTAAAACAATGGAAACTTAAATACTCCAATGCATAGTAATGAATTTAAAATGTGGTTATTATTTCTTATTCCTAAATACTTTTTCTTAAAATGTGTTATGTCTTCCTCATTAAAAAAATCTCTACAATTTAAATGTTATTTATAAATAAGTGTTCAGTAATTTCCTCCAAAATACTACTATTACACAAATAAAATATAATCTATAGTCTAAACTACTTGAGAATAAAAAAAATGAGTTAATTAAATGAAGAAAATTGGCCGTTGTTTTACACAAGGAAATAACATTCTCTCACGCTCTTTTGTTCTGCCAATAATTTAGTTTTCACTTGAAAATGTCAAGGACTCGAAAGTAAATTACAGTTACAGTCAGTAAAGATAAATGAATGAAAATTAAAAAAAAAAAAAAAAAAAAGAAAATTATATAAAAATGTGAAGGTTTAGTAGAATTATTTGAATGGATAATAACATTTAAAAGGAGTAAAAGATGACCCGCATACCATTAGTCAGCCAGCTTTGAAGGTCAAACGTCTTGACCCAGCGTTAAAGTCTCCTAAGTTCCGTTCGTTAAAGTCTCTCTTTATTACGAGCATTTGATGGCCTCATTATCGAGCTTCACGGGTATTTAAGACTGATTTCAATATATTCATTAACTGATACGTCCCTTAAGGACGAACACTCAATGGGATTTACAACTATTAAACTACTTAATTTGAGATGAGTGTCTGAATGCCAATAGAGTTTTAGTTTAAAATAGGTTTGATGGTATAATATTTACTAAATAACAATATGAAAGGAGAACATACACTGACCAAATAACGACGTACTAAAGGTAGTTTGGAATTAATTTAAACACTTTTAAATCATCCTAACGATTTCTTATTTATAAGCTTAATTATTTACCCTAAATTCACGAAGTTCAAGGGCTGAAGGAATGACTGTCCATTGTTACTTTGATTCTTATAATATTTGGCTGAGATTTGTAGAACTTGCTAGATACAAGTACTTTCATAGAGTTGTAGGAATTTATTTTGCTTTTTTTTTAGAGTACTTTAGGGAAGCTTGGGAGGTTTAGGTTTTTATAGGTAGTTGTATTTATTATTTTAAACTTTTTACCAAACAACTTCACGTTAACTTCAGGAAGGAATGTATTGAAAATGTACTAAAAACAGAAATGGGTAATTAGGAGATGGTTATAAAGGAGCACTAACTGAACGGGACATAAGTTAAGCGGTGGTTGTCGATTTAATTGTGACCGTGGCTAGACACCGAGGTATGTATTGTTGAGCAGCGAGGTATAGACAATAGCCTCCAGCTAGGGGCCATTTTGTTACTTTTTGTCGGTCGGTGGTGCGGGCCCTGTGTTTTTTGCCGTTGGACGGTAGAGGGGGCCCGGGCTCCGCCCCCTCCAGCCCCCTCTCCTCGTAGGGACGGACCATTACCCAACAACCTCCGAAGAATTCCCCGCGTGCCCGACCATCGGCTCCCACGGGCTCTGCCGGCATTTATCCGCCTTTTTATTCGTACCTTTACACTAAGATTGGTCCTTTATGCTAAAATCCTTTTTGGGGCGACGACTCGGAAAGGTAGGGTGACACTTTGATGACGCACTCAAGAGGTCCGGACGTGCTCCACCAATCAGAAACAAATAAAAACCAAATCTTCCCCTATTTCTCACGTTTGAGTAGCGAATACAAATCCATACATAAATGGCTCCAATTCTGATTTCAAATCGAACTACAGTCCTTTCAAGTTGCTTTACAAGTCTAAAAGTTGACTAGAGGCCAATACGTGAATTTATGCAGACACTCAAAAGCCTAGAAACAATTTGAAAATCCAGAAATATACAAACAACGGTATCATTTTTAAAGAAGAACTCAAGAAAAGCTCGGTTACGTTATTGAGGGCAAATTATATGTTGAACAAATAGCCAAAACTAAACATTTCAACGGTTTAACAAGTCGAGAACTACATGTAGACGAAGCGAAAGGGACTATTAGTTTGAACAGAAATGGCCGACACATAACGAATAGAAAAAAAAAAATTAAATTTTATAATATAAAATATACGAAACCTCAAGGATATGCTTTCTTGCCAGAGCCCAAAGGGTAATTTTAATAATAGAGTGCACTGCCATATAAATGACTACTCAAGGACAACAATGAACTAAGTTTCTAGCCTACCATAAGACTGCCCAGTCTCATTCGTTAGCAAGAAGATGGTGAGTATTGAAAGCGCTTGGAAAGTTTACTCAAATGTCAGTCAGTAACAAAAGTCATTATCGTCCTAACCATTTACTGGCGGAATCACAATGTGATACACCGATAGACCTTTTCTATTAAAAGTATTCGATGTCTCTTCAGAGAATATTTAATATAAGTCTCTACTTCGTTTTCCATTTCAAGCTAAAACTATTGCTAGTTTCTGCCTGGAGTTGCTTTATGTTCTCTGGGAGAAGTTAGTTATCCTCAGATTTTAAATAAGGAAGAGAAAAAAAAGACACCCTTCTTATAATGGATTGAGTATTTCTGTGGCCGATACCCAATTTATCCTCTACGTGATTTAATTACTTATGTGAGTTAACTCGGAAGTATAACAGTCGCACACTGAATTCTCATATTTCCTTATATGCCGCAGTGCCCGCTTAGCGTCGTGCGGTGAATGAGGACTTACTTGAATAAACAGGTTCAGTATTCTACTCCAAATCAGGACGAGGAGTACCATATAATTGAATGTACTTGGTATGGTGGAAATATTTCCTTCCTTCTAGGGACCTATGTGGCTGTCATTACATATCATGTTATATGTTACAATAATTGCAGGTGCTCAATAATCTTTAAATCCATCTACATTTGAAACGAGGGGAGGGGGTGAGAGAGAATGTTCAATCCAGTTACGGATCATTACTTTTCAATTGACTATTTTTCTATTCTATTGTTTATATAGATAATATATAATTAATTATACGTAATACTTCATTAAATAATTATAATGCATTGTATTAATATACATTTTCTTTACTCTTATCAATGAAGAATAGTTAGTACTGATATCATTTAACCCAGGATGCCTGAGGCCAGACACAATAGCGACTCTATTTTGGTCTGGGAATCAGACCTGGTCAGCTATTTCTGTAGTGACCTTGATCTAAGTAACCCAACGCTTTTAAACCTACTATTTTTGATAGTTTTTTTTTATATTAAATGGGAACATAATAAGAACTTGTAAAATAGTTGCCATTATTTTTTACTCAGTTTTACATAAAATATAGATCATACATATTACAAAAAAGCTTCAGTTAGAACCCTTTTAAGGATTCATTCATTTTACAACATTGAAGGTACTTAATTTGTTTTATTCTAGTACTGTCACAACCTGACTCAATACATTCATTGAGTTTTCAATGATTTAAGTTGGCAATACACACGATAAAGTATTATTCTTCAGATATTAACTAAATTAAGTTAATCCACAGTATTGTTGTTAGAAGTGAAGAATATTGTGCACTTGGAGAAAAAAAGAACGTCAAAGTTTAAAACTTGTGAAGAATTGGACGCTTTTTTTCTCTCCAAGTAAATAAAGTTAACTTTCGCAAAACGCCACTTACTCTGCTGAACGGTGATATGTTGTGAAAATTAGTCAGTGATTAGGTTTAAACAAATTTTTATGCCTGATTCCTGCCTGAATGTTATTAATATTATGTGAGTTTATTCTCTGTACATGTTGGCAGAAGGTAGCATAGCCATTTTTATTCTAGTTTCTCTTTTTTAACTGACAGTTCTTGCCTGCACAGTAATATTTGTAGTAATTAAAATTGTGGAGTTTTATGGGGAAGCTTGAATTTTAAAATGTGTTAATAGCTGTTATTTATTAATTAATTATTTGCTCTATTGGAGGTCTCTTTTTTAGTCATTTATATTTATTCGGAAACGACAACAAATCAGGTTGGATCAGTTTTAAATACCTCTTTCTGTCCGATGATAGCGTATCATCTTAATTAAATATTGCAGTTAATATCTCTAGATAATTACGGTATAGAGCCATTCATTACCTTTGGAGAAAAAAGGATCAGTTAACTATCAACTTTTGTACTGTTGGAAGTGGCACAATGGAGGAGATATTGAGTTCTCGTTGAAACCATTGAAGTTGTATTCTCTTGCCTCCGCAAGAGCTAAGCGCTCAAATTAAAACATTGTGAAAGATTTTGTTATTTACCAGACTTTCCTAATCTGTGTGATACACGATGGAGTTGAAAGGATGTAATAAGTCTAGGTAACAAAAGTAGTTCCTACACTCCAAAACTTTATTTCCCAACTCTCGGAGCAACAATTTTTGTTTTTGGTTACGGTAACATTGAAGTAATTTTTATATAATAACTTATTACCATAGATATTAATAGTTTATGTTTTTCGCAAATAAGTGCATAATAAGTTATGTTATTTATTAAAGTCCACTTTGTGCTACTAAGACTAATTGGGTATGGTTATCTACAGGTTACCACCCTTTCCTAGCCCGGGTGGGACTAAGGATATTATTTAATAAATTCCTATTGCCCAGGCGAGATGAGATACAGGTGCACAATAAGAAAATCTATTAATTATTACAATTATTTTTCACGAGAGAGTTATCTTTTTACCAGGAAGGGACAATTACTCCTATCAATTATATTATTTGAGCCTGTGGTGGAAAAGGCGGATATTATAGCAGATATTCCTCCAGTAGACGGAGCCCAGGTTTTCCTAACAGTAAAAGCCAGAATAGAGGAATCCTGACTGGACTAAGACAGGATTAGGCTGCACTCCAAGGATCAGACATATCCCCTAGGAGTATCCTTAATTCGGAGTTAGTGTTGTGACTGTTTCCCGGAATCTGCGATAGAGAGAGCCGTGTCCCGGTACTCCTGGCAGAGGATGATCCCGGCGGAAGATGCCACTAATTGGCTCAGGATTAGCCGCGGAGGTTCACTCCCACCCTCTCCCTCCAGATACAAATGGCAGCCAGGTAAGCCCCGGTCACGGACAGCCGTTCCGTTCCCACGATTGTTTTCCAAAGGCTGACTGCCTTCTCGGCTATTGTCCTTAGCTCTGTTTGTGAGAATTTAGGAAATGCGGGGGTACCAAAACGAGACCACCGGCGGAGGTTGTCACTTTTCCCGTCGCTCAATGGATATGACCAATCGTTTGTTTACACCTACCTGAAACTTTCTCACGACTCTCTTCGACATTCTGAGTAAGTTTCATTCAGTAATAAGCTTAAAAGAGTTAGATGTAGTTGATTGGAGCTGCTTGGGACTGCCTATTAGGCTTGGTTTATAAATAATATCGAATTTCCTGTTGTCCAAAAACTGGCTTAACAGCGTTGCCAGTAGAAGAACCTACTACTTCTCTGATTTTACTACCTGTTCCTACATGTATCTCTCTGAATGAACCTCAACAAACAAGGCTCAGCATATAAAGAAACTGACTATAATATCGGAGATATATATTGGGTTGCACTTATTTGGAGTAAAGGCTTCTAGAACCGGAAAACGTTTCCAGAGAAGGAATCTAAAATAATTAATATCGAATTTCGAAGCTAATTTACCATCATCAATAACTTGTTTTGGGATTCTCTACAGACAAAACAGCATTATTTATTTATTTAGGTGTGTAGCAATTTGAACGGTCAGTAAAGCCAATATATTAAGAACCTCTCAATTTCATTATTGCAATCTATTTTTTTTATTTTTTATAATTATCCTTTATTGAATAACAAGAAATTTACAAAATAATTTATAGTGTTCCTTCTGACCACTACAATATTACAAAAAGAAACATAAAATAAGATTTTCTATTTCAGAAGAAGATTCCTTATAAATGCAATTGACTGAAAGTAAGCTGTCATATTGCAATCTATATAAAACGTTCATTATCCTCAAAAGTGCCTACATTTTAATAAAATTTTAGGAAATGATTGTCATCTATAAATATCTTTTTATCAAAAGTTTATTAATAAATATTGATTTTTTCCCCCATTAATTACATTAACGACCTCCCCCGTGAGGAAGGGACAGTCGTCCTGAACGAACACTTGATATATATATATATATATATATATATATCATGTAAGTATGGACTTATTAATAAAATGTCTAGCAAAGAATTATCATAAGGTTTTGTTAAATTAATGTTATTCATATTTTAAATCAATGTTATTATATTTTTTTTTGAAAAGGTATAGTATCTGTAGAGGTGGCGTGCAAGCCACGAAACATGTAGGGAACTATTACTAAAAATGTTTTTATTGATGACTCTTGCCATAAAACTATGAAGAATTTATAAAAATATTGGGTACAGAATAGGATGATTTATTACATAATAAACTTGAGTATCCTTCAAAATTTTAAACTTGATTTCATAAGAATTCTATTTTTGGAAAATTCTTTATATCATTACGGAATCTCGATTGTTTCTGTAATGCTTCCTGAGAAATCAAAGACACAGAGAAACCAGAATTCTGTAGTATTGAATCGGACTCATAAGCCGTTTGTTATTTACAGCAGGTACTTTTGTTTAGTTATTTATTTATATAACCAATAATAGATTTGGATCGATCCAGCTATTACTTGCGTAACAATATAATGGAAGATTACTTCCTCGTTTTATGTAACAGAGATACTCAAGTAGGTTTAAAAATAACTTTTTCAAATATATGTATTACAGCGGTTCATTGACAGTTCTTTTATCAGAAAAAAAGGAATGTAAACAATAACTTGCACGAGTTAATTGGATGTGACCAGGTTATTAAATCTGAAAATGAAGTGTGTTGCACTCCCATTAAGTGTTTATATCGTAAGAGTGTAGTTTTTAAGGGTTGAAGAACTACTTGTCGGTATCTCATTGGATTAATTCTCACTTTTATCATTAGTGCAATATTGGAGGTACACAAGTGTAGACTAGATGCTAGTGCCGAGTAAAGATCAAAGGACTTGAAGGTTATGGAGGGATGGTTCTCTAACAATTCTGCCATCGAGTAAAAATCTTTTCACCGATGCTATTTGTGAGATATTCTGCTACGGGAAACTGGAACATGTCCTTCCTTAGCCTTGCCAATCTCCGTGAAAATCGGGATTACCTGTTGACGGCAACAGCACATCAATAAAGTCTGTTTATACAACAACTACATTACTATCTACTAGTACAACTCAGACCCAAATTCTTGGGCTAGAGATCTCAATTCTCAGCGAAGCTGAGTTCGTAGAAGTAAAGTGCAGTTCTCTGATCGGATAACTCTGAAGAAGAATTGATCAGCAAAAAGTTATTTTTATTCAAGACTTTGATAGCTGTGAAAATGACATTAAGAAATACCATAAAATAGGTACACTGAAAAAAACAAAAAACAAAATGCTTTTACTTCTAACGAACGCATATATTTTATGTTTATATTTCACTATTAGAATATGATCATCTAAAAATTTATATCAGAACTGTACGGCTATGAAGTAAAAGTTAACAAATCAAATCTGGCTAAAAGAGACTTGGAAAGACTTAGCATTAATTTTAGGAATTCTTTCAGGCTTTCTTAAAACCTTTCATTATTTTCCTACAGTATTGAATCCGTTTTTGACCAAATTTGTTACATTTAATATACTTGTTTTTTTTGTTTTTTTATTTTGACTTTAACATAAATAATGGCTTAATACGATGCATATTTAATTTCAAGAAATATCTAAAAAATAAGATATTATCCTTAATTTATGTTATTGTAAAATATTAAGTTGGACACACTTACTTAACAAAACTATGAGATTTAATTTTTTTTCTATGCAGTTATTTAATTTATGTTTTTCACTATTTTACTGTGATGCCATCAAATTCTAAGAACTGATGCCATCTGTTTTATTTAAGGTGCGGTATTTTGTTAATTAACGAATAAATACCTTGTCTTAGAGTTAAGAACTGTTAAAGTGTTTCCTTATTGTTAGTATTAATAGTTTTATATCCTACACTACTGTACTACAATTACCGGTAGTTTAAGGAATGTAGTTCGTTTGAAAGTGTCAGCAGTAAGTATTTGCTAAATTATATAGTATAATGTAAATTACTAAGAGGGCGTGTTTCAGTATTAATAACTAGCAGCCATTGCCAAGGCGTGATATTTCCACCTTGTATGCTGACATTAATTATTATTTCTATAATTATATTTAATAAAAAATAAATAAATAAAGGCCTTTGGCTCAACAGCTCATGTATGGCAGTGGCCTGCCTCAAGACTTCGGTAAGAGGACCGAAGTGGCCAAGTTGGAGTCATATTTGGATGTCTTTACAACCAAAGATCCCTATTTCTTTACACAAATAGCTTCCCAATTTTCTTAAGATTTTCTTAACCCGAAAGTATCCGAGTGTCTAAATAAAATATATAATCCCATCAGTGCGTTTTAACATAGAACCTCAGACATGGAACAATTATAATTTAGCGTTTATGAAACAAGTTTCTAGAGCAGTCTGTTCAACTCCCGCCTAGGAACTAGAAATTTATTTGGTGACGAACTTAACACAACTATATCCCTAGTCTCATCTTAGCTAGAAAAGGGTTGTAACCTATGGATAACTCGTATCAATTAGCCATAGTAACCAAAAATGTACATTAATAAATACTAATTATGAGCTTCTGTCTCACTTGTTTTAAACTTTGCGCATTAAATCTTCTTTACACGCTTGTGATTTTGTGAATTTTCTAACATAAATGAATTTCATTACTTTAACAAGTAGCTTCGTAATAGTCATTCGATAGTGGGTTTTCTTTTTGTTAAAGGAGTTAAAGTTGAGAATCTGATGCGGATGCCACATCAAATCCAATGAAAATAAATAAACCACCATTTTTGTTGTACTTCATTTAAAACTATTTCTTTTGAAAGATATCTTAGTCCCAACATTGTGATTAAAAATAATTTATTGATCCATTTATGATAAAACAAAAAATTGTAGTTCTTTATTTTCACACTCCTCTTAATTCCCCTCCCTCTTTTAATTAAAAGTCCGCAGGGGCTGCGTAAACTAAGCAGATTTACCACGTGAAGTTTTACAATAGAGAAATCTGCCTAATAACAACTGTAGTAGTAAGAAACCTCTAAACCTAAAACATTATTTAGGGCGTAATAACCCAGTAGTTTCTAGCCCCAAAACACAGTTAACCTAACCTCTAAACCTATTCACGAGGGACGAATAGTTAAAGAAACGCCCGCCAGAGCTCTCGGCGGAAAGTCCGAACATAGCCTACTGATGACCACACGCAGAATACAAATGCAAATATCTCTGTTAATATTCAAGATACAGAATAAATGTATAGAACAATATTTACAGTAAATTGAATTTGCAATAAGATTTAATCTATACAATTTTTCGATGCGACGTATAGTAACGGAGATATTTTGAATTTTCAAAAATCCCCCCCTCCCTCTGGTCTGATTTCAGCCATTAACGAACTTGATCATCCTTTTTACATTAAATGATTAAATATCGAGTTCAGTTACGATCAAACAAAAATTGCGACCGCTAGAGCGTTAACAGACAAATATATATATATATAATTTTGAACGGACCTTATTTTCGTCATCTCCTGGGTAGGATCGATGAACATTTGAAGAAATTTTTCGAAACTCGCATCATGAGTACGACCTCAATAGCTGATTTCCCTTGAGGGAAATCTGCTAAAATGTGATGTGTACAGCTAAACGTTAGCACAATCCTAAATATGAAATGTCAACCTTCTAATGTTGTTTTACAGTTATTCCAGATACGTCAAGGGTTCAAGGAGGGTAAAAACGGATAATTCCATGGAATTCTGAAGTTTTTCGCGATTGCATTACTCCCTTGGAGGTATTCAATAACCACAAAATAAACTTCATATTTAGAAGAATTTGTTCTACAATTTTTTATTTTTTTGGTTCTAATGCACGAAGAAAATAGTTTGACCATCAAACGTGTGGAATGTTTCCTTAATAGCGAACTTCCTTTCCATTATTCCTGATTTCTGGGAAAAGGAGTGAATATGTTCATCTTGTCTTTAGTCACCGTCCGTCAGCTGACCCAAAGCTACAATAAGCCAATTTACGGCTAGCCCCATCGAATCGGGGACCTCTCTCTCGGAGTGCACACAAACAAAAACATCCCCCGGGAGAAGTCACCCCCGGCCGCTATCACCCCGTTTAGATACGCAAGATGCGGCAGAGAGGTAGGCCAGCGAGGTACGAGAGTGTTAGCTACGCCAGTCAAGAGGCCCTTAGAAAGGATCAAATGGTCAAAGATATACTGGCTTTACGCCCGTCACTCAGAATCGGCCATTGTGAACCGTGTCTTAGGCACAACAGAGTGCCTTATAAACAAATTCTTCTCCTTTTCTCAAAGTCTTCCCTCCCGTCGGTCATGTCCTCTTGCGGGACCCGAGTGATCTTCGGAAAACTTATCTTTTAAAACTGACTCAGAGATGGCAGAATCTTGTTGAAAAATAAACAAACCAGAAACCTACTTTCAACTCAAGTAATCCCCTAACTAAACTGTTCTACATTAATATCAAAGACCAAAGTTTTCTCTGAACAACACTAACCATAATAGGTTTTCCGTAAAGCTTAACATAGTATTTATTTAATTTCCAATCCTATGTTTTATTTTATTTTCTCTTTAATTAAATACTCTAATACTAATTTTTTTCGCTTTTCGTTGGAATTGTTGAACAATTCATTATATTAATCTGTATGCACAAAGTATTTTAATTTATTTATTGTTTCCTTTATATTAAAATTTATTTCTTCCTTTTCTATATAAACTATTTCTTTATGTTTTATTTATCAACTTAATAATCTATTTGTTGATTATTCCTATTTTAATTTTAGTTTTTGCTTAGTTCTACTTTTTTGTTCTCTAAAATTATTGATCAATTGGTTTATGTACATATTTTCTTTGTTATTGCTGTTTATGATAATTGTTAATGAGCAATATGTTCTCTTAGCGGCTCTTCCAAATAAATAAATAATTGAAGCCAAAATTTCTGAAATATATAAAATTGTTGCCAATAACTATATTGTTATATAGCGAAGAATCGATTCTACACTATCTGATATTATATTTGAACCGAAGAAAACACCCTATTTAATACCCAACGTTTGCGAACTGAAAAGTTTCAATGAAACGTTTTATTTTAAGTTTATTATCTCAATAGTCGATGGTTAAAGTTCTAAGTTGACGAAGCAGATTTCCCACGCACGCCATTTATTTGCATTTATATCAAAAATTAAAAGTTCAATGAGACCAATACTTGGTATTTAAGCTTAGAATAAAGTAGTTCATGATATAATATCTTATTGTTAACAACACATGAGTTGGAGTGGGAGTTAACTGAAGGCTGAAACTAAAACACCCATATATCTCGGTTAATATAGAAAATATTTATATATCAACATTTTTAGGCAATTAGATTTGCAATAATATTGCTTCTATACACTTTTTCGATTCAACTTACAATAAAGAAGGTAATTCGAATTTTGTCCCCTATAAACCCCCTCTCCCAGTCCGATTTCAACCGTTAACGAACTTGATCTTTTTATATAAGACGCTTATATGCCCAGTTTATTAACGATGAAACAATAATTGCGACCAGTAGAGCGGCAACAGACAAATATGTATACAATTTTGAATGAACCTCATTTTCGTCATCTCCTAGGTAGGATCGATGGTCATTTGAGAAAATGTTCGAAAATACCTTCATAAGTACGACCTCAGGAGCTGATTTCCCTTAAGAGAGGAAATCTGCTAAAATTCAAACTTCCCAAAGCAGGACAACTCAAGACTAGCAGTGTTTAACTTTCCTCAAAATATCGATAATGTACACAATCTAAAAGAAAAATTGTCACCTAATACTAATAGTATTGTAAGCCCTATTCCAAAAGTATATGCTTGTTTAGAGGAAATCCAGGTTCTGGATTCGCGTGCTCTCCCTGAAAGTATGTACCACAAAAGATATCCGGAACTGTCTGCATAAAAAATATATGCAGTACTATTTTCTCATAGAATGAGCACTTCTTAAAGTCCATACCAGACTCTCCTATAAATAATCTAAGAACCAATGCCTATCTAATTTCCTGCCGATTATAAAAAAGTATTATATTTTTTCGTGGATAAGAAAAAAAAGTAGGTTTAATATAATTCTTGTTGATAGAAAAATAGGCCTTAACAATCTTGAACAAAACCACAGAATAATCACTTGTTGAAGAGTCACGAAGGAAGGATGTGGTAAAATAAAGACCTAAGCTCGCGCCCTGAGGAACGCCGGAGTTGGCCGAGGTCGGAGGTGACTGTTTATATAACCTGAGCAGGTGGAAACCCAACCGTAGCCTACCCCACCCATGTCTGCTTTTCGTTTAACAAGGGCACACGGATCGTTTACAGGGGATCAGTTACTTACGGAACAATCCGACATCTGAGTCCTTTCCAACAAATCAAAAGTAATTATTTCGCATGGCCGATTTACCTAAACTGTCTACCACTTTTGGTTTTTTTTTTTTTTACACGTTTACAGAGGTCAAAAATTTCTCACCGTGTTCGCGTGACGTTATAATTGCTTATTCGTGGAAATTGCTTTTTATTTTATTTTTTTCTCTCCTTTTAATGCTGGCGGGAATCGACTAAAATCCTTTCAACTACAAAACATTTCACTTAAACTATCAATGCAAGAATAGGCATCAACATTTTTATAGAATGGTCTTTTGTAATTTTAAAATCCCAAACGCATGGGCTAAACTAGTTAATAAAGAAGATATCCCATGTCAGACCAGTGTCTGGCTCACTACTGCAAGTGTCTGGAATAAGTTCGGTTCTATAACATCATGCGACACGCCTCATAATAACGGATTATATTATGAATTTTAGAATCCCCACCCCATTTCTCGTCCGGTTTCAGCCATTAACTAATATAGTCCTTAGTGTTGAATAAAAAAGTTAAATTTCAAGTATGGTATAGTTCAAATAACAAATTTTCCCAAAACGTTCAACAAAACAAAGTTCAGTGGAAACAATATTTAGTATTTAAGTTCCCAACAAAGTGGTTCATAATATAACAGCTTGCTGTTAATATGTCATGAGTGGGTTTGTCGAAGACTGAATACTAAAAAGTTCAAATATATCGTTTAATAATCAAGACAAAGGAAATGCATATTTAACAACATGTATAGACCATTACATTCACAATAAGATTAATTCAGTTCTATTTTTCTATTCTAATGACGGAGACATAACGAATTTTCTAATGAACTTAATCTTTAGTTTTACGCTTATATATAGAGTTTGGCAAAGATAAGACAAAAATTGCGAACACTAGAGCGGTGAAAGACAAATATATAGATATTCTTAAAACTCACACCAGGGGCTGTGCAAAAAATCATCCCACATTTAATATTCTATAGTTATTTCTCCCTTAGTTCGATTATGTAAACAAGACATCAATATTTAAAATTTGTTCTGTAGTTTTGTCGAAGATTATCAAAATATACTTTTACTGAACAAGAATTATATTAACACTTTTTTTCTCTATTTACAACTCTAATACTGTCTTCGTTATCGTCCAGGAAGATTGTTAGCCAATTGTTCTTAGATTATATATGTCGGGTATCACCTTCAGAAGGAGCTCAATCGTTCTAAAAGATATCTGTATTTTTGGTTCTGAGTTTCGGGCATCTTTGTCATACTTCTTCAGTGCAACACTGTTCCAAATGACACATTAACGGTTTAACTTGATTCCTTTCTAGAAAGCACAAGGGGGCGACCGAGGCGACCTTGGCTGTAATGATTGTCCCGCCCTACTGTGGCTTAATGCACCCTCTCACAAAAAATATACCCCTTGAAATATGACACCCCGTCTCAATATTATCAATGTATTACTGCTTTCAGTTTCAGCCATTATCTTTTTCATTCTTTTTAAAACGTTCATTATATTTTTTTTTTTTTTTGTGTCAGTCCCCTGTCTAATGTAGTTCTCTCAGGAAGGTTATCGCTCAAGGAATTAAATGTTCCGTAACTGTTTTATTTTCCTTTTATCTTTAAAAAGAAAGTCTTTCTACAATTCACTTCACGAAGCCTTGAGTCGATTTAGAAAATTCTTGGTATATTCCAAAATTGAATCGACTCTTTACGATGAACGCATTTTGTGCTTGCCATTTTGGGTTTTGCATATATATATAATGATCGAAAAATAAACGATCTAGCAGTCTCAATCGTTTTTTATCTTTACCAAACTCGACATTTAAAAGATTTTTTTTTAAGTACGCTAATGGCTGAAATCGGACAAGAGATGGGGATGGTTTAATGTGTGGGAATTTCAAAAAATCGAAATATCTCAGTTATTATAAGTTGGATTGAAACATTATAATGAACCAGTCTCCTTAAGTACGTTGTTATATTCATTTTTTATCTATCTTAAAAATTAACCGAGATATTTAAAATTTCGTTTTCAGCCTTCACTAAACCCCCACTCCTACTCAAGTCATATTAAACATAAGATGTTATATAGTACACGGAACTTTCTATGAAGCTCAAATATCTAATATTGTTTTTAGCAGATTACATAAATCAGCTATTGTCATTGAGTTTTTACTTTGTGAGATATGTATGGAAATACTTTCGGTCTTACGACATGATTTTAGATTTTGCGTTCTAACCTACATACTTTTAGCGCCACTATTCGGAATTTAGCCCTTACGCAGAGAACTTAAATTTTTATTAGGCAATGGCTGAAACTGGGATGAAGACCCGATGTAATAGCAGCTTGTGTCTTTTTCTCAATAATGACGAAGCCAATATAGGAGAAAATATCTCCGTTATTATGCGTCGGATCAAAAATTTGTACATATTCATTATTATTACAAATGTAATGGCCTATAAATGTTGTTATGCGCGTTTTTTTTTTCATTATCTTGATTATTAACGGAGATATTTGCATTTATTAGTTTTCGGCCTTCAGAAAGCCCTACCCCTACTCATGTCACATAAACAAGACTCAGTTATATACTGACACACTTTATTTGAAACCGAAATACCAAATATTGTTGTCATTAAACTTTTACTTTTTAAGATAAATAAAATTACTTGGCGTACGTAGGAAATCTGCCGAGTTATCGCAGCGCCTGCGCGACGGGCTTTTCATTTATCATTAAGGAGAAACGGATTTTGTATTTACGATTTGCATCATCATTTTTCACGCCCTGAGTAGATGATTACTGTCGTAACGAATAATTGAATATTCAGCGTTTAATGAACACTGCAATTATTGTTACGACTGGCTGACGATTAAATGGGCGATGCTAATAGGACTATGTCCATACTTGTGTAGTCGGGCTATAAAATCGTTTCGCCGAGAAGCGTCGGGCGTAACGATGCGTAACGCAGCGTGACAGCGCAGACACCTTACAGTAGTGGTGTAGGGCCTTCCTGGGGATTAGCGCCCATAAGCTGTTAGATTCCATTAGACGCCGGTGTCGGGTATCTGACATCAATTAAGGCTATACGATTCGGCCCCGGTTTATCCGCTCCAGCAGGTACCTGTCACACACGGCCCCCGTTATCCGTTCTCACAGCTACCTGTCAAAACACCTCCCATCAGATGCTGGACTGCCTCTCAGGAATTCGGCTGCTCCCGAGCTCTGAATTGCATCAACATCTGAATTGCAGATTATTACATGAATCTCAAACAACAGTTTGACAGTCAGAAGAAAACTCCGGACTGTCTAAATTCCTAATCTAAAGAATTTTCAAAACTTTTTTTAACCATGGACGATTTTAGTCCACCAATATTACTTTTACCTATCTTTTAAATAGTTTTATAAATTTAAAAGTCTTCAGGATTATAAGTTCCAGCTTTAATAAGGTTAAGCATCTGACGGGAGGTGTTTGTCAACGATCCTCACTTGGAATCCTGGAGTGGCGGATTAGACACTCGCCTGGACCATGAAAATGTACTCAGTGGCAAACTCATTAAATAAAACCCTCATCACCACAGCTGCGAAGCTCCAAATAAACAAATAAAAAAAAAATAAAATCCTTACTCCCACCAAGCCAGACAACCTGTTCCAATTTGTCATATCATCTTGAAATGGGCAAAAATAACAGAGAGAATATTTTACGTGCACATTACTAAACAGATAACACTTAATTACATCATATTTTAGGGTATTAAGAAGAAGAAGAAAGAATTTTATTCAGTTTCCAAATACATTTGGTTGCTGAAGAAAGCTAAATCATCTACGCGGCCTGTATTTATTTTCAAAAAATAATTGTAACAGTTATTTTAGTTTAATAATCGCATAAATTCAGAAAATAATATGTTATGAAAGATCATATGAATCAATAATCTAATAATAACAAATAATCTCTCTTCATTATTTGATAAATTACCACTTGGTAAGGCTGATTGAATTAAGGAGTTTATTCTGTGGAGATTTATTAGGATTTTATTGACTGAGAGGAATATTTTTAAGGCATTGCTAATGCCCAGGAGGGCGAAACGTTTGCTTTATGATATAAGAGAATAAAGAAATGCTGTTCTGAGACCAAAAGATGGTTTCTTTTATCCTGAAATACTTTAATTGGTCTTAGTAAGGATTAGCGCAAATAAAGGTGTTAAATAAAAGAAATAATAAAAATAAAAAACAAGTGAGATATATATATATATATATATATATATATATATACAAAATTAAAATTAGTAATGTTGTTTAGAATTATTAATAAAGCTTACTATACTAAAAAACTTTCCTATTAATAGCAAATGTATTGTTTTTATTTATTTTTGATGAATGGTTCATATTACCAGATTAAGGGAGCAAGTCCGGACAGTCAAGTTTCATACCTGAAATAAACAAAACAAAAGTTGTATAATGCAATACGTCAATAATGGTAACATTATATTCCATGTCTTGCCATATATTAAATAAGATATTAAAAAACATTTGAGATTACGTTTCTACAATGAAAAATCCCCTCCATATAATATTGTGGTTCAATGAATTCAGTTACTGTGATGATAATGAAAATGTTAATCAAACATAAGAACTCTGTAAAAATTGTAAAACATAAATTCATGGTTTTCAAATAATAAAAATATGTCGAACTTTGCAGCCCATAAGAGCCAAGACCTGAAACATGGATTTGGTGGAAGGTCAAGTGGTCAAAATTGTCGAGATCCATTTCATATTGTTTTATCGACAATAAATGCTCGATAGATCTTTCGTCAAGTTTCGCTCGCTTCTCATGTGCCTCACGATGCTGAGTGTGATCCAGGGAATCAGAACATCTAGGTAACAGCAAAGCTAAACAGATTTAGGTTGTATCCCTGGGTTTGAAATTGACACTTCTAGTTCGTGGGTATTTCCCCCTTTCACATTTGAGCGCCCCCTTTTTTTATCCACAAAGATCTACTTATAAGAGTTAAAAGATTAAAAACCATTAACATTTTATATCGAAAAAATGATTAATTTATATTAAAGAATTAAGAAGAACGTATTCCAACAATATCTAAAGAACTTTATTTTTATAAGCAGTGTTGTCTTTGCCCATTTTTCCACAGCCTCCCTTTTTTTTTATATTTATTTTGCTTAAAAATATATTTCAGTATAGCTTTGCCCAGCGTATTGTGAAGGTACCTGTATGCGTTTGGCAGTCTTGAGCCACAGTGGTTAAACCTAGAGGTAAAACCAGTCTCATAAAGTTTAGATTTACAGCCGGGCATAAAACCTATGATCTGTTCTTAAAGGATGCTTAAAGTTCCTGACAGAAACCCAGCTGGCATTCCTCTTGTTGGAGGTTCGACCCTGACAGACGGAGGAAATGGTTTTCTCTCTAGACTTATAGAGAAGAAATTTCGTACTCGGACAAAACCACCTTGAGACCCTAACTCCTAAATTTTCGGAACATGAAGAAAAACGGTTTTCTACAATGCTACCCGAATATTATATTTTGACAGCTGAAATCTCGTTCCATCACGTCTTTTTCAGAATCGTACTTCAGAAATTATGTCGAATACAACGATACATATTTTTACAAGAACACCGACTTCATAAGTCAATACGATACACTAATCACTTTTGAAGGTTAGAATAAGAGCTTACCCTATTTAGAATGTGTACCTTACAACAGAAGGAACGACATATATTTCTAAAAATATTTTCAAACTCTGGACAGTACGGCAGTGAAAATTGCAAATATGCTATCTGGTAGATTACCTAGATACTAATGCATAGAAAGGATTCAATTTATTTTGTGAATAATTTCATAAAATCTTGAAAAAAATTAACAACAGTTAAAAAAAATTTAATAAATAAACTTGTTGCGAGAAATAAAAATATTATTTCATTTCTATAATATAGAAAATGCATGAATTTCACTTAGAATTTGTTTTATTAGATTTTCTGGATAGTCACACCCCCCCCCCTGAAAAAGTGTAGTAAAAGAAGTAGTAAGTAGGCATTAACATAAATATTTTAAAGGATTATTTTATGATTCTCTAAGAACCCCAAAAACATTTAATTTGATATCACTTTTAGGCAATGGATGGTAATTTATCAAAACACCACTATTCCTTCATACACTTATCCCTCCTTTACATGTTTCACGTTCTTTCATTCAACAACTCATTATGAGTAGATTAACTCTAGAACTAAAAATGGATTCAGCACATAGCTTAGAGAGGACATCCAATCTGTAGATCAGTATCATACTGATAAAAGCCAACCAATAGATTGATTCATAAATCCCATAGGATACAATAGGTATTGCTAAAATATACGTTTACAATTAATGTCAGTATTATTAGTATTAATGTTATAATAAAAAATCCCGTAAAAGAAAGTAACATAATAATTTATTAAAATTAATGTTGCCGGTTAATGCACTCCGGATGAGGCGTTGGTAAATGAAAGAATAGCATTATTTTATTATAAATCCTGAACCATTGCCAACAAGCAATTCAAAATTATTTTAGATTAAAGAATATATTTATGTTAGTATTACGAAACCCAACTTGGCCCAGCCAAAATAAATCAAAGAACTATTTCTTACATTGTTCCATAAATATATGACTTTTTAGACATGTAATTGATTTCCCTGGAAAATGTAAGAAGGCTATTTGAGTTCAACCTCTTATCCAATGAGCCGTACATTTCATTTTCATATATGTTGACAAATATCTGGGTTTGTGCCGAGAAAACGTAAAAAAAAAGCGTTTCAACCAGATTGTGATGGTCCAACAAACAGTTCGTCACTCAAGGACTGTGAAAGCGGAGCAGACTTCCCTCCTGATAACACTCAGATAACTCCATCGCACTACTTTACCCTTAATCTTATCTTATCTGCCTTATTCATTAAAAACGAAGAGTCGATTTTCGACTGATTCGGAAATAGTGAAAGCTTATTTGACAGTAGTTTGCCGAGACCTAGGCTAAAAGGAAGCCGACCCTAGATAAGCAGACAAAGAACCAATATTAGTAGGTCTTGGGAACACAAGGAACCGGCGAGAGCTGTAAACTCCAGATAACTAACTCGCCCTGTAAAACCTAAACACACATCCTATCCTCTTTACACTTTTACTGTAAACCTCCTGTTTTTTTCTCTCCCTCTCTCAATTTTAAACTGTTTTTACTCTTGACAACTAAAGGTTAAGTGTTTTTTTTTTTAAGAAATTAAGGCCTTCAGCTGTACACCAGGTATGTCCAGAATTAGACATTTTTGGCCAGGGCAAAATAAAATTAAACTGCATACAGCTTATGACGTAGCTATTAAGGTTTTAATAAATAAAAAAGAAGTACAAAAATTAAACATTCTGCCCAAAGATAGTATGACCGATAAGTCGAAAACTTGAATTACGAATCTCCTCATCATAAACAATGTCAAGAATATAATTTATTCAATACTTAATACATCCGCTAATAGCGTGTGATACCTACATTTATGTGAACAAAACGTGCTATTTATTTTTTTATTTATTTCATGTAATTTGGAACAGTCAAAGTTATAAAGGGGGACGTAAACAAAATCGTAAATATCATAGTTTCTATGCGACTAATGAAAACGAGTTATAGATTTTTATTTGTGGAACTTTTCATGGTAAGGAATAAAAGTTATACTATTTTTGTATGCCTAATAGAAATGAAGATTCTTTAATTCGGTTGCTTAGCGAACATTCAAAATACAAATCCCTTAAAAAGGTTTTATTCAGAGTTTCTTTGGAAATGCTGCATATTTTGTTCAAAAGTTGTAGTATTAAGAGTTCGAACACACTCACACGACTTGAACTCAATTTTTAATTGGCCTTATTTTGCTATCTACCAGATGGACAAACCGCCTCAGGAGCAGAATATTAAGAAAAATCTGAAAATATGAAGAATGTCTTCTGCACAATTGCATGTGGATTTCTACTTAGCACGTGAAGCAACTTCATACTGCGGTTTTAATCATTAAAAATAATCTAGTAAAGTTTTAATATCTCCAATGGTCTCTTTGAGGGAAAATTATATGAAATAAATACTAATATTAAGCTTATAATTTCGCTAATATTTAGTTCTTGAATTGAAAAACCTTTATCAGACTTAAGCGTTTAAAAATGTTGTGTGCAAAAGCTTATTCAATAAAATGCTACAGAAGTACTACAAATTCGATTTTCGTCGAAAGGTTTTTTACGATCCTAATTATTTTTCTAAACACAGTATGCCGTTAGATTTCCTCGATACTAATATTAAGACTAATAGTAATGAAGATACTGACGTATATATGGTTTGACGCCAAATTAAACTCCAATGCTAGTTGAAAATTCAACTTCTCATGCAGTACATATTGTACATCAGGATAGTACTGAGAAACATATAAATTCACCGAAATACTTAGAGACATTTTTAAATGGTTGGTATGACTATGTACAAAATTAAGTAAGTTTGCACGTGAAGTAAATGTGTAGTCATTCAGTTTTTATAGTCGTGATGTGAAAAAAGTACATCACACAAGCGATGCCTATCATAAGCATATTTCACACCTGCTGGTATGACCTACTAAACCCCGATGAGTATTAGTGGGGGGAGGGGGAGGTTACTGAAGGCTGGAAACAAGAAAGTTGAACTTCTGAAGACTTCGCTTTTATGTTCCTGGCGGGTTTTAGAGTTCTTCAACAAAGCGTTTCATCTGTGAAACACTTAAAAGATAATGCATCGTAAATAAATTTGAAGAGAATGGTGAGGGAGGCAGGAAGAGGAAGTGTGAGCTGGAGGAGATCATCAGGTGTCAGGCGTGGACCAGGGGTCGCACCAAGGTGTTAAACGGCTGAGGCGTCTATTCGGCTCAAGACTTGCCTTCCAGTGGCGCCGCTACACTTATTTCATTCATAAAATCGGCCGACACCTTATGAATGGGTTCTTCTCACCTCTGTGACTCAACGGTTGTAAAAGATAAGAAAGATCAGGTGTTTCCCGTACACAAAGGTTTATAAAGAAGTTACCTGCCATGTACGGTATTTTGTAAAATATAAAAAATCTGGAGTAGGTGTTTAAGTCGATAGTTCCTTGTTTGGAGTAGGTTTCCCTTGATAAAATTTATGTCAATTTTATTAAAACTCAGTTTGGTCTATTACCCTTCTCCACTGTACCCAAGTGCTGCCTCATTTTTAAGAAGTTTATCTAGGAGTAACCTGAGCCTGTTAGAATCCAAAACGTAACCTTTAGAAGTAATTAAATCTACCTTATATCCTTGATGATAGATGATTAATAGTTTTTTTTTAAATCCTTGTGTTTTCGTATTCATCTTTGAAAACAGAGAACCAACGCTTCCCAGCGTAGTGCATTTCCATGGCTCTAAGCATTTTATTTGGTACGTCCACAGTCAAAGACATTACCAGTCTCTTGCGTACATGGAAATCACAGCCTCAAAATAATGAAGAGATTGAGTTCCATGCCCGCAATGAGTTTTATGTCTATATCGTAATTCGGTTTCTGAGTTTGTTGGTTTCTTCACCCCCAAACCATGAATATACACATAAAATGGAGGAGGCATGGATTGTATTTCTTGAATTTAAACCTTATCAACAAATTGTATGGCGTTGAAACCTTTTGCAATTGCCTCTTCCATTTGAGTAAAACAAGCATATTAGATAAGCCTTGCACTGTACAAGCCCATTTGCGAGGTGCAATAAAATAATTAAGTTATAATAATATTTAAAACAATAAAGGTGTTAATACACGACCTTGGGGAACACCTGAGCTGAGGCGTGACGAAGCCCGAATGTAACACTATATACCTACATATGTTGGTCGTTATCAAGAAGAGTACAGCGCCACTATCTTTTGTGTCTATCTGGAACACATAGTCCTATGTACGGCAGCTGGTACACTGTCTCTACCTTATCTGCCAATGTACTTAACAAGAATGCGCCTCCTCGTAGCATCTTCCCTTTTATGTAGTTTCATCGCCTCGTAGAATTCTATCAAACTACAAATCCTACTTGCATAAAACAGAAATGTACTTGTTGAGCTTACATTACAGCTATTTATTCGTTTCGATAAGTGACATTGTTGTTTTTGGGACCGCTTTAACTGCATAGCCAATAAAAGTCTCCATAATGATCAAAATTATCACTCTATTAAGTCCAGGGGGGGGGGGGATTTGGATTCAAAAGCCATACCGGCATAAGTCGGTCTAGCTGTTAGATCATTGATTAGTCTAATCTACCTAAATTTTACTTCATTAGCCATGGTGTATGTATTTTTGTAAACCCTAAATCGAACTTAGGTTTTGGACCGTGGGCATGCCATAGGTATGTTTCTCGTAAAATTCGGTCTAACTGTTAAATAACCAATATTGACCGTCAACTTTTTATTAAAAAGTAACTAATTGAAATAAAAATGCCAGCCTTGTAGATGTTTCAGCGGATTGGAAAAAAGGTCGCCCCCCCACTTAAACATATGTAATTATAAAATTGCTCCGAATATTGTGGATTATTCAGTTTTTATTTGTCACGATCCTTCGACCGTTTAGATACAGTGTATTGATTTACAATTTGGGCTCTGAGGAGTCATGTTTGATTCTCACTAGGATAAATGAAATTAATTCAGTGACTTACTAAATAATGTTTTAGCCTGACCCTAGCTGGAAAGGCAGTTAATTCCTGTTCCAATAAAGCCTTTGTAGTCGGAAGTGGAAAATTAATATAAGACTCTGCTTCGTATGTGCTTGAAATTCAAATTGAGACAGTATTGGCTGCTATACCTACTAATTTTGTTTTAATGAAAACAAGCTGAAATTTAAACGCAACAGGAAGGTTATGTTTGGAGAATCTATTACAGTATAAAAAGGTAACTCATTATCACTCCTTAACCGTTTCTAGGAAATTATACCATAATGGGTAAAGCGTTTGACAAAAGGGGTCCTTTTGAGGTGATAATTGTTCTAGAGTTCAAGACATTTCGCACGAAGCGCCTGCTAAGATTATTTATGGCATCTCTAATAAGTCCTTTTGTGAGCAATGAATGCCCTCAGAGATTGTATATCTTAAAAGCTAACGAGGGGGAGAGCAATCCGAGCATTGTGTACAAACAAGGACCTGTTGCTGTCCACTTGTACAACAATTCAGTGAAAATGACTGCTACTGAGTAGGCCATAAAGTGATCAATACGGCTATAAATCAGCTGAATAAAAGGCGGGTGACGGAACGTCCAAAGAGAACGTCACTCTCCCAGCTGTTGTGTTGGCGGGCCTGCCTGTCACTCCGTGTCAAAACATGGCAGATTTACTGCTCCTTTCAGACCTCTCAGAGCAGGTAACGTCCACTTTGTTCCAAAACTAAATCATATCTTTTAGAGACTTCTGGGTACCAGATACCCATGTCACCGTTACCGTCTGCTACCATTTCAGGAGCAAATCAAACCGTGCAACTTCCCTATGGTCGGAGGGACCCATGCAATTGAGGGGTCGTTGACTTTTAAACCTGTAAAACTTTCTAAAAGTGCAGAGTTGGAAATGTGGAGCAGCCAGGAAACTGCCTTGTATTTAAGACAGAAAGAATTCCTCTCCATTCGAGGAGAGAGAGAGAGAGCATCATCCCAAAAGTGTTAATGTTCGATGCTCACTCTTGTAATAAGGACATCTAAAATGATCAAGTATTTCCTGCATTTCGATCCAGCATGACTAGAAACCATGCATCAGAAATTAATAACGATTAACTTAACCCATGGAACAAGTCTAGTGTAATGAATTGAACAAATAAATTATTTTTAACACGTAAATCACTAACATTAATGATGTTATTTGTTAACGTCTACAGTGCGCTACTAAGGCTAATAACGATGGATTATATACAGGTTGACACTTGTTTCTAGTCAGTATGAAAATAAAGATTTCACTTAGTAAGTTTGTCAACAAAAAAAATGTCCTGTTGCCCATTGAAAGTTTTAATAAACCTTATATTGACATAAGAAAAACAAATGCTCAGAAATTAATTAATTTGTATGTCATATTGGCTTTAAAATCAGGAGGAAAATACGACAAAGACTGTCTACAATAGCTGCAGATCACATTTACTATTTCTCTGAATTGACCAAAAAAAAAGAGAGATACAACAAACAGAGGACCGGGTTTCCATTCAAGGAAATAAGTCGACATGGCTACTGTATTAGTACATTGTGATGTAATGGAAGATCAAATTATGCACAAACATTTACAAAACTAAAATTGCTCACGTTTAAATATTTGTATGGAATGGCACGTGTAAGCTCAGATGTCCAAATCGAATAATTCAAGGAACATATACTTAAATAATTCTCAAAAGTGAAAGGATTCATTAATGAATATTTTAAAGATATATAACCAATAAAAGTTTGCTGGAAAAAAAATCGGGATTCAAAAGCCATACGGACATGATTGGTCTGTTAGATGGTAGACAAGTCTAATGTGGACGCATTGTCCTACATAAGCCTTGAAATTCAAGTTGGACAAGAATATCAAATTCAGGATATATCAGTAATAATGGAAGTGAAAGTTCGATTTTCAACACTAAACTGGATAATTAAATTTAAATTACAGGGGCTTAGTTTAGAAAGTCTTAATCCCCTAAAGTAACTTAATACTAGTTCCTTATACTACTGGTTCGAGAATTTGTATGGTGACGAAATTCACAAATGGAAATGTAAGTCCCATTCTATGCTAGGAAAATATGGCAATTTTTAGAATAATGTATACACCGATTAGCCCTTGCAATACTACATGAACACAACTGGCCTTAGTAATTACTGAAGAATTATCCTTACACACGAGAAATATCTCATTCCTTGATTTTTCTCGTCATAAATTATTAATACATTTATGTTATTTCACAAAAGGGGAACTCTCTGATTTTTGTATACAATTTTCAACAGTATTTGTAAAAACGTTCAAGAACCGTTCCAGAAACACATTAAGGCAATTTCAGTCATTGTCCTAAAGAAATCGGAAAATAGTTCTGAAGTTTTCATGTATTATAATGATTTTACACCATTGAAAAAATGCATGTGTCTGTTTAAAATCGAGTTCAGATTTGAATAATTTGATTTTCGTTTTGTCGTGCTGAGAAGATAATTTAAAAACAGGGAACGTTCAAAAGATAAAAATAAACATATACGTGTTGTGTATTCCATGTGACATTACTGCTGTGTAGATAAAATAGATACTGTGAGGGGTGGATAATTGCGTAGCCATTGGGGAGTAATCAAAGCATCCATCAGAAAGTTTTGAGTCGGAGACCATGAAAGACCGAGAATGAGATGGAGGGAGAAGAAACACGTGGGGAAGATAGCAGCGCTCAATCAATCATTTCGTTCCCATTGACTCTTTCAATAGGGATTATTGAATTAGAGGTGAGGCCTTCAGCCATCACATTGTCCTGTCGGGTCTCCATTTTTCTTTGTGAGTTCCCGCGCCCAATCATCCAGGGCAACCAACATTGTTTGCAATAATTACCTGTGGAGAATCATTCCATCTCTTTGGGGTCTCCCAATGGGCAGCCGGCTCCGCCTACCTATGCCACCGCACAAAAAAGGAAACGCAGTTAACACAGGGCGCCAACGACAGCTGCTCAACAGGTCGTTATTCCTGTAAAGTCAGCCCTTTTGAATGCGTTCTCAAAAGAAGACCAATCAACAATCTTTACGCAACAAAGGTTTTTAGCAGGATTAAATTTTGACAGTAGCAATTTTAGCGTATCCTCTATCAATCGAATGACTCTCAAAAACTTTTGACACTATCAGGTTTTTGGGCAATAACCAAACCACAGCAACAGCCACGCAGAGGATGCCTTGGAAAAAAATATGATCAAGAATGACATTGTGCAGGATTACAAGTCATTATCAAAAGTTAAATGAAAAGGAAACATTCTTCAGAATTAAGTATTATTGCTATTACATATCCGACGAGAGTTACTAGTGAAGGGGTCCAACAGATCATTAAATTTTGTCGATTTTATTCAAACGTGTTTCTATTTTTTTCAAAGGAATTCAATTGAAGTTTGTAGAATCTTAGAAGCAAATTCAGAAAAAGGAATAAGGCGTTTAACAATTCAAGAAATGGCAACACGCTCAGAAGACTTGAGATACATTGTCTACTAAAGGACTACAATTTCGCCATTTGAAGAGAATCACATAGTTGAAAGGACGCCGCCCCCACAAAGGAACCCCTACACCTGGACACAAGCTAGCAACGGGCGGTCGTCCCCTGGCCGCAAACTCCATTCACTTCCTGTGACTCCTGTCAAAATAACATCAACAACAGCAACAACAAGAACAGCAAGCAACACACGCCATAACAAAAGGCCGTTTTCCCATCTCTCTTCTTCCCATTGTACCGCTGCCACTTGCCCCAAGTCACCAGTTGAATCGATGAAAAACAGCCGCTCCCATTGTTGTGATCTTTACCGGTTCAGCGGTCAGAAAATTCCCTCAATTCAGTTTTCCCTACTATCATCCGGACTTTAGAAATCAAACGGACAATGAAAAGTTGTATTGGACGAAAAACGGTGTACTTTAGATAGAAAAGAAACATTTCTGTCACGGCAGGGGATTGATAATATCACCAAACAATAATGGAGTCTTTCCTTCAATAAGTGAAAATGTATTCGCTTAACGGTTCTAGAACGTTTTTACAAACTACAGTTCTTCTCCTGAAAGGTATTTAATTTCATTCAACAGCTGGACATGGGTGACTCAACGTAAAGTTAATTTCCACAAACACTTAACTGCAAACTAGTCCTTTCTTGCGCTATAATGGATCCAGCCCAGAAATAGCTCTATTCAAGAAATAGGATCCTCTTCTGAAAAACCTCTTGTTCGTTGCGTGCGAATGAAATATGTTAAACAATTGGATTTCGAAATGACCTAGAGGCCTTGTAGTTGAATCCACTGGGTTATTTAAGAAGTTCATTTCATGCTACTATAAACCCCATAAATCTACGAGATGTTTGATCTCTTCTAAAAATGACTTTCTAGGCATATCAAATTATTGAGAACCTAAAGATTACTGATAATCTTATTATCAAATATACTGTAATGAAATTGTACTGTAACTTATGCCCAAGAAGTTTCATCCTCCTTCTCTTCATTTTGCCATAAGACTTTTCATTTACAATCTCCACATTGGACTTCATCCAAATTTATTCTGATAATTCTGCGCCAAACCGAAATTCCCACTATTTCAGTTGCCTTTTCCGAAGAGTCCATCATTCCTCATAAAACAGTATCTCATCCACTCATTATATTCTTGCCTGCTAAAACTCACTTTTTTCATTCTGGGTGAGTCTCTTTCATTTAATTTATCAAATCCCTTCATCATTATCAATTTATCTTCCTCATTATTAAATGATGCTGGTTGCTAGATCCCCGAGTTTTGTGTTGACTGTCGGAATTTCAAGAGATGAGTATGATCAGCTGAGTATTATATGATTCCTAACGAAGAAATTTCTAAGCAACATATACGATTGCTTATAGAAAACTAATGAAATCTTTATGCTTTTTTTTAGAATGTTTTAGCAGATTCCGAAAATTCGAAATACCTCCCCTTTTATGAGTCGGATCGATAAAAAGGATATACTTAATCTAGTGTCAAATTTAATTTTCTATTCCGTACATATTTCTCTATCTAAAACCCTCTTTTTAGTCATCGCAAGGCTAATAATAAGCAAATATACCATGAATCGTTCCAAGCTTAAATAGCATTTTTTTTTTTTTTTTCATTGGATCATTATTAGTGCAAGAAACTTGCAAATACGTTGTGTGATGTCGTCATCAATTAAGATTATACGATCTTGACTCCAAAATGTTTATTTCATCTTTACTATGCTCGACAGTTAAGCGTTTCATTCATTACTAAAGATCATATTCGTTAATGGCTGAAATGGGACCACAATAGGAAGGGAAATTCGAAAATAAAAATACCACCGTTATTATGAGTCGGATTGGAAAATGTTATGGAGAAGATCTTGTTAAACTCTTCATACGATACACTTGTTGATCTACACTTTCCTTTATTCTGCTTATCGTATTTCTACTCAGAAATAGAGAATGTATGATCACTAGTGTGACATCCAGTGCCTGAGAAATCGCCTTAGTTTACGCAGGTCTTACTTGAGGGTTTTTTTTGTATTTTCAGTGTGCAGCAGAATGTTACAGTACTTTGAGTGTATTAGTTGATTGTGTCCATAAAGGTCAAGTTTCTAGAACCCGATCGGACCCGATCTTCAACCAATTCTCATATATATTAGTATTCCAACGGTTTCCGATATTTGAGGTAAACAGAACCTCTAATGGTCGCCCCGGCGCCTCCAGTTAGTTCAATGAGCTCCGACAGAGAAGAGGCGCTATCGGTAGATCTGGAAGTGCGCTATAAAGCCTCCAGAGGGTGCCACCCCGGATCCTGTCTGAGGCTCAGGTTTTATTATGCCCTTCCCACCGCAGCCCCGGCATTATGGGATTTTTATTTTATTTTGGGGGCTCGCCGCGGGGGGGCCATGTTTTCTGAACGGTCAGTAGCAGGCCCAGTCAAGGTTAACGAACTTGCTATATGCAACTTTTGGCGCCTCCCGTCAAGCCAAAAAGTATCAATCAATTTTAAAACGTACTACTGCCTGTCATCCTTAAATTGAATTTAATATGTGACCCGGGATCTGATAATTAAGTACAAAAGAATCAAAATGGTTCCTTAGATACATTCTTGTTCTTTCAGAAGAGTAGGGGTCATTAATAAGGAAGCATACGCCTAAATAAACCTGATTCAACTGTAACTTATGCCAAGCCATTTATACAATTTTCTTATTGGATGTAGTCTAATTTAATATACAAAAATATATAGACAATAAGCGGTCATTCTATTTTTAGATATATAAACAAAAATGATGGTACTGCCATTATATTCATGTTAGCAACCCTTCCTCCCTACTTTGTAGTTATAGAGGTAATTACGGTCTCCTGTCACAACAATATATTTAACAGAGACAGAGCGCTTTCATATCAAGAGCTCCCTCGTCAGTGCCCAGTCAAGACAGAAACAATATGACACTGCTAGAAACACAATTTCTTGTTATTAAAAATAGGCTTCATGGAGTTTTCATTATATTAGCAAAAACAATTTTTATACTGTTGATTGATTTCAATATTTGTTTAGACCAAGGAAAATTATACCATATACCATAAACTTATTAACTTGATTAGTATTTGTTATATTTTTTGTGTGTTGCCACAGCACTGATGATGGAGCTCTAGCTCGTCTCTGATAAATATGTATCTGATAAATTCCTCTTGATATACATCTTCCACCATGCGGCTCATCTTTTTCAGAAAAATGGATTCTTTGTACAAAATAATTAACGTTAGATCGAAGTATAAATGGAGTACAATAAATCGCTAAACAAGCATGAATTAAGCATTAAGGGCTATGAATTCATTGTCTTGAAGGGGGACAAAAAAAAACAGTACTAGTCATATAGAAATAAATAAATAATTTCTTTAAATTCTCTTGTATGAAAAATATTAGGAAATTTTTACAATATTTCATAAGCCAAAAGTTAATTTATTCATAGATTTACACAGCAGTGGCTACCAGCCAACCATTTTTCATTTCCAGCTTTCATATGGGTTTAAAATTAAGCTTCCAACTACTTTAATGAATGAAAGGTGTGAACAATAAGTCCCAAATTCGTGTCATCAGCGTATTTTCCGTAAGAATAATATTCCAAAAACTAAAAGTTACAGCTAAAAGTTTAGCTTTTGAAAACAGTCCTGAACTTTTAAAGAATCATTTAAATTGAAGGCGGGGGAGATTTGGTGAGAATTAAATGGCTTTTACTGGTGGGTAAGGAAGAGAAAGTGGCGCTGCCTGCTTGAGAACAGACAAATCACCAGCGATCCATCAGGCAGAAGCTCAGAGAGCCACACACTCACTCGAGAGCCTCATAACATTTTTTACTCTATCAAAACAAACAAAGCCTTACATGGATAATATTTTATTTTGTGCCTCGTGTATATATATGAGCTTCATCTTTAAAAATTGATATCCCCCAGCCGGGACGCGTGTCCCAGCATATTAGTCTTTGTTCTTCCTACCTGCTTCTCCTTCTTAATGGCACTCTGGCATTTCTCAACCTCCGTATGGAGGATTAGAGAACTGTAGCTATCCGGTTATTTATTATTTGCCACTGCTTCGGCCATTATGTAAAACACATGGTGCACATTAAGGGTGGCCTTAATAAATTTTTAAAATTAATAGCAATAATACCGGAATTAACCCTTTCGAAAGAACTACAACAGAACTGCCACTAAGGTTCTTATCTATATATATATAAAATTGTAACCTCTGTCTGTACATTGATTTTTTTCGCGAAATTTCACGATAACTTTTCGTTTCACATGTCATAGACACCATAACTGCATTTTGTTTCTTTGGTGTCTGTTTGTTTGTTTGTTTGTTTATTTGTTTGTTTGTTTATTTGTTTGTTTGTTTGTTTGTTACCTTTTCACGCATAAACGGCTGAACCGAATTTTATGAAAATTGGTATGTATATTACTACTAATCCAACTTAGACTTTAGGCTATATTAATATTCTCTGAGACGAACAGGAGTGGGGGTTATAAGGGAGACCTGAAATTAAAAATAGCGATATTTCGTTCCCTATTGGTTTTTCGGCAAATATGCATATAACAAAAGTTGTTTATTTTGTTATTTAAAGTAACTTTTGTTATATACACTTTTTTCGTATACCGAACTATAAAGGCGTTATACGCTAAAAATTATAGCGGGAGTCAACAATTTTATTTGGCACAAAGACTCAACTGAACTAAATAAAACTCGGTATGTGTATTAGCACTAACTCCTTCCTTATAATAAGCTATACAAACATTTCTAGGGAAGGGCAGGAGTGGGGGCTATAAGGGAGGCCTGAAATTAAAAAAAGTGATATTTCGTTTCCTATTGGGGTTTCGGAAAATATGCACATAACAAAAGTTGTTTATTTTGCTATTTAGAGAAACTTTTGTTATGTTCACTTTTGTTGTATAACAAATTATAAACGAGATATACACTAAAAGCTAAAGCGGGAGTCAACTATTTTATTGGGCACTAACGGTTGAACTGATTCCTACAAAACTCAGAATATATAAATTAGCATTAATTCTTACATGGTTATAAACTATATTAAAATGTTTATGTTATAACGGGAGTGGGGGTTATAAGGGAGTCCTGAAATAAAAATTCGTGATATTTCATTTTCTATTCCAAACCAACCACGGGTACTAACCGTAAACACTGAAACGGGGAAATTTCAAAATATTTTGCCAAGTAAAGTCTTGCCGAAAGAATACCATCATCATTCCGGTTCAAATGAATTCCCGGGCGAAGCCGGGTACCTTAGCTAGTGTGATATATATTTAGGGAGCGTGTACGAATTACATTATTCTGTTCGTTGAAAGTGATGTTGCCACATTATACAAAATAAATAAAATTTTAATATTCATTCATGAATTTATTTAGGTGTGTCGCAAGTCACACTGTTTCTTGTTGTAAGAATCAAATAGTTGGTAAATCCAACTTATTATAAAATATATGTTATAATATCTACAGTCGTAGTTAAAAAAACTAAAAGCCCGGTTACGTTTTCTCCAGTGGACAGTACTAGGAGCTGAAAGCCAGTTCTTTAAATCTGTAGTTGAATTTTTTAGTGCGGAGTTTGGTTGAAAATATGTTTTCTGGAGGTGTTTCTCTGGGTCGTGTAGGAATTCTGAAAGGTTGGTAAATTCTTGTCAGTAGTTAGTCTGCAGTCTGTAAGTAAGTATTTGATAGTTAATTGTGTATTACACTGAGTACATAATTGTGATTTAGTCCTAGTTATCAGGAGTTCGTGAGTTATCTGTGAATGGCCATGTCTCAAACGAGAAAGAACCACTTCTCCTCTTCTAGAGTTCTAAATCATGAATTATTGTGAGAAATAGCGAAACTAACCCATAGCTTGCCTAGTGGTAGATTCAACTGAGTCCTAGGCGGCGGATTAGTGTACAGACGGTTTTATTCTAAAGGAAAGAAATATTTTATCGGTTTCCATTGATATATAATTATGACATTAATCAATAAAAATGGAATAAAAGTTCTTGGAAGGTATAAAGCATTAGTAACATTAATCAGTTGTTGAATGAAAAGGCGTATGACTTGTTGAATAACGACTCCATTGCAGAGTTCATGAATAATATTGACAAGTATGTCAGCACTTGTTAACCTAACAATCTCAGTCAATACTAATATAATGCAAAACCTTCTCCCCAGCTGAATAATTGCGCTGACCATTTTATGTTAATAATTGTAACTAATTAATTCATGTTTCTAGATGTTTCCCAATCGATTACAACAGGTCTTTACAATATTTTCTGCACCGCTGATAATTTAATTATTGGCGACTTATAATGAGAGTTGTTTAATGTATGCCGGCTACCGGATTGCTTTATAGTCCTTGGGCTAACGCCAGCAAATGATATGTAAATGTTATTCACTTTAAATGGCCGGAGAAATTGCTCTCTTGACGAGCTTGATCCCATAATCACTGGCAATCAAGTGCTGATTCATGTTCAATTGCTGTCAATACTATGTGCGAGGGGAAAGCAGAAATCGACCCGTTTCTTCAAGCTTGTAGTGGTCTTGAAGAAGATTTATAATACTACCGGAACGTCATTGCAATTATGAGATTTTTTAAAAATGAATACATATTGGTTAAACCAGGAATAGGTTATTCAGAACAAAGTTTTGTAGCTGCTCACAATTTATTTTTAAAAACGCTTAGCGCTATCAGGAATTTACATTCCCTGGGCAGAACTCTGACGATGCTCTGAAAATGGTGATTTCAATCCAGTAGAATCTCTCTAGGCACGCTCTGATGATGGGTATGTTAATTCCTGACAGTGCTAAGCGTTTTTAAAAATAAATTGTGAGGAGCAACAAAACTGTGTTCTGAATAACCCGACTCGTCACCCTCACCACCACCGGAAAATAAAAATAAACCAGGATTGCCTCCTTTAAGGAAATCTCATTAAGTGACTATTTCTGTTTGGCTACCGTGGAATTAAAGATTAAGGTCCTTGAATTATATTGGTCATAAAATATCATCATTATTATTATCATGGTTTTCTAATTCTTCCCAAGACATAAGATTTAATCTGGCGGTTAATTGCAATTAAAAGAATCTTAAGATAAACCTTAACTCTCATGGCACTGTCGTACTGTGCTTAGCTTGACTGAGGCTAAGATTTGCTTCAAGTGAAATTCATGACCAGTTTCACTAAAATTACTTTGTAGCAGCTATAAATTAGCTTGAATTGAACTATCACCATCATAGCCCGTTGAAGAAGATGCCAGCTCAGGCATGCGTATTGATTCCGTTGAGTTCTTCTCCACTCTCTGATTTTTATTGGAACCATATTTTAAGTATTAGTTATTTCCGGAATTCCGCTTTTCCAGTGGAATGAGAATTTCCTTAACAACGTTTCTAGCTGCTAATTCCACCCGTCTTCATCAGGCCCCTAGAGGTTAGTTCTTCTTAAGGGCGCTTTACCAATAAAGTAAACATTTGAAGTGCAGAGGAAATGCCAGCGGAAAAATAAAATCGTTAACTCTATCCCGCGATAACATGCCAAAGTATGCAGGTCTTTCAAATACCCTAATCCTACAAAATACACAAGTAAGAACTCCAGTTTCCAAATTTTCTAGGAGGGGAGACTGGATCCATTCAGTCGAATTAGATGTTGCGGAAACAAGGCCTACAAAATAATGACAGATGAAACATCAACTGGAGATGGTAGTAATCGGATTCCACCCCCAAAAATCGATCATAAGCAATCGACTTACAAACCCGTGGAGTCTCGGGGTTGGGGCCAGCAAACGCCCGACTCCTGCACCTGATTGGAGTGAATACAAGGTTGTAGAGAGCGAACGGTGTTCCTGGGCGTCGAGTGAAGCCGGAGGCAGCCGAAAAGAGGTCGACGGTCCTAGAGATATGAAGAACAAAGAGCGGGAGAGAGAGGTGCCCTCTGTGACGTAGCAAGATGGCGACCAGCGAGTAATTACTCCCCCCCCCTACCTTTCTGATTGATGGTGCCGCCCTCTCTGCTTGTCCAGAAATTTGGGTCACCTTCCTCTTACTATCCATGGTCACTTGCCTACCAAATATCCTTATCACCCAATTTTGATAAAACTTATTACATTAACCTGTAAGATTTAATTTTGACGTGATCCTCTTTAAAACAACTCCAAACTATACTGAGTACCACAAAAGCAATGGATTCTCATGTATTAGAATTCAACTGTCTTCTGTCTGAAAGTAAAAAACATAAATACTCAATAAGGACATTCTAGTCACCTATTATAGCATTTAGGTCGCCAGAAATTAAGCCTACAAAGAGTTCATAGGTTTTGCCATGTTTTGATGTGCCTTTTATTTCTGGATAACAAAAAAAACGATTTGATAATGGAATTAGAGGCGGGAAAGGAATTCTTTGAAATCATTGTCATTGTCTTGAACCATAAATATCTAAAATCTTTCTACTTTCAGAGATTCATCACGCCTAGAAGACCAGTGAGACCTAAAAAGTGAAACCTCTTGTGTGACCAACTCCAGCGGTGGCGAAACAATCCCCCGCAATATACTTCTCAGAGTGTCGCATGAACCTCAAGAAGTCGGCATCAAGAAAGACTTGATGAAAGATTGACGGACTCTGTTATTATCGCATTTAAAAAAAAATGGGGAAATCGCATGACTTTAAGGCCTTGAGAATTGCAGAGACCAATTGTTGAAGTTAAATGTCTGATCCGTTCTGCCAAGTGGAATTTAATTGGAGCAAGTGGAAAGGATAAATGTCGTTGCTATTTCTTTGAGTAATAGAACCGAATTATATTTATGAAATTGTTATTAAACTTGGGAAGTCAAACTGAAATCACATTTGAGCTGTAAAAAGTTGGAGTCACAGAGCATCCTTGGTTCAAGTAACATCTTAGTGAAGAGGGCACTGATGATGGAGCGTATGCTCTGAAAGCGCTCTGTCGCTTAGAATAAACAATTGTGAAGGAACGAGGCGTTTCTTTTCTAACCTGAGATAATAATCTCAAAAATAGATGTAAAAAACTAAGTGGCCCGTGTTCTTTCTATTAATTACAGAATAATGTTTTAATTGTTAGAGATGAAGTTCAATTCTATATAAGACCTAATCTAGAGTTCCATTAACTCATTTTCTATCTATGTTTATATTACAGAACTATCATTGGGATGCAGGCATGCCTCTTTAAAGATGCTTGTTCACGATAGCCAAAGTGCTGTTTCGTCACTCCAAAAACGCTGTAGAGCGAAAGAATGTACAAAACTGGTTCTTTATTAGACTTATATCGTAGAATACAGTTCTCACATCCAAAAATCAATATCACAAAATTGCAAAAGAATACATTAAGAAGAGGTATACTGCTGAATATAAGTAGCATACAGCCAATGGTATTACTCAAGTCAATTTCCCCAATATTTCTCTTCCAGTGCGAGCTAAAATAAACAAATCAATCTTAGATGGATGATTGATATTGCTTCAATTAGTTGAAATATGTATCAATGTTATTAATTTGCAGTTTTTCAAAGATGTGTTCAATTCGTCGAAGTAACAAGAAATGGAAGAATTAAGGTATTAGTAATAAATCCTTTAAACAGGTTTACTAATTTTTATTTTTATGAACAGGTATGCCACACCTATTGTAGCACATTCGTAATAAACATTTTTGCAATGAATTCAAAAGTGACAAAAGGTATTTTAATTAATAATAACTAAGTGCTTCTTTAGTAGCGCAATAAAATTTGCATAACTCCGTGAGAGACAAGACTTCTTTTCAGTGAAAGGGGTCGCCTCTTAAAAAGACTTCCCAGAGCTTAATGTTTCTCATTAAAGTCCCCCCGATGAGAAAGTAAAAAGCTGGAAAATCGCGCGTCGAAGCTGTTAATCGGCGTGAGAATACAATAAAGAATAAATCTCCGGTTGTAGTCTTTACGAGTCGCCGGGAAAAAAATTTATTGCCCAGAGTTAAGATAAATAGTGTGTCGCTCCCGGCTCGAAGCACCTGTCTCCCACCGAACCAACATTTCTAGTTATTTTTTTGTACCTCTGGGCTTTCAGGCCATGCACAGATAAACAGCATTCTGAGGTGATTTTTTTTTATTTTTTATTTCCTTTATACCTTCTTAAGGTGAAATACGTTTTATAGAATTATATAAATCAAGTACACCCACATCGATATTGCTTCACGGCTCTTATTCCATCGTTTTGTAATGTAGTAAAAATCCAAAAAAGTTTTCAGATTTGAAATGGCAACTGGCCAAAGTGTGCTTTGAATCAGTCTTATTTTCAAATTATTGATAGAAGTATCTTCAAAATCAAAAACATTCTAAAATAAAGGCGATCTCCTCTAAAATAAAAACTCCATGACTATATTTCCAGGATAGTGTACCATCATGTCATGGATGTACTATTTAACAGTCAATCCTAAAAACACTTAAAGAGTTTTTCGAAATATATGAAAACACATTTGTATAGAAAAAGGTTGTTGAGGGTTATATCTGAACATATTAACAGATGGGGATTCTATAAAATCGCTGAAATAATAGACTGCAAATCTTCGCCAAATTCCAAATTGTTGTCGAAGAAGACCACCGATTTCAATATTCTGAATTTTATTGGCCTGGGGACATGTATTATAGAATTTTAAGAAACCTGACCATTTATAGATGTTGCTTGAAATTCTGTACTGTGATTTTCAAGCTACTAGACGTGTTGCTTGGAGAAGCCAAGCTAAGCGACTGAAAAAAGTCGAAAACAACATTTACTTTGGAACGAAGAACTAATTCTTATTTGTAATAAATATTTTATCTGGGATAGTTAATTGTACCTTATTACCTTAAGAAGTATATTTCGAAACCACGTTATTTTTATCTATCCACTTTCACTTTATGCTACTACGGCTAAAAGAGACAAGCATTCTACAGATTACCAAACCTAGAGTGGCGAGTTCGATTCTCGCCTGGGCAAAGGAATTTATTTAGTGACGGAGTCCATTATGTACAATCCTTAGTCCCTCCCTGGCTAGAAAAGGGTGGTAACCTGCAGACAACCAGTCCCAATTAGCCTTTGTTGCAAAAAGTGGACGTTAATAAGTAATTTAAAGAATAAATTGCAGAACAAAAATTCCAACCGCTGGAGCAGATAGCCGAAATCCTCACAATGACGATACTTCCCAGCGTTGCAGCCTCAAAAATAGAAGTAATTTAAAATTTAAACTTCTTGTTCACGAGTTTGTTGCCAAGTAAATATCTGTTTCGTAGAACCCAAGTTGATATCAAATGAGCCACTTTCAGGATAAAATGATACTCTTAAATTTATTAAGATGAGTATTTAAGTGCAACGTCGATGATTTGTAGAGGGGAAATCTCCAGTGATAATAGCTTAGCCAGTAATAAAAAGTTCATATACAATTTGTAGCATTGTCGAATACAAGAATTACAAAACTGGTTGTACTGTATCTGTTAAACCAACATGCTTACAGTAGTTGTGAAAAAACTGCGCGACTCAAGAAAGAACTGTGGGTATCTAAAGATGAGATTCAAGGAAGGCGGTGCAAAAAGCGCCCTTGGCTCTACCGCCTCCAAGTATGGCGAACCTGGTGTGGGGTTTTTCTCTCGCGACGTGTCGTCTACCGGGGGCGCTACCGTCTCAGCAAAGTCCGTCTCAGCGCCAATTAAAATAACACGTGTTGCCCAGCGCAAAAACAATGCGCGCCCGCAGATCTTTGCGCCCAGATAAGGTGGTAGGCAGGCGGTTTTTCCAGTCCCCGTCACCATCTACAGTCAACTGGGGAACCTTTCTTTTTTTCCCCCCAAGCAATTCTTCTTCTTCTTGGAGCGGTTTGACGTCGCCTCTTGTTTACCAGTCATTAACGAGTATTCACCTGCCAAATGATGGGGGGAAAAAATGTAGGTCCTGGAGTGGCGGTGCGATCCTGTCGAGTTCCTTTCCCAGAGGAAAATGCCGTGCAATACCTTTTCAGGATTTAAATAGTTCTTCATTTAAAAAGAAAGACAGGAATGTAGACTGCAAAAAGCCATCTGCATTTTTGAAGGAATTTTCCCTTTCTGGAATCTCACCTTTTATGACGAGGAACATAAACCACTGCCAAGTCCATCCGAAGAGGAATCCACCAACGACCGCATAATGTCGAAGTATGCACTAGTATGTAAACGATTTTCTAACTTTCTAAGTAACAAAAAAGTAAAGCAGTAAAAAAAAAATTTAAAGAAAAACCTTCAATCAAACGTTTCTGGTAAAAGAGAATCTGAATATTTCATCTATTTTTGGCTGATGTCCGAAGGTACAGTTCCTAAAATAAGCCTGACCCTAGTGGCCTTCAACCTGAAAGACTTTCGTGGATCAGTGGCCTTTGCCTTATTAATTTAATGAGTGTACCTTCTGACATGATCCAAAGTGAATATTTAAAGTGTCTTCCCATGATGGAAGGATCAATTGACCAGGGGGTGTCATCAATTGCGACTGCCCATAAATAACCAAAATACCCTTCCCATCAAGTCCTTACTGCATAAATCGTAGGGTGCTAAAATATTCCAACTAGACCGGATCTCAGACTCTATAAAAATAAGTAAGTCTACGTTCATGTATCGTTTGATCCAGAGCAGATATCATTACGAACAGCGTTTACTTATTTTCAGAACAGAAATAACTGTAGAATAAACAGACGATCTTCCTGTTTCCTGGTTTTACCTTTTTACTGACTCATTATCTCCCTTGTTTATTTCTTCAACAATACATGCCATTGATTGTATAATGATAATATAAGCACCGACATGTATACAAAGTTTATAACAATACAATCCCTTTATATCGCCGAAGAACAAATATTTATTTGGATTAAAGTGTGTTTTCACTCTCTTATTTCTGACTCAGGGAAAATCGTTTCGGATGAGATCATTTTTATCGAGTTTTTAATTGTTTATCTCTGGCTAAAGTATTGGTAGGCATGTTCGACATAATTATATATTGTTTGACGCGGCGCTATGAAAAAAATTAATTAAGTGAAAGCTTTATTTTTGGAATAACCTACAGTTGGTCTCAAATCTAAGCACAAAGAAACTCTCCTCAACGTTATAGTTTAGAAAGACTGAAGTGTCAAATTGGTATTTGTATGTGGAATACCCAGTTTCCCCAGTTCGAATATAGGAGTAGAAAATTCATACTTCAGCAAGTCCTAGCGTGCTATGGTTGAGTGAAACGCGTGAAAATAAGGAAGGAAAAGCAAAATGAAAAACTTTGTAGCTATAGCCCGAGAAGGACCAAGGCCTGACACACGTTTTTGGCGGGAGCCCAAGTTATCAGCTTGACAATTGATTCCCTATTTCATTGTGATAGATATACATGCCGAAGATAGTTCCTATAATATTCAAGTAGCTACTCAATTGCCATACGAAGCATGGATCTCACTTCTAAATAATATTTAGTCTGCAACTCCTTGCCACGAAGCACCTACAGAAAGCACGAGATCAACTAAGAGAACTATAAGTGACTCCCAAATCTACCATCAAATATTTGAACATTGCTCTAAAGTTTTTACACTTAGTAGAAGTATTGTACTTTAAAATTATATTAAGGGCTTGGCGTCTCTCCAACACATGGACGCGAGGCATCGTACTTAAAAGTTTAACTACGACAGACATGGGTTTTTTTCGTCTTTAGCTAATCTTACCAGAAGATTTGACTTCCGGCAGATTAAAACATTTTTTTAAGTCAAATAAATATTAATTGCATTAGTAATTTCTTTATTGGGGCATTGCAATGCTGTGCAGCTTAGATGAATGCTAATTACAGATGTCTGAGGTTTTAAGTAATCCGAACCATGCCTTCTTGCAAAGATTATAGGAGACCTTCAGGAAGGTTATCTTCAAGGAGATGATTTATTTTCTCCTTCATTATTTTGGGAGAGAGAGCATTCTTAGTTCTGCAAGACCCAACTCAAATGTATTGACTTTGGAAGGCGAACCCATATAAGCTGCTAACATAGAAGATGAAAAAATTTGAATTATTGTCAGTGGTTATCTCATTGTGATATCATCAGCTGAGGAATTTAGAAGACTTATAAACAGGACACAGCAAAACGGAGGCCTTCCTTCAGTATTGTGGTGAGAAGAAGCCTAACAGTTTATAGGTTAGGTCCATAAGAGGAAATGGACAGATGTCAACTTTGCAAGGAACAAAATGAGGGGTTGGGTCTAAGAATGCATTAGTTTTTACGCCAAAACGCTTGCAACATAGTTTGACAACCAAAGCAGTTTCAACAAAAATCATTCTTATGATATTCAATTTTCGGTATACCTCTTTGTATACCTGAGTTGTTAACTGCAATGAACTCCATGATCCCTCTACGGAAAGTAAGGATACCCGTAGTGAGCCATGACTAAGGACGCTATATCAAGGACAGACATACAGACAGACTGCCTCCTTTATATTCAACTTAAATTAGTCTAATCTCGGAGACAAGAATCTGCTTCAGTAGTTGCCGCAGCACAAGGCCGTTCCTTCCTTTTAGCATATTCACCAACTCCGAGGGCGAGCTGCGTTCGGAATTCCTGATAGTGTTTTTTTTCCGTTTTGTCCCGATTCACCGGGTGATTTATTTAATTTGAAAACACTATTATCGGGAGCCATTTTTTTTATAAATTGCTACAACCGAACCTCATTAAAAACAGCTCTTATTGAAACCAGCCAATTTGCACTGCCCTTATGCGATTGCTTACAGAATGACAAACTGAGATAATTTCACTTCTCTCTATGTAGATCTCTCTCTCTCTCTCTCTCTCTCTCTCTCTCTCTCTCTCTCTCTCTCTCTCTCTCTCTCTCTCTCAAATATTTATTAAAAATCTCGATGATTATTTATTTGCTAACGAGATATTTAAGCCATGAGAAGAAATCAATCTCGTCTTTGTGGTATGAAAAATGGCTTTGTTCGCTTATACTGTTTATAGGAAGATATGAAGATAAATGTTCCACACTATAAGATACCGTTTATGAAAAACTAAAAATCTTTCAAGAAAATTGTAAATAATGATAACTTGTAATGTAGAACACCTCACCAACCTGATTTCTTTTGGGACCTGGGATCAGCTGTCGTGATAGTGTTATCAATACACTTATTCTCAAACTACAATAGTGATTCTTTCATAGTTCTCGCCAAATGGTAAAGATTTCACACACATTATAAGTAAAACAGACATATTTCTTCCTATTCCTGGTTGGATCCTCCATTGTTGATAGATAGATCGATTAGCGGTCAATTAGATAGAAATCATCAAAGGTTTCTGAGTGCTGAAGCTTCTAAGCTTGGTAACCATTTGCAAGATATTCAGAGAAGAGTATTCAATATTATGTCGTTTTCAGGATAAACAGAAACAATTGTAACGATACTTCAAATCTCCTTTTACTGAGAAGCGTCAACTGTAGTACTAGTAGGTTTCTCAAAGTGGTCGAGTATTGAATTGGAAGTAATGTCTTTCGTTGTATTGGGTGGACTTTATGAATGATTGGTACAATATATATTTGAACTGGGGAATGTAATATATGCACTTGCTATCGCCTCCCAGTTTTATTGTTCGGCTTCCTCCAACATACAACCTGGATCCTTATCTGGATTCTACACCTGAGACTTCATTCATGTTAACGTCCCAGAGGCTGACGGGAGAGAGGAAGCAGGGCAGGAATGCTTGGGACAGGATGTGAACCGTCGGGATGCTGCGGTGTCGAGGTCCGATGTCGGTCCGGTGTAGGTTACCACATTACGTAAACGATCTGGGTGAAAGGAGAAGGCAACCGACCTCGAGATCAACTTCCTCCCACCACGACAGAACCCTATGACATCCTAAAGTTGCCCCCTCAAAATGCAGCTCGACCTTCTTCGAGGCCCTTATAACATCCAAACAGCATCAGCTGCTCGGCAGAATATCCCGTTTCTTCTGCATCATCCATATTTGACAGCTCGAGTTTGACAGCTACGAAAACTGGGCAAAATTCGCCACCAAACAAACTGTGCCCTAGACTCTTAGTCGCTTTACCTAAACTTGAAGACAACTTATCTACATGAATGACCAGACGCTTCCAATCACTAACTTCGCAACTTGACAGGAATTCGGTTTCCAGGCGAAATATGAATATTACTTTAAACAAACGTTTGACCATAAATAATCTCAGTGATGACCACTGTTGGAGCTATCCTTATATAATGTGATCGTCGGTCACGAAGGTTGAAATAAAACTACTTCAGTTTGCTGCTGACGTTTCGATGTAATTTATTACCATTGTCAATACAAGCTGAATGGTTTACAAGATATATATACTACAATTGAGTCAAATGCCAAAAGAAATGCCCATATAATAAAAAATGTAAAACGCTCTTTAGGGAAGGAATGTTGGAGATAGTGCATGAAAGAAATCTGACTGTAGAATGACTACATTTCGTACGCTATCTCCAGCTCCCTCCCGATAGAGCGTTTTATATTTTATATTGTGGACAGTTCTTTCAGCATTCACCCAATTGCAGGCTACACATCTTGTAAACCATTCTGCTTAACTTTACAAAGCAAACTGAAGTAATTTTATTTGACTATAAACATTTCATACATTATATCGCCTTTGAGGGTACTGGACAACTTAGGCGATGTCATGTCATTCCCCAACGCTTATAAACAAAGAATTATACTAATATATGCTCTAGCTATTATTATTTGGAAAAAAAATCATATATCTTATAAAGCCATCTAATGTAGGGAGCAAAACAAAAAATACTCTGATAAAACTTGTTAACAAAGGATCAGAATTTAACGAAAAACCATTTCTCCTTCGCTAAAAAACCGTTTCACATTCTCTACTTCGCCACCTCATCAAGAGTACAATAAACATGATATCTTTTCTGTGGACCAAGTTCACCTATACTGATAAGAAGGCACAACCTGAAACCAAATAACACCATAAAACGAAACATATTTATAATCGATGAAGGTGCATTGGTGAATAAAAAAAAACAAAATAATCTCTTGATAAAATTTGAATCAAGTTCCAGTATATCTATTGCCAAACATTTAAGAGCTAATTTATTTATTTTTATTTTTTATGCAATTAGAAAATCAACGAATTTGATAATTCAAATATCAAAGAAGAGACGAACCACTCGAGGCAATTTTCACAGCTCAAGAATGATTTTTCGTTCGTTTAAAGGTGACAAATTATTGGGCAAAGAAAAGAAGGAACCGGTAGCTTGAGAGTTTAAGAATTAGTATTCGGGAAACGTCGCCTCTTGTAAACACAACAAAGGTTCGGAGTCTTTAAAGTCGGACATCAGGACTGTTTACCATTCATCTACTGCTTTTGGAGCACTCTACACTCCAAACTCTAAACACAATATTAGGAAGAGAGAGAGAGAGAGAGAGAGAGAGAGAGAGAGAGAGCTTCCTAGAGTTACTAATTTTTTTCTTCTTTTTTACCGCTTGAAGAAGCTCAAAAGTTTTACTTGCCAGTGAGTATAACGAATTAGAATGAGGACGGGGAGTGTGAACACAGTGTCTGTAAAAATGTGATGTGAGCAACATATGACTTTCCTGTGTTCCTATTAAATTAAATAAACACAATATTCGGTCGTGCTTCATTTAAAATGATTTAACTTCAAAGTGATATACTATATCTTCGTTCCGGGAGTTTAGAGAAAGATAAGAAATACGTAATGAATATAATTCAAAATTTAATTCCCTAGAAACGTCGCTTTATAGATATCTCTTGGTCTAATGTTAACTAGCATTAGCATAGATATATCCATTCTTTTTTTTTATATCGGCCCTCATTAAACCCTTGAGGTGTACTCACCTCACAATAGCAACAAGCTAAATTATCACGGAAGGTCTTATTTTAAGCTTAAATACGTAAGTTTTGTTTTAATCAGACAGCGGGGTGGGGGATGGAAAACGGTTGAAATACAAATTTCTAAAAATTTCCATTATTATCACTCTTGCTACCATTTTAGTGTTCTACAAATGTTGTATTATGATTTTTTTATTTATTCAAATATTGACCGAGATATTTATTTTTTAATTTTCGGTCACTTGTTAAACCCCACAAATACTATTACTATTTTTACTTAGAGTACCAGAGATACTAAATATCTCATCTCCAGCTTAATTTTCAAGCTCTGTTTACATAGGCTTCCTATTTAGGCAAAATTGAGAATAGATGGTGAGAAATTAGTATGTTTTCCATTGCAAAATGGGAAAGCTAATGTGCGAGATTTTTAATTAACACGTTGAGACAGTAAAATGTATTGAACGAAAAATGCCCCTGTGGCGGATTATCATTATGATATCCATTTTTGGAGGGGTAGTACAAGGGACGCATGCGCTCTCAATGAGCCCTTGTTATGCATCACTGAAGAGGTATTGTTCCACAGACTCCTGGTTGGCGATTGGCCGGCCTGCCAAGGCCTGGGGGACTTTAACGGGAGGATAAGATAGACTGCGGCATAAAGAGGTGGTAGAAGGAGGCGCTTCCTTATAGGGACACTGTCAATCTGGAGTAACGCGGCGAAAAAACCTGTTCACCACATCAAGGGGACAATAAGGACAACTATTAAATCATGTCCTCCTCTAACCTATACCATCTCTCCCATTAGTCTTCATCCCCACATAATCCTTTGTTTCTTTTATCCACTACGGCTTGTTGTGTTTTTTTATTTCTTTTTCTTTTCTCTCTCTCACTCTTTTTTGACTCCCCTTTAATACCCTTTTGTTTTGTTCACCGTAGGAGGTTGACGGTTCTCAATAGCAGCTGATTTAATGGAATGGTAGTTGACAGTTCCTACTTATTGACGACAAATGTGCCCATCTTTTCTCTCCCTTAATCATTCACAACAGGACTGTGAAACTGTTGATAGAATATTATCCTCCATTGAGGTCTCCACACAAACATTTCTTTCATTTACGTATCTTTTAATTGATATTAATGGAAATAATTTTATTTTTGACCTGGAGAAATGTCTGTTCAACGCCAAGTTAACAGCTGTATTTGTTTTTCCCAACATTTTGACGATATCTCCAGGAAAATGAACTATTACAAAGTGTTTTCGTAAAATGTCGTTAATTAATGAGATAGGGAGGTAGGTACTTTATCTCTTAGATATACATAGCAGATCCATAAAAATCACTTTTTCAAGCCCGAATTGGTTAATGTCCGCTAATGTATGCCAAATTAAGGAAAACAGATTACATTAGAAATTTCGTATTACGGCAATGTTGAAGAATATGCTGGTCGACTAGCTTACCACTGGTGTTTTCTCTTGTATCGAATTCGACATGTAAACCAAGGGTGTTCCCACTTGTATCGGAGTCGACTGACTAGGTATCAACTGCCGTTTACTCTTGTATCGAATTCGACATGTTAACCAAGGGTGTTCCCACTTGTATCGGAGTCGACTGACTAGGTATCAACTGCCGTTTACTCTTGTATCGAATTCGACATGTTAACCAAGGGTGTTTCCACTTGTATCGGAGTCGACTGACTCGGTATCAACTGCCGTTTACTCTTGTATCGAATTCGACATGTTAACCAAGGGTGTTCCCACTTGTATCGGAGTCGCCTGACTAGGTATCAACTGCCGTTTACTCTTGTATCGAATTCGACATGTAAACCATGGGTGTTCCCACTTGTATCGGAGTCGACTGACTAGGTATCAACTGCCTTTTACTCTTGTATCGAATTCGACATGTTAACCAAGGGTGTTCCCACTTGTATCGGAGTCCACTAGTTATCCACTGCCGTTTTCTCTTGAAACGGAGTCGACTAGTTAACGACGGGCGTTATCTCTTTATCAGAGTCGACTTGTTAACCAAGGGCGTTGCCACTTCCATGGGAGTCGACTAGTTAACCACGGACGTTGCCTCTTGTATCGGAGTCGACTAGTTAACCACTGGCGGCTCGAGTAATAACTGAAGGTAGGAAATTGTTGTATTTAAAATTCCCGTCACCGTTGGAGGGACACCTGTAATCATGGGCCGACCTCTCTTGTAAATCATCCCTAATAGACTCCTGGAGAAGATGGCCGTCCCTCTCCAGGCAACTTCCAGCTCCAGGCACGAAACTCTCTTCGCCTCTCATTTCCTCGTCACCTTTTTATTTAGTCCAATTTAAAAACCACTCTCAATACTTTTTTTCAGGGAAGGGTGCCCCGCTCTCTTCCGGAATTCAAGACGCTCGAGAATACCAAGGCCATATGCAAGGTAACTTGGCTTAGTTGACCCCTTTATTATGTTATTTATCTACTGATGTCTTCGCTGGGGTGTGGTGGACTGTCCAAAATGTTCATCAATGTGAAAAACAACTTTGGTCGCATGATGCCAGACCAATAGTAGATAATGGATCGACGGCGGTTTACTTCTAACCATCAGAACTCAAGAAAACTATTACAGCAACGACCAATGGTACATTCTCCATATGAATAGGATTCCAATCTGCCCCGACCATATATGCAACCTCTAATGACTTGCTGATTCCACTCTTTCAGCAGCAGGACTCATTTCCATAAGTCAAATAAATAAGTTACTGGCGTTTGCCCTTCCGTGGTGGGGTTCACCCGCAACCCCACTACAATAATCACAGAATTCATTACACCAAGACCAGGACACGAGCAAATTTGACTTCTAAGAGATACAATGCTTTGACTTATACACGACTCGGAGCAGTCACTGATTCATGACTATGGTTGTGACTAGTCCATGACATGACCTTGACGTCATTGGCGATTCCCTACTCGGAGACAAGGCTTCTCCAGGAAGTATCCCCTCCATCCGGGCTGATATGGATTCGCTGACACATGACCTCCCTCTCCCTTTCAACATCGCCAAATGCCGCTTAAGCCGATTCCACAGAAGAAAGAATAAGAATGTATTTTGAACTTGGAAATAGTATTCCTTAACTACTCAGATCAAAATCATGACTTAACATTCGAGCAATATCTTAAAATATCCATTGACCGTAACACCAATGGATCTAGTCACTTTTAGGTGAATGAAATGGCTTCAGGTGAATATAAAGAAAGACTCACTTGACTACTCACAATGCACAAATTAGTGACAATACGACCAACTAACTAAAAAATTAATTCTATAAGAGCAATAATAATTTAAGAAGAACTAATGAGTTCATTAAGAGACAACAATACATAGGTCAAGGTACATGTAGGCTTAGTAGGAAATGAAGTAGGTGATACTCTAACCTAAGCTACTGTTGACCAATCGCATCGCAATGACAATATCATTCGAAAAGGAAGGAAAATTGTAGTGGAATACTACGAGCATAGGTCCTAGGAAATAAAAAAGACCAATCATAGTATCAAAATTTAACTTAGGATTTAGGAAAAATGAAAAGTTTTCCTCCGCTAAAATCTTACTTCTACATCTAAACCTTCATAAAATCTTTTTTCTATAAAAAAAAAATAGAAAAGCCCAATTTCTCTCAAAAACGTAAAACCTATAGGTTTAAGTACGTATTATAACATGCATATCAAGTATTTCTGTCAGCTGCATTTAATATTTATGTGTTTTTGCTAAAAGGATGTAATCCACAAAATTTATGTTCATAATACTGCACTTTTTTATATATAAATTTAAATACTAGTCATTCATGATGTAAGTATTAAATTTATATAAGCAAAAATAAACAATAAGTAATGAAATTACATTAAATATTAAAATGCGTTATCTATTTTCTCGTGACATTTGAAAAATGCCCAAACCAATGGGATCTGTAGTAAGATTATTATATTTCGTGCAGAACGTACACGTCAAGAAACCCTGATGATGAGGATAAATCGCCGAAAGTGCCCTGAAATGTATCTCTATAGCGTTCTAATATGAATTATTCAAAACTTCCTCCTTTGCGATGGTTTATCTCGTTCTTCCCTGTCAAATGAGCTGCAACAAATGTGAAGGTGCAACGGCACTGATAAGCTTATCTATTAAGACCCATTACTGCAGGTAAACGAGAGTTTCACTTAAGATAATGGCCTAATTGATTTGTTAAACGCCCTGCTGTTATTAATACAGCTGTTAGGGTTAACGAGCGTAGAATATGAGCTTTGTGGGTTTATCTTGATTCTCCCACACTCCGCTTGGGAGCGGGCTAAGCACAGGCATCAGTCTACGTCACACGGCCCTACTTATGTAACACCGTGTGAATCATGTTACAGGTCTCAACTGTTGTGTCACGAATTCGTGATCCCTTAAAATTATAGAAGGAATATATTTACAAGGCTAATCGCCTTGAGTGTATTATACCTTTTGAGGGGGGGCATAACCTAATGCCCCCGCTTTCTATTTGAAATTTCCACCTTCTAAATTATGTGTATCCGGTGGAAATAAATTTTCTGCCAGAGAAAGGCCTGAAATTTAACGGGCCTGCATACATTTTCAGACATTATTTCTTTATTATACTACGCAACTTAGGCAGATAACCAATAGAGTCCAATAGCTTTAAATAAATAATAGGTTGTAAAATTAGTTCGTAGCGTTCATCAATATTTCAATTTAACCCTCTCTATGTTTAAAAAATCATGTTTACTTGGTCAATAATGTTTACATATTCTAAAAAAAGGATTAGTCAAGGTGCTTTTATGCATCAGTTTCAACCGAGATTCCTTATCTTTAAGTGATATGCTTGCTCAAAATGAAAGAGCAAAAAATAATCTTTTTATTTTCGAAAAGAAAAATCCTGTGCACAGAAGGTTTGGCTGGGATGTGATCCCCACCCATCCCATCAGATTGTCATTGTCTTGCCCCAACGGATTTTCACATATTACGGGTCCTTCAAACTTCTCTTAATTCGCTCGAGGCATGCAAAACGCTAGTAGAGGAGATCACTGCACAAAAATCTGAGAGGTTCTGAAAGGACGGAATTAAAAAATTACCTGAAAGATGGCGAGATTTAAAAGACCAAAATGGGTAATATATAATTGATTAAAAATATTTATGAGAATCTGAAGTGTTTATTGAAATCACCAGTAAAAACGCTACGAACTTATTTTACAACCCAGTACACCTTCTGTTTCATAATGACGAGAGATTAAACGAAGTTTTAGAAAAAGAAAAAAAAGTTTCCGTCTACATAAATTGTACAAGTTATGGGGGGAGGGGGGATCTGTGAAAGAGTGATCGGCGTATTGACACATCAAAATTCATCCTTCCTATAAACTCCAGTGATCACTCACAACTGAATGAAAAGGTTAAGATGATCAGAATGTTTTAGCAAGCTAGGTAAAGTGCACATTAGCCAATTCAGTAATGCAAGTTTCTTGGCACGGTAGGGCTTTTGTACCGCAGAGTTTTGGATAAATTTGTCCAGACACCGAAGGAAATATTGGTCATTTGGCAAAAGCAAACAGTTGTATTTCCAACACTCAGGACTTGCATGGACAATCGTAGAGCCAATAAGACTTTAACAAGAACTGATGTGGAATAATTTGTGGTTTGAACCTGTGATTAATATTCCTTGAGAGAGTACATGATATAAACAGTGTCAATTTTATTTAGTAAACCCCGTACCATATCACAACTTAAAAAAAAGTCTGTTCTGCGACAATCAAGATCATTTCACAAGCCCTGTAATGACACATTGATGATCTCATCCCAACATTTATTCTCTAGGGCTTCTGAAGAAGCCTGAGTAAAGAGGAATTGAAATTTAATCTGAACACCAAATGTTTAGCAACTAGTAGGACTTGGGATTTGCTCAAGACAGAAACCAGATATTTGTGTTTGGGAAAACATCTTTAGAACAAGTATAATAGAAGATTAAACGATTAAAAATATTGGAGGTTCTTCCAAATTTATATTTGTTATTATATTTTGTGAAGCTCAAGAAATTTTTCCTAACAGCCGATTTTGAAATATAAAGACTAAGACAGAGAAGACCTAAACTGCAAAATGGAATATTGTTGAATATATCTGACAGTGTAGTGCTGAAAATGTTTGATCTGTGCATTTTTTGAAATGTTGGAATATTAAAGGAGTACCTGGTTTTTCTGCATTATCAATCTGTTGGAAGCCCACAATCTTGCTCATGTGATTTTCACTTTAAGGTGTTACTAATGTTCAGTTTCAATTTTAAGTCGTTATTGGGTCCGAAACTTAAGAAGATTGAAATAGATAGAAATAGAACAGAAAGTGAAGTGACGCAGCTGTGGGGACATTCGAGAGAATAGAAAATATGCTGAGTTTATGCATTTTTTATATAAATACATTTAAAATATTGAATGAACAATTCACCTTGAACGCATTGGCACTCAATACTTCATTCCACTTTTTTTTTTTTTTTTTTTTTCATTCATTCATTTCGTTATATCATCCATTATGTAATGCATTTAATTAAAAAATTCGTGTAACTTCCATTGACATTTAGATTACCATGCATCATGTAGCATATTAATTAACTTAGTACTTTATAATTTATTTCCCCCCACTATCCCCTTTAGTTAGTCATGAAATGCATAGGGGGCTCGCGTTAGCCATGTGAGTTAAAGCGTTGGCTTTATACTACCTTAGGTTGTAAACCTAGTGTATTAAGTTCGATACCTGACAGGGCAACAGAAATTTATTTAGTGACGAACTCATTGAATAAAATATTCCTACCTTGGCTAGAAAAAGGTGTTAACCTGTAAACTATTTATTCTTATTTTAATCACATTTTGCGAGGTATCGGTTTTTGTATTAGTACATATTTACGGAAGTATGCTCATTTCTTCATATAATTTCAGTATTGTCCTACATTATAATTTTTCAAAAATGTGGTTGTTTTAAATACTCAAATACGAGGTCTATACACTGGCTACGGTTATGTAGTAATTCAGTCAAAGTGTATGGAAGGTCTATGGAGTCTTAAGGTAACAGTCAGTTACTATATGCTTTGTTGCAAGTCTACAGTTACGAGTACAGTGTTGACAGTAGGGCTCTTTTCCAGTGAGTCTCAGTCGTGAATGAGGAATTCTTAACCTCGTTAAGACTACTTCTTCTCTTCTAAATAGACTTTTTGAGGAAAGCCATTCACGGAATATATGTTTATATTCTCGATGTTTGTTGTCAGCAGTGGAAACCCAAGTTTTCCCTAGTTCGGCCCTAATTAGCCATAGTAATAAAAAGTGGACGTTGACAAATAATAAACAATAAATACGACCTCTAAAGGATATCTTTATATATATAATTCTACTGTACGTGTGTGTGTCACTGAACTCCTCCTAAACGGCTGGACCGATTTGAATGATTTTTTTTTTGTATGGGTTGTGGGTGACTCCCTGGATGGTTTAGATTTACAAATCAGCCAGGCAGATGGAGAAGGAGTGGGGGTTGTAAGGGAGGCCTAAAATTAAAAATAGCAAAATTTCATTTCCTATTGGTTTTTCGGCAAATACGCACAGGATAAAAGTTGTTTATTTTGTTATTTAGAGTAACTTTTGTTTTATTCGCTTTTGTCCTATAACAAAGTATAAACGAGATATACACTGAAAAATTAAAGTGGGACCCAACAATTTTATTGGGCACTAACGATTGAACCGAACTTAACAAAACTCTGAATGTAAATTAGCATTGATCAGGATCAATAAGAAGGCCAAGGTCCTCTACTGTTTTTTTAATATAATGCAGAGTGCACTTTCGGAGTCAACGCTCCATCCTCAGTGCCTGCTGACGAACACAAACCTCGAGTTAATTTAACATTCACAGCATGGCCAAAAGGCAAAATAAACAACAGTCAAAAAAACAAACACAATATAAATAGTAAAAACAATGTTAATTCTTAAAACTAGTCAACTAATAAAAATATAAAATCTAATCCTTGTCAACTACTATAAATTAAAGCCAAAACAATAAAAAATTTAATAACAAGTCAAATAATAAAAGCAAACAACGGTAAGCATATGTCAGAAACTATAAATAAAATTAAAAACTAAAAAACTACCTAAATTTCAGATTTATATGGAAAAATATTTAATTTATTAATATTTATTCCATATAAATCTGAAATTTAGGTAGTTTTTTAGGTAGTTTAGTTAGTGAATGTTAAATTAACTCGAGGTTTGTGTTTGTAAGCAGGCACTGAGGATGGAGCGTTGACTCCGAAAGTGCCTATATTAAAAAACAGTAGAGGACTTGGCCTTCTTATTGATCCTGATCAATTGGTTCCTCTACCATCCAGCATATTCCAGAGATAAATTAGCATTAATTCTTCCATGATTATAAGCTATATTACATTTTTTAGGTTCGAACGGGAGTGGGGGTATAAGAGAGGCCTGAATAAAAAATTCGTGATTTTTCATTTTCTATTTGTTTTTAGGCAAACGTGCACATAACAAAAGTTGTTTTTTGTGTTATTAAAAGTAGCTTTAGTTTTAAACATGATATTATTAAATTTAATATCTTAATGGCTTGAAATATCATGTAGGACAACGTCTGGTGGGTCCGCTACTGTATATGTAAATTTGAAAAGACTTGTTTTCGTCTTCCCGTAGGATGTATGGATAACATTTTCTCAAAATCCCTTAATGAGTACAACTTCAAGAGTCGATTTTCCTTAAGGGAAATCTGTTTACAGGGGAGTGCGATATCAATAGTTGCAAATCGTCCATAGTCTTGATAAGAGCCGGGCAAGACCACCGAGCCAGTAGGTGTCGGCAGTAGCACTAACGAGTCCCAGGACGAATACAAGCGTCCCCAATTAGTGAGAATCAAGGGGTAAACGCCTGGTCGTATCGTCCTTTTTCCGAGTGTCCTGCAAGATCAGGACCTCAGCTGCCCCCGTAGGACCTCTAATTACCAGGGGATTCCTGTCGTTCCTCCAAGGTCCTTCGGATTAATTAGGCAACGGCTATACGAAAGCACCGACGTCTCGTTCGTTTAGACCGGTCGTAAATCTTCAAACGGTACCGAATTTCTTCCTCGAGCCGAGTCCCGGCGACAGGGCTGCTGTTGAATTCGTTTTGACATCGTTCTCACTTACTTTTCCTTGCCTGTTGAACGATGTCGTTGTATAATGACACATTTCATCAGTACCACCAGGCATTAGCTTATAACCAGTATATACGTGTATATATATACTTATATAATGGTGGCAAGGTCCGAAGTACAAATTAATAGAATTCCTCAAGGAATCTATGTTCAACTTAAGATAAATGCATATAAATATAATGCTATAAGTGTTGGGTAGTTGACGTCCGGGTTAAGGCACCTACCACTAGCATAATCAAGCCGAAAATAAAAATATATGCAGGTTTCATACCCGTCAAGAGAAACTATTAGATCACGAGTTCTCCAACAGAGCGCGCTAGTGTCGCAGTACTTATGGATTATCGGGAGCCTAGAGAGTACATACTCCTGACAACCCCTCGGGATGACTAACGATTATGACTCTCTTAGATCCCAACGGATAACTCGTTTCAGGCCCTCCTTGGTTAACAAAGGTTATATGTCGGTTTGATTACTCACTACGTAAAAACGCAAATCACGAGTTCCTAGAGTATCGTTCGAGGGTGGCAAAGGAATGTCAATAATGCCACCCGAAAAAAAAAATGGGTAGCGATAACACAACTATTACGACGGCTAGAAAGTTAACAGCCAAATAAACAAATATTGAATAAGTATCATTTTGAACGGATCTCATTTTCGTCATCTCCTATATTGGATACATGGACATTTGAAGAAATTTTTCGAAAACCGTATAATAAGAACTACCTAAACAGCTGATTTTCCAAAAGGAAAAGAGAGGTATACTTATCTCTCAATTGAATAAAAATGCACTGATATGAGAATTTTTGTATTTACTCAAATTGACTAATATACCTAATCTTGTCAGTCCTTAGATTAACTACAGTTTTATGGACACTTACACTCGTACTGCCACTTCAGCCGGCAGATCGTAAAAGTTATCATTATCAATAATAACTTGAATATAGCATTTTTTATGGTAAAATGCTCATGTTCTATTTGAGTCATTGACAAACCTATTAAATCTTTACTCACCATACCTATCAAATTTAATCTCATTACTATATAACATACGTATCATAAAAACAGATTATTTTGAGTATCTTGCCACGCATGTTGCAATGTTTCCACATAGTGGGAACAATTAACCATTTAGTTCATCTGACATAATGAATTTTTGACTCCACCTCCGAATATTGCGCCAGAAGAATATAATGGCTATGCAAATAATGCTAAAACATTCTTTCAGACTTAATTTCGAGCGACATTTTAGCAAACCTTTGAGCCGGTCAAAAGGTCGTCCACGGAACGAATTCCGCTTATGTAATTACAAAGAGATGAGTGACGTCATAGGGCTGTTTATCTACCGTTCAATCAAACATTTCTATTTTAAATCTTTTGTATTATATTACACATTCATCCCTCTCGTACCATCACTTTTTAGCAGATTTCCCTTAAGGGAAATCAGCTATTGAGGTTGTACTCATGACGGAATTTTTGAAATTTTTCTTCAAATGTCCATCGATCCTACCTAGTAGATGACGAAAATGAGGTCCGTTCAAAACTGTGTGTATATATATATATATATATATATATGTCTGTTACCGCTCTAGTGGTCGCAATGTTTGTTTAATCGTTACCAAACTCGATATTTAGTCGGTTTATGTAAAAAGAAAGATCAAGTTCGTTAACGGCTGAAATCGGACTAGTAGGAGGGGAGGGTTTAGAAGGGAGGATTTTCGAAAATTCGAAATATCTCCGTTATTATACGTCGGAACGAAACATTGTACAAAAACAATCTTATTGCAAATTAAATTTACTATAAATATTGCTATATACATTTATTCTCTATCTTGAATATTAACAGAGATATTTGCACTTCTATTAAATCTGGGCGGCTAATGTCCTAACGGAAGAGAGTGACTTTCCCGCCAAAAGCTAGTTCGGCCATTTCCTTGACGGCTCTCGTGAAATTTCTCTATTGTATAACTTCACGTGGGAAATCTGATTAGTTTACGCAGCCCCTGTGTGACGGACCTTTCCTAATTAAAGCACAATTTCGGCCGCATAACACATTCAAATTTTAAGTAGTTTAGCTTTTCATCACTCCAATATTCAGTGTCCACAGTTAACCATTACTGTAGGAAAGGCCAAATATAAACAATAAATACAATATCAACAGCAAAAAATAACTTAATAAACAAAATTGGAAATTAGAGAGCTAAATTATTTTATTGTGCACAGTAAAATAATTCACCTCACTACGTTTTCCTCTTTAACAAATTAGCTGTAAATAAGTCATTCTCTCTGCTTTATCTAAATAGTAAACACTGAAATATGTGGAGTCATGAAAGACGATATTTATTTATTTATTATATCGTGTCATTTTAGAGCATCTCTTGAGATCAAACTGGAAACGATAAAGCGATAGGGAGACATAATCATTTAAAAAGAAAACTACAAATTTGTGTTCAAACCCCGATCTGCGATAACAATGAATTCTCCGTGGAAATTATGGAACGTGGAAACACGTTGCTTCAAGTAGTAATAAATGAGTTTCAGAAATTAATTGGCATTTGAAAGTGTGATACCTGCACCTGAGGTCACTCAGAATCGTGAAGCAGTTGAGTAACTTCTCGTATCTCTATTATCTATCTTTGGTTTGTAATGACGCCACAATTATGGTAGCCTTAAATAAAAAATAACAATGGAGATATGGACGATTTCATTTTTTACCTTCCCTAAACCAAAACAGTTGAACGCCCAATTTAGAAAATTACCAAACTTTTTCGATGTTTGCTTTTTATCATGAAAGGGTTAAATATAGAGTTTAAAATAGGTAGGTCTTCATTTTCGGCATCTATTGAGTAAGATAGGTGAATATAATAACCAAGAATGTAGAATGAGGACAAAACCAAATTACAAATCGCCATCATTCCATGTTTTTTTTCCAGTTATTAAACAATTTAAATTTTACTTCAATAAGTATATTGCCGATGTAGTGTGTTTATTTCTATGTGTTTTCATTGTTTTGTGTTTGTGTGAAGCGAGAGACCGAAGAAATAAATTATATAAACAATAAGTTGGTAAATGACATTTTCTGATAATGACGAGAGTTATAGAAGAGATAAATTATTAACAGTGCAATTTTGGATCGTCTCAGAATGACTGCTTTGTCATCTTCTATATTGATAATATTGCGATAAGAAGTAAACAATTTAAAATCAATGGCAGAATAATTAAAATACCCTTGGATTCGAGTGAGTTATTTCATTACATAAAATTTATTTGCATTCCAATCCCATTAGGAGATCGCGATAAACGATTTATATGCTTCAACAAAAAAGGTTGGCACATTCTTATTGTTAGGTGCCTATTGGTCTTATTGTTAGGCTCTCGATAGATTGTTATGTTTAAAATTACTCATTAATTAATACCTGTTTAATATCAAATTTTTGAATTCTCAATGTCCATCGAAAAGGTTTTTTTTTTAAAAAATATTATAGCTAAAGCTACATAATTATTCCGTTAACAAACCATTTTCATTGCTTTATTCTCTTTAGTTAGTTCGCTTTTAAATAAAGATTTTTTTTTTTAATTTTGTTACGAATTATTTTTGGGGACACAATTATTCTTTCACACGTGCCCACTCAGCATCGAGTGGCAATTGAGTACTGATATTCTTCCAGCAATGCTACTTCAGTACGGCAGGGTCAGAGTAAAAATTGACTTATCAGTTTTTAATCATTATTTTCATTTCGAAAAAAAAAAAAAACCTTTTAAGTTTATCTTATACAATCTAAGCGTTTTCCCTTTCCGTACTGTTTTAGAAAAATGAGTTTATTGAAATGAAATTCCAAGGTAATGCATTCAATGACTTACATTCTTTTATTCTGTCCTTGACTTCGGTTCACTTTTGTTAATTTACTTGTTTCAATATGTCATTTATGACAACATAACGACTTGATTAATTGAAATTTCTTTTAATTTCTAAAGCCAAAAAGTAGTACAAGTAATATTTCTATAAAAGTATTTAATAAGAATTAACGCGTATCTTGTAATTGCAGTTAGCTAGCAAACACTCTAGATTTTGTAGCTGATTTCTTATAAATTAAATAAGCTTCAGAGGTAGTACTTGTGTTTAATTTATTGAAATATTAATAGACCCTTGTCCATAGATGGCAAAAACTGAGTTCCGTTTTTATTTATTTGTATACTCATAAAGTTTCACAACATAAGTTTCTTAATGGCTTTGAATAGAATGATTGTTTTATTGAGAAGTGCTAAAAGTACAATATGCAATATTCATGCTACATAATAGCTTTATTTGAAATATTAAACCTTGAGTGCAAATGCATTTAGAACTTCATATCAATTCTTGTTTTCATTCATATCTATTTGTCATCCAATTCATAATCCGTTTAATTGAAATATAAGAGTGAATTCCATTGATATTTAGATTTCCATAAAACATGCAGAAATATGTTTGTTTTTTATCGAGTAGCCTTGCTTTAAGGAAGAACTCAGTAACCTCAATAAACAGGTGATCTACTTAAGTAATACAAAGACACTGTGTGCCGTACCTGCACAGATGGCGTCATCTCCAAATTATATTCTCTATTTCTTCCAATGCATTTACTCTATGTGAACGTGAATTGAAAATTAACTGGTACAGGTAACTCTATTAAATATTTAATTTTTTGATACCAAGACTAGCCAAAAGTTTTTTCCGACCCACCCCATAAAAAACAAATATGTTTACGAATTTACATTTTCCCCTTTTTCTTAACTCCCCATCCCCACCTCAATTTTCGAAGTCAAAACCAAATTATGATTCTCATTTTGATTTTCACTTAAAACAGTTGTGCATTATTAAACCATTTAACGTGTTCCAAGAACCGACATATATTTTTAATTAACAATTTATATAACATAACTAAGTTTCAGAAATCGTGATGTCATTTATCATTAATATTGTTGACGGACTCAGTTGACAATTTTTAAACATTTAAGACTTTTTTTTTTATTTACACAATGATTTTATGCAATATCACTGTTGAAATCGAAAGATATATTTTATCGACAGCGCCAAAAGTCAAGTATCATATTAAGAGTAAAATATTAGAATTAACACGTACGAAACACCTGATGATGGGTTATCTAAATTAAATTACTTTGACCATTGGTTTTCAATGACTATTTTAATAGATATTAGGAAATACATTTTTGCAATAGAAAATTACATACATTTTATGAAAAATTAATTCATGTAATCTGAGTTAATTCCAAGATCATATTTCCAATAAGATGAATGTATTATGGCCAATCGTAGTGTCTAATACGACCTAAAAATCTTTAGCTAAAATGCATTTCCTAATATCTATTAAACCATTGGTCAAAATAATTTAACGGAGATAACCCACCATCGTGTGTTTTGTACGTATTAATTCTAATATTTAACTCTTAATGTGATACTTGACCTTTGCACTGTGATGAAATACATCATGCGATGTGTAAGGAATACTTAAGTTCTGTTCTTATAAAAGCTAACTTATAGAAATGTCGGACAACCTGTATTTTTAGAATTAGAAGACCACTGTAAGTAAATTCTAAAGGACACCATTAAATGGTTCTGGTAGGTCAGACCCGTGGCCATGTGTTTAAACTAAAGGTAAAAAGGAATGAGTCGATGACGCAGGGGCTGCAAAAACTAAGCAGATTTCCCAATCGCTGGAAACGTTTCTGAGATGGTACAACCAATTCTCATATTTTTCTGTAATAAGTATTCTAAGACTTGAAATGCTAGACTAGACTTGAAATGTTTAAAGGAACAACAAGTTAACGAACTTGATCTTTAGTTTTAAAGAAAAGAAGTGATTGCATTAGACGCAGTCCTAGCCTCAAGTACAACCGTCGTTAACCAAAGAGAACGAGGAAGGAGTTACTCCTAGTAGGCTAACCTCATTATACCATGATTATCGGAGGTTCTCTTGCTGTGTGGACGGGATCTGAGAAAGTCATAATCATTAGCGAACCCGAAGGACTGTCAGACGAATATTCTCCATAGATTCACAAGCGCCACGAACTAGCGCACTCTTGTAGCTAACTCTTGAGCCAATCTTTTCCCTTTACGGGGATAGAAACTGCACGTATTTTACTTTCAGTGTTCTGAGAGTAGTTGTAGAATTAACCACGCCTTAATCCCCTTATTTTTATCAGGTATAAAAATAAATAAATTACAATGGAAATCTTAATCACAACAAGTCAATAAGACGCATTCTCAGGATTGTTGTGGCATTGCAGGCCACAGATAGCAGCTGGTTTAATGAAGTTCATACTCAATTGCCCAACAATGCTGAGTGAGAGACAAAACTGACCTGAGTCCAACCACTAAGCCTGGCGGCCACTCAACTAAATAAATACCCCAGTCGTAAACTAAGTGCCTCTAGAAATCTTACAAACAATTAAGTGACCATTACGAATGCGTATTATTGAGTTGTTTCTGTAATATAGAGCACTTGGTTAAATAGAAAAATAGTCAATTGGATATTTATATAGCCTTTATTAGTTACTTCCGTCTCCTTGTTTAAAAAGAACAACGTTGTTTGACAACGTGCTGATTGAAACAGTCGCCACGAGTAAGACAAACTATAAATAGTCTGATCAGTTGCTTGTTTTAAAAACATTCTCAAACAGAGCGGAATGAATGAATTGGCAGAGTCTATAATCAGCCGTATTTTTCTTTTTACAAGGAAGATTTCTTTGAACTTGTTGACAACTGAAATATCATAGGCTGTTGTTTCTAATCAATTGGCTTTATTAATAAAGAAAGACGCTTTATAATGCCAAATTTCTTTGAAATGAAAAATATACCTCAGTTCCAGTGACCTCAGTTCAATCTTCGTCGAAGGAGAAATGGCCGAAGGTCAATAGATGAAAAATACGTGTACTATCTCCATTGACTTATTTTTATGTTTCATATCCTCTATGATGCTTCTTCAGGAGTAATACTAAATTATAAATTAGTGTTGATGTGACCGCCGAAATGGCAAGGTAGAATCTTTTGATAATTGTGTATTTCTTATGAAGAGACGTTTTAGACGACGCGAAACATGTAGAGTAAATAGTGGATAGAGTTCACGTATTTTTCATCTGACTCAACTTCAACGATTATCAATTTTTGTGTATTCATTCATTCCTCCTCTACCTCGTAAAGCAATTGATGGTGGGCAAATTGTTCATAGCAAAAGCAGTTAAAAGTTTAGTAGTTAGCCCTACAGAGGTTTAGAGTCATGAGTTTGATTCCCACCTGGCCAATAGGAATTCATTTAGCGAGGAACTCATTACATGAAATCCTTAGTCCTACGCTGGCTAGAAAAGGACGGTAGCCTGTATATAATCCGTCCCAATTAGCAGTAGTACCACAACGAGAAGTTAATAAATAACTCGTGAGGCATGTTCACTAGAAAAAACACAGTGACATACGAATTATATTAATAATAATTAGGAATTAGGTGTGATAAACAAAATGTGTTCTCGCAAGTGACCTTTCTATCAGGAAAAAAAGGATGATGTAAAGCAAACGTAAACAGAGAGAGGAAACAGTCAGTCATGATGCAAAAATAGAATGTCAATAAAATTTAAAGACAGTTTGCTGAAGGTTTGCCGATTGGCCTATTGTAAATATTGCACTTGCATCATTGCACTGTCTGTGTTGTAGCGTGATTCCCGGACAAAAACATGAGGTCATACTTACTTTAAGCACTGTAATAACTGAAGTCAAGGCATGTATAACTAAAAATTAATTGTTTTTTATGAATAAATGAATATAAATAATGATATTGTGAATGCTCTTTATTCACTTGGATATGTACACTTTTAGGAGGGTGTCTTAACTTAGGTCCTTGTCATTAGTCCCTGGTCAGAAGTGATTGATCGTGTTTACAAGTGGGAGGACAGTCGTGATTACGAAGACAGCCAATCGTGATAACGACAAGAAACAACAGTCAGTAGTTGCGAATAGGCAGAAAGAAGTGACTATGAACAGACAGTCTGTCATATAGATTGGACGGACAGCAAGTAGTTGCGAATAATCGAAAATACGTGATAATGAATAAACAATAAGTCGTTATAACGATTGGATGGTCAGCCAGTAGTTGCGAATAGGGGAACAGTCGTGCTTACGATTAGACAGTCAGTCGCGATTACGATTGGATGGACAGCAAGTAGTTGCAAATAAGAAGAAATAAGTGATCATAAGTAAACAATAAGTCGTGATAAGGATTTGATGGACAGCCAGTAGTTGCAAATAGGCAGACAGTCGTGATTATGTATAGAGAGTCAGTTGAGAGAACGAATAGGACGGCCAGTCATGATTACGACTGGACGTGCAGTGAATAGTTCGGAATACGCAGCCAGTCGTGATTACGATTGAACGGCAGTGAATATTTGAGTATAGTCAGAGAGTGGTGATTACGAATAAAGAATCAGTCGTGATTACGAATAAAGAATCAGTCGTGATTACGAATAAAGAATCAGTCGTGATTACGAATAGACAATCAGTCCCGATTACGATGGTCTGGACAGTCAGTAGCTACGAATGGGCAGTCTGTCGTGATTACGATTGGATAGGCAGCGAATAGTTGAGAATCGGCAGAAAGTCGTGATTAAAATTGAATATAAATTCAGTATTAAGATTTTGCATATAGTCGTGATTACAAATAGATAGTCAGTCGTGATTACGAATAGAAAATCAGTCATCTTTACGATTGGATCTAATTCCGTCTTGATTACGATTGTTTGGACAGTCAGTAGCTGCGAATGGGCAGCCAGTTGTGATTACGATTGGAGGAGCAGTAAATGGTTGAGAATAGGTACACATTCGTGATTATGAATAGTGAGTCAGTCGTGATTCCGAATAGACCGTCAGTCGTTATTACGGTTGGATTGGCAGTCAATAGTGAGAATATGCAGATAGTCGTAATTACGAATAGACAGTCAGTCGTGATTACGAATATACAATCAGTTACGATTGGAGAGGCAGTGAATAATCGAGAATAGGCAGAGTGTCGTGATTATGAATAGGGAGTCAGTCGTGATTACAATTGGACGTACATTCAGTAGTAATAATTTGCATGTAGTCGTGCTTACGAGTAGATAGTCAGTCGTGATTATGAATAGATAGTCAGTCGTGATTATGAATAGATAGTCAGTCGTGATTACGAATATACAATCAGTTACGATTGGAGAGGCAGTGAATAATCGAGAATAGGCAGAGTGTCGTGATTATGAATAGGGAGTCAGTCGTGATTACAATTGGACGTACATTCAGTAGTAATAATTTGCATGTAGTCGTGATTACGAGTAGATAGTCAGTCGTGATTATGAATAGATAGTCAGTCGTGATTACGAATATACAATCAGTTACGATTGGAGAGGCAGTGAATAATCGAGAATAGGCAGTGTCGTGATTATGAATAGGGAGTCAGTCGTGATTACAATTGGACGTACATTCAGTAGTAATAATTTACATGTAGTCGTGATTACGAGTAGATAGTCAGTCGTGATTATGAATAGATAGTCAGTCGTGATTAGGAATAGACAATCAGTCGGATGAAATTCAATCGTGATTACTATTGGATTGAATTCAGACGTGATTACGATTGTTTGAACAGTAGTTAGCTGTGAAATGGCAGTCAGTAGTGATTACCATTGAACCGAAAGTCATCGGAATGTATTCTTTAACTCGCTACTCAGAAATTTCGACATCTAAAGCACTCCTTTATACATTTAAACAAACTAAATATCATTAAAAAATGTTAAATATACCCCGACATATATTGGTGGCTATAATTGGATGACAGTTATAAAGTTGAAAATTATATCGATTAAATTAATGTTAAATGATCTCAATATTAATAAAATCAATTTAATAATTAATATCCTGATTAAATGACAGGAAATTTGTTCTTCAAGATTATATTGTGTATAAATGATACGTGATTTCTTCATGAAAAAAATTATTTATTTACCCTACCATTTGCCCCATTGCTTCGAATTTTTATTGTGCTGGTCCCTATGAGGCTGACCAACAATAATGGCATTAGGAAGAGAAGAGAAAATTCCATTCGAGGCCAGAGTTGTTTCTCGTCGTAGTCTGTATAACCTGGCTAATGTTAGACATCAGAAAGTATGTACACTCAGTCATTGCCCAAGTGACATGTGAGAATTTAGTCAAAAAGAAAAGTTGATTGACCAACGTGTTTTACCTCTGAGATAAATAAAACCGACTAACACAAGACTATGTCTCTGTATAAACTACTTCCTTACGCATAAATAGCCTTACGTTATTTTAGGCCTTCGCCATACAGTGATGCCTCTATTCTAGACTTGTTGTTTAGAAACGGAAATACAATTGTTTAGGGATACACAATGGATAAAAGAGGCTCGAGAGAAAATAGAGTCATTAATTTAAAGTCGGTATTTGCAATGACTAAGCGAGTCCTAATTAGCAAAACACTGTTTATTCGGGATCAACTTCCTTTTAAACTGCGAATATTTTCCGGGAAAATCTTGAAATTGTTTTTCAAACAAACTTCCAAGGTGCAGCCTTGCCATCTGGCATTATTTTCCTCGTTCTGAACTACCTCCTTTTTAGTCCGTGTAATTACTTCAACGACCAGTAATCCCAACAGTAAATCACCGTTTTATACCTAATAGTAAACGTCATTTTGACCAATTTTCTAGATTTTCCATCTGCAATTTGCATTCGTTAATAGCTAAGTGTGAAGTATTTTTATTTCCTTTGCGGTTTGACATTGTATGCGGTTGGAAATGATTCTAACTCAATTAGTGTTTTATGTGTTTCCAGTACGTAATCAGGTGCTATTAAATTGACAAAGCCATCAAATCTTATATAGCCGGCAGAGTACAACCTGTAAATAATTCCTTAATGCAAGGTCGAAGAGTTTAGTCATTCTATGACTAACTCTAATAAAATGTTACATGCTTAATTTTCCTATGCCAAACTAAAAGCTATGTTCGAGTGACTGTCTTGAATGGAGAGCCAAGAGCAGTCTCACAACGCGTTCAGGATTTTTTATTATTTTACTGATACCACAGAATGAGTAGTTTTGCTATGATTTTATTCCTGTAGTAGTTCAAGCCAAAGGGCTCAACAACTTCATCTATGGAGCTCCTGAATTGAGTCTCGACCCTGAGTGAAGTAGCTCTGATTCCACCGACTGATATTGACGAACATGCCAGTAATATTGACGATTCTCGTTGCAAATTCAATTATTGCTGCGAATCACAAATAAAAATTGGAGGGGTATCCGATTCTTCTAATTCACTACACTTTTAATTTCATTATGTTTCTATTTACTTTTAATTTCACTGGCGAAGGCGAACCAAATATTCCTTTTCGGTTGGCCACAAACCTCTTCTTCGGCGAAAAACCGATTCTCTAAAAAGTACGTAGTGTGTTTTGGTTTTTTATGGTAATTTAGTTTAATTATGAAACCTCTTATATTCTCGCTTGGGCAATACGAATTAATTTGGTGATAAACTCATTAAAGAAAATCCGTAGTTCTACCTTGGCTAGTAAATGTTGGTAACCTATAGATACCCTGTCCTAATTGTTCACTGCATCACTAAGTGGACGTTAGTAAATAACAAAAACAATTATGCTAATATATATATATATATATATATATATATATATATATATGGTGATTGTTAATGTTTCTTAGTTATTTTTATTATTCCTTCAGACGGGGATATTAATTTCTGAAGAATGTTTATCTATTTAAATTATAAATTTATTTCAACAAAAATCAAAATTAAAAAGGAGCCAATTCTTATTTTCTATAATTGGTCGTAGCCTGCAGATAACTTCCATTAATCCTTATGTTCCATTAAGAATACTCCAATTATTTTAAACATTAAACAAATGACTAGTTCACTATTAGTTTATACTTAATTAATGAAGGACTGATGGATAATTTCTTCCGCTTCTATTTTTTTAGGTTGATGGCTAACCCCAGGAGGTGTTTAATGTTTTTTTTTTGTAACTAGAGTGTGGAGTAAGCTTTGTCAGCTAGTAGTCCCTGTGATCACTAGACTCAAAATAAAGGTAAACAATGCTGTTGGTTTTATCATTCAAGCGGAAATGTAAATAAACATAATTGCCGGGGGAAATGCTCTCGGCTCAGGAAGAAGATAAGCTACAGAATATGTGATGAATATGCTTGTGACGTCTCGGTATTGATAAGAAATAATAAGAGCGTTGTGATCAGTAGTGAGGCCTTACTGATAAGGGAAACCTGCGCAAGCAATTTGGGGTGTACAGTTTTTAATGCCGATAGCGCATTCATTGATAAAACAAACCGCCAACAACAAATGTGAGTCAACACTATTCACCCTGACAACAAATGCTTTCAGAAATTGTAAACTACTGGCATGATTAGGTTTTTAACAATAGAGGCTATATTAACTTTTCATAAATGTCCCATTCATAAATATCGACAAGGGTCCAGGGGATAGTTGTGTGTAATAAGGCACTGATTTCTCATTTCCTCATAGGCATATGAATTTATTTATTAGACCTAGATGGTAACTAAAAAATGTTGGTAACCTGTACATAAACCGCTGTTATAAGTAGTCATAGAATAAAATAATAAAATATTAAAAAAAGGCAAACCATCAGAAGGTTATATCTCTAAAATAATTTGGAACTGTTGGTTTATTTTTCAGTCGAATACACAACAGCTACGTGGAAGTAACATTATCTCTAATTGTAAAACACCCTTTATTAAATTTAATAACCAAATCATGATTTTACAGAAATATAATGATATTCAATATTTTAAGATTAATGCTGAACAAACATTATCAGTAGATATTTAGTTACAATAATTACTTTATTTATAAAAAATTCTACACCGTTAAAAAAACAATGTCTTATGCATAATTTAAGAAAACCCTTCGACGTTGATAGATAAATAATAATAATGATAATTTAGTTAGTGAAACTTCCAAGTAAGTAACTTAAAATTAAAGTACTTAATCTACGAAATTCATAAAAATGATATCTGTATAGACAAAAAAACTGTTTATTTATCTACTGCTGTAATCGTGATTATATGTTTGCATGCTTCATATTTTATTTTTTTATCTCAAGAGTTTTGCTTGTCAAAAACAAGCCTCTTGACTTTATTCATTTTTAGATCAGATGTTCATGAATCGCATTCCTTTGATTTATATTTTTTTTTGAATGAGAACACAGTGGACTGATGTTTTAGGTAGAAGGTACTTTCATGTGTAAGAAATGACCGGGTTAATATTATAATTATGTAAGATAATTTCAATTAAGTGACTTTCTTTTAGTGCAAAATAACATTAATTAAATCTGCTCAGTTATCCTTTTGCAGTTTTGTGAGGCATAAGTAGTTGAAAGTCTAAGAACAAGCTTAGAATAAGCTTAAATAATAATGAAATGGTCTGCAAAATTTCATTTGCTTTATTTGTTTTTCGATAAAACGTATAACGTCGAAGACAATTTATCATTTATTCAAAGTTAAACCAGATGTATAACTGTGTAAGTAAAATATAGTGTTTTAAATACCCCTCCCCCCTCCATTTCGTAGTAGATAATTTCATATTAATGAAGAATAGAAAAAAATAAAACCCCCATAATCGATTTAGTGGTTCTTAAGTGCGCGTACAAATAATTTGTTATAAAGAATATTTGAAAATCGAAAATGGTTCATGGTTTATTGTATTATCATAAAATTTCTTACTATAATATGATAATACAAGAAAAACCCAGGTTGTGTGTTTATTTATTTACTGTGCTAATAAACGCCGTAGAAAGTGCAAGTATGCAGGTTTTTTTAAGAAAATATTTATTTCTTAGAATCAAAAAAAATTAAATAGAAATGGCATCAGTTGACATAATTTTTTGCACTTTTTTCATTAATACCTTCCATATGTAAGCATGAAACTCTTTGAGATCAAATGAGCCTAAAGTCAAAAATTCAATTTTTAAACATAATTTTATAAAATGTACATTGGAAAACAGGTTCTTGGGTTTTTAAAGTAAATGCAGACAGTAATAGCCGGCACAATTTGAAACGGGGATTACCCGATGTATGAAACCAACACGACCTGTCAGCTGTCCTGGCAGATAATGTGGGGTATACACCACTTACTGAACCTACCTCTGGAAACCAACACCAGATCATAATTAGAATAGAATTTTCAACAATAAGGTTCACTTATAAAACATTATTACATTTTGAACAATAACTATCATCCTAACTATCTTTTGAATGTTTAAAAGTAATGCATTGAAGCTATATTTAAGGTATTCTGAAAGCGCAACATACTTCAATATTGTATTATTTCATTTTAATTTACAGATTCCAAAAAATCATTCAAGTTTCAATCGAATATATTTACAATTAATATATTAATCTTAGTCATTAAATTATTAATAATATTTTTCTTCAAAATTAAAAAAATAATAATCACTCAGTTACTTACTAAAGCAATTAAACATTCTTTAACAGCCAAGACTACAAATTAAAACAATTCAGAAAAAGTGGAAGAAAGAACAGTCAAAAATCAAACTTTTGCCGTTTGCCCTGTTTTTTTTTAATTTTAAAAGCTATCTTAATTGTAATTTATTAAAGAAAAAAATATATATCTTAAATATTTAATTATTCATAATTAAACCCCACAATGTCACATAAAAATAAATAGTGAATATACTATTAACGTTTTTCGTTAAAACTAAACAATTATGTTTATAGTAATTAACTGATGCACGTTGTTGAAATTTATTCTGTGTAAATAAATTGATTAAACAAATGCTGAAACCTTCATATTTGTATAATATTCCTTTTTTACTTCGAAGGAGGGAGTTATACTCTCTGGAGATATCTAGAGCAATATCTATTTTTAATAATTCATTTTATAAAATTTTAAAATAATAGGCAATTTTGGGAATGTAAAAAATAATGCACAATGTATGTATGAATTTAAATTTCTGTCTAAAGGGAGGGGGAGGCTGGGAAAATCATGACGAAACAATTGCTATTTATGGAAAATAGCTAATAACGTATTCATAATAATATATCCTTTGAATTATTAGAACATTACTCATCAGAAGTAAATTATAAACTAATGATAATTATATATATATCAGATGTTATAGTTTTTTTTAAAATAAAAAAAATCAATTAATTTGCATTTAGGTACACAGTCAGTCATAATGCAAAAGTTTGAATTTTGACTTCCCATTCTTCCAGCAATAATTCAAATCGCTGACTGAAAAGTATTGTACGTAATTTTCAGAATTTGAAAACCAAGTATGAATTTATTAGAAATAAAACAATTAAATAAAATTTAAACATGAAAATGATGAAGATATTGGTCAAAACATAATCGATTTAAAAATATGTCTATTTGATGAAATGACCTATTAATCGATTAGGAATTAAACGGGGTCTTATATTTTAAAAGAATGAATGAATTTTGAGGTCGTAACTTAGCCAATTTTGTGAGATTTAAAAATTGAGTTCAGTAAAACTGAACGGAAGATGGTATTGTTGACGAAGACTGCCTGCTTCTAGACGAATCTATTATCTTGGATTCCTTAAGAAAAATCATTTATTACACTTATATATAGTTTTAACTATATATAAACGCAATAATTGATTATTTTTTAGACATATTTATTTTATGATATTGTTTTTTATATTATTTATCTTTGTATTTATATATTCTTATTTTCATTTTTTATGCTTAGTTTTTGTTGCCAACTTGTTATTTTTTTCAAGGCACTAAAGAAGTTTTCAGATATCACACACACTCTTTATAGTTTTAGTGTATATGGGGCATTTACAACATTAAGTTAAAAAGTATTCTCTTTAGTGAATTTTACCAATTAGGTAATTTATCAACAATAATCAAAGCTACTTATTATTTTTATTATACTAAGAATTATTTTATGTCAATAGAGCAATTAAACATACTTTAACAGACAAATACTACAAATTACAACCATCCAGAAAAAGTGGAAGAAAGAAAAGTCAAAATTCAAAATTTGTTTGTATAGTCAGCAACCTCGCCATCGGTGAGCAGCCACACTTAATTGTGCAGTCACGCAAGGGTTGCGTAAAATAGGCAGATTTCCCAAGGGCCGGACAACACACCCTTCATTCCCTATTTCCAAATAAAAATCCCATGATCAGAATTGGGTGGTCAAGATAAAATTAAGCTTGGATTAAGAATTATCGTGAAAATTTCGATTTTCATTAAAATGAAATGAAGGCTGAAAATTAAAAAAATGTAAACAATTTAATATTCTAGATTTTGTTGTTAAAAAAATTTCGATTTTCAGACCCTCAGGTCCTAAACACTTATACTTCTTGTTTAGTCACGATCGAATAAAAATCCAAAATTCTAGAGCCAAGTATATATGGGCAAGTAATAGGAAAGTACATATATATATATATATATATATATATATATATATATATATATATATGTAAAATTTTGAACGGACCTCATTTTCGTCAACTACTAGATAGGGTCGAATTGAGGAAATTTTTGGAAAGTCGGTTCATGGGTACAACCTCAATAGCTGAGTTTCCTCAATGGAAAACTGCTTTAAAAAAATGAGATTTACCTGTGTCATGAGCCTGTCTGCACCCGTTCCTTCTTCATCCTTGAAGACTATATCTGGGTTGTAGTTTGGCACCAGGTCGAGGAACCTCTTGTCCTTCCTGGTGACTCTCCCCTCGGGAAGTCCGGAAGCACTGATGGTGTTCTCCGAGACATTGGGTACGTGCTGTTTGAAGACTAGCGGCGTTAGCGGGAGCCTCTTGTGCCGGCCGTTGCTTCCCCTGCCCGGGCCGCAGGCGAGAGCAGACCAGGGGTTGACGGCTAGAACCTGAAGCACGAGCAGCTTGGACAGCCACATCTGTCGCTCGGTACCCCCATCGGCAGGTACTGGCTCCTAGCTCTCCCACCCCTCCCCACCACCCTCCGCCAACCCTCATCCCCTCCCCCTAGAGGAGGGGGTAACATACTAGTCTCTTATCAATAGTCTATACATTCTTATCAGAGCCGAGCCACATACATGACGAATGCTCGAGTCACCAATTTCGGCGATAACGAGTGTTGATATCAGATCATTGGCAAATTTGCCTCGTGCCCTGACTTCGTTTATTACAGACTTCATCTAAACCAATTTTGATAAGTTAATAAATTTTCATTGTCTCTCTGGACAAGAGATTCGATTCCCTGCTTGCTATCCCGGGGACAAGGAGTCCATTCTATACCAGGCTCTGCAAACCATATTTGAGCAAATTTTCCTTAAGGGAAATCAGCTATTGAGGTCGTACTCATGACGCGATTTCCGAAATATTTATTAAAATGCTCATCGATCCTACCCAGGAAGTCGCGAAAATGAGGTCAATTCAAAACTGTGTGTGTGTGTATATATATATACATATAAAGTATTTACAGGCTACATATGGTAGTTGGTCTCGAGCCAGGTAACTCACCACATTTTCACGGGACCAAACAAGGGAATAAGATGGTCACAAGGACGTGAAGTGCTTTGCCATTGCCTTCTGCATCAAGCCATCTAGCAATAAAGGCATCATGAAGAAAATTAGACTACAACTTTAATCTTCCCTCCAGTCTGGTTCCACTGACATGTTGTAACTGAGAATTTAGCCAAGGCGAGGAATATATATATATATATATATATATATATATATATATATATATATATATATATGTGTGTGTGTGTGTGGTTGTGTGTGTGTGTGTGTGTGTGTGTGTGTGTGTGTATTTGTCAGTTAACACTCTAGAAGTCGTAATTTTTGTTTGATTTTTACCAAACTTCATATTTAAACGATTTATGTCAAATTAAAGATCTGGTTCGTTAATGGTTCATATCCGACCAGTGGGGTATTTCAGGAAACTCGTATCTCTGTTATTATTCATCAGATAGTAAAATTGAAAAGAACCTATCTTATCGCAAATGTAATATTCTATAAATGCGTGTCATGTACAGTTTTTCACTATCTTGATTATTGATATTTGCATTTAATAATGTCCGGACTTCAATAAACCCCCACTTCTGCTCATGTCATATCAACAATAAGCTGCTTTATTATTAATCATATTATTTGAAGTCTAAATACCAAATATTGTCCTTATTGAACTTTTACGTTTTGAGATAAACGAAAATGCGTGACGGACGTGGGAAATCTGCCTAGTTAGCGCAGTCACTGCGGTCGACGTTTTTTTTTCCCTGTTGGAATTATAGATCTTTAAGATCCTTAGCCACCCCCGAGCGAGAATCGAGGGTTTCGTGATCATCGTGAGGGTTTTTTACGTAGTCAGTGATAAACTCAAGTTATGCAACGTGGACAATGTATCCATATAATCTAATATGAATGAAAGGTATTGCAATGAATGAGAGCAACCTGTTGAACCTTGGAAGAAAGTTGTCAAATATTTTAGTTAAACAAGGGCTGCAGTTCATATAAACTACCATTATTTACACCATTATATTAGTCCAAAACCTGAACTAAGTCACAATCAGACAATTCTATATCTCTCAATACAAAGATAACCTCTAATATTTCAGTAATTAAGCCATAACAATACAATGCCTGTTAACCGATTGGGCATGAAACCGGATTTTATATTTTGAAAGAATGAATGAATTTTGAGTTCATAATATAGCCAATTTGGGTGGAATTTAAAAAATTGGGTTCAGTAAAACTGGACGGAAGATGGAAGTGACGAAACGACTCTCTGTTTGAAGAGATGCTTCTAGACGAATCTATTATCTTGGATTCGTTAGGAAAAATCATTCATCACATTTATATATAGTTTTAACTATATATAAATGGGATTATTGATTATTTTTTTAACCATATTTATTTTTAGCAGATTTCCCTTAAGGGAAATCAGCTATTGAGGTTGTACTCATGACGGAATTTTTGAAATTTTTCTTCAAATGTCCATTGATCCTACCTAGTAGATGACGAAAATAGGTCCGTTCAAAACTGTATATATATATATATATACCTATATATATATATATATATTTGTCTGTTACCGCTCTAGTGGTCGCAATTTTTGTTTGATCGTCACCAAACTCGATATTTAGTCGTTTTATGCAAAAAGACAGATCAAGTTCGTTAACGGCTGAAATCGGACCAGTGGGAGAGGGGGTTTAAAGGGGAGGATTATTGAAAATTCAAAATATCTCTGTTACTATACGTCGCATCGAAAACTTGTACAGAATAAATCTTATTGCAAATTAAATTTACTATAAATATTGTTATATACATTTATTCCCTATCTTGAATATTAACCGAGATATTTGCATTTTTATTAAATTTGGGCCGATAACGGATTTTTTAATTTCCGCCAAAAGCTAGTTCGGGCCTTTGCCGTAACTGTTTGGCTCTCGTATGGATGGAGATTTCATTATTGTATAACTTGTGGGAAATCTGCTTAGTTTACGCAGCCCCTGCGTGACGGACTTTTTGATATTGTTTTTTATCTAATTTGGAATAATGAAGCCATAACAATACAACTGAGTTCACATCATTTCGCCGTTATTAATGTTAAAATGACGAACATAAGTTCCAATCAAGTTGCCAGTTAATTTTCCAATTGAATTGTCTGTTACCGGTTTCAATTTTTGTTTCATCGTTACAAAAGTCGATATTTAAACGTTTCATGAACACCTAAATGTAATGTTCCTTAATGGTACAAAAACCGACAAGTGAAGAGTGGCCCGGTAATTAAAAATATCTCCGTGAGTAAACGTTGGTTCAAAACATCTTATAGAACTAGTCATCTTGCCAATTTAATATTTTATAAAAGTTGTTACATAAATTATGTTTCATGAGGATGAATATTAACCAAGAGATTTACATTTTTTTTTTTTTTTCAGCCTTCAGTAAACCCTCCAATTTTAGTCATTGCACTTTAAATGCTTGAATACAAACTATTGTTAGCAATAGATCTTTACTAAATGAGTTACATCCTAATACGTTGTTTGGTAACGTCACAGATTATGATCTTATTTCTTGATTCAAAAATGTTTATTTGATCTATAAAATATTTAAACATTTTAGCCTTAAAGATCATATTTGTTAATATCTGAAATCGGAATATAGGAGGGGGATAAAAAAATCCGAAATACCAGTTATTATGAGTAGAATTGAAAAGTTATATTTCGTCAACTTTGTTAAGCTATTGAAGATTTATTGTAATTGATCTAAATATGGTTTTGTTACTCAAATGTTAAGCGAGTTATTCGCACTGTCTTGTAGTTTCCTGCTTCTAGTACATCGCCACATCTACTTATGGGAGTTTTACTCGATTTGATCTATAACATACTTAATATTCTAAGGATCATACTCGTAAATGGCTTAAATCAGAATAGGAACAAGGTAGGTGATTAGATAGAAGCGAATTGGAATATTAAAAGAGTCTACGATATTATGACTTCTGACTGATGATTGAAAACTGATATAGAATCAATCTTGTTAAACTATTGACATTCTAAAATTGTTTCTCTACAACTTTTTCGTATATCAAATATCCCTAATTTCTTGTTTTCAGCCATCAGTAATTGCCCACTTCTGCTCGTTGGACTATAACTTAGAAATAGAGGATATATGAGGCGTTTGGTTTCAAAACCAGGTACATCCGTTTTTTTCAAAAACATTTTTTTTTAAATTTTTCATAAGTTTTTAATGCCGGAAATGATGTATTGGACGCGTTTGTTCCAAAACCATCTAGATCCTTCCAAAATCAATACCGGCAAATAATGAAAAAAAATTGTTAAACTGACTTTTTTAAAAAAATGAAATCTATTTTGATCAGTCTTGAAAAATTTTTGAAAATGGATGTACCTGGTTTTGAAACCAAACGTCTCATATGAGAGATGAGATTACTAGTATGTCATTTCAACTCGAGGGAAATCTGCTTAGTTTACGCAGAGGGTCTGATTTCGCCCTTAAAATAAAATAATTTTACGTTTTATCGATGGCAACTTTTCCCACAAAATTTCGTACAAAATGGAGGGTGGATACTGAGCCCATATAACGTATTCAATTTTGACACTATCGATATTTTTCAAAACCATATTAATAGTAAACTTCCAGTGTAGAAAGTTTAATCAAATATTGTTCATAAACATTATTTTTTAGTTGATGTGAATAAAATGATTTTTTTTAATATATATAAAATACCAATTTTTAATTAAGAAAATGAAACCCCCATTCAATAGATTTTTTCTTCTTTTTTTTGTGGTATGCTCTTTTTAACCGTACATTAACATATTGCTGATGCCAGGTGACAATATATACATTAAACATTTGTATTCTTGCAGGTAGTGACAAAGTTGTGCTGGGTATACATTCATTTATTTTTTTCGTTCTGTTCTGAGGTTTTGTTCAATATTGTTCTATTTGCCTATTTTATTTACTATTTTGTTGCATTTTGTGTTCTACTTGTTGAGTTTCTTATTCTTCTATTAGTAATTGTGTTATGGTTCTTATTTCAAATATTTAAATGAATAATACCTCTTACTTTGCAAAGCTCTTAAAATAAAATAAATATTTGTTTATCGATTATTTCTGGTTATTAATCAGTGATTTTGAATATATTAATTTTCACAGCTTTATATGGTTTCCTGTATGTAGTTCCTGGTTATAATAGAATTCAAGAGCTATGTGCCACACAAAAATTTCCCAACTTACTAGCAACTAATACCCACACCATTGTGACTTAAGTCAAGTTCAGGTATGAAGTGGGATTACCAAAAGATCAATTGCGCCGCTGAATTTGATGGCTCCTTCTAGGACCCCCAAACTGACTCGAACCGTTAACTATCTTCGGCCTTTCCCTCTGCTCAGTCATTGTCCCCCTGGACTTGGACCTTTCTTGGCGCTCAGGTAGTCTGGGGCAGTGGGTTATCTCTTGTGTGGTGGTGTGTTATATGCCGACTATGGCATATATCCAGTATATACCATTTACTACAAAAAAATTACCTATTTAAATTTAGTCAAATAATCAATAGCGGAAGGTCAATAGAAATCTGGTGAACAAACAAACCGAAGAAATATTACAAAGATATTTTATTAAGAAAATACCTGGCCTTCCCCAAAATACGCCTAATTATGCACTATATCTGGAGACAGAAGAAGTACCATTATTCATATTCCCCACTCGAAATACTTAGTTACTGTATTGAACTCAAATGATGTTCAACAAAGAAACAGGCAATAAAAGTTATCTAGTAAAACATGTTCTGGTATGATAATGTGGCTTAAATTTGTCAAACAGTGAACCTTTCCACGGATGAATTTTCCTCCAATATTTCAAAGCAATAGCCAGAACCAGGATAGAAACTCTGAACTTGAACAAGAAGCCCCCTTGGATAAGGGATGACACCGCAAACAGCTGACTGAGTTACAGCCTCCAGGAACCTGAAGACATCCCTATCACTTCCTCGCTGTTCCTCACATTCTCCAGGAGTTCCGCCTTACAGAGTTTGGTAGAATTTTTCTTAGCAGGGATCAAGTAATGTCCATCCTAAACGGAGGAGATTAGATTAACATGAAGAAATATTTGAAGAGTGCTGGAAGATATCGCAGGCTCCTTTGTTTGAATTTAATTAATATTCAGTTGGTTATGACCTTATAATATGGAAACACTTCTACTGTTGTTATTATTTTTTCTTTTCACACACATATATATATATATATATATATATATATATATATATATATATATATATGAAAAGAAAAAATAATAACAACATTAGAAGTGTTTCTGTATTATAAGGTCATAACCAATTGAATATTAATTAACTTTTCATATATATATATCGTTGAGCTGAAAGGTGATCTTTTTCGCGAAATATACAGAGCTAAGTTCTTAACTATATAAATTGGTTCTTAGATTACAGTTTCACGAATTTCTTCTTCCCAATTGGAATAAATTTATAGATCTATTTTGATCATTGTACTAGGATCTACAAATTTAGTTTGGCTGAGCGTATGTAAACTAATGTTTTTAACATTTTATTTTATGACCTCCCTTAGCAACCCTATTATGACGTCTGAATATCGACTGCAAACTGTATGTTTTTAAAAACTCCAAGAAAAAGTTTAAAACCCGAAAACTAACTCACCTAAAATTATATTATATATAATATATATATATATATATATATATATATATATATATATATAAAATTTCAGGGAAAAGACATTTTTTTTTTAAGTTTTCTTTTTAGCAGATTTCCCCAAAGAAAAATATATACTATTGAGCTTACTAAAACGTGGCAAACGTGTTCAAATGTCTTTCAAGGCAGGACCTTGGAAAATACGAAGATTTTGTTCATATTGGGTACTTTTAGATAGATAGATACAGGGATACAATATGCAAATAATGTTATTTGGGCTGATATGATACTCATTGATATCATTTCTGCACGTGTAAAATCTGCTGAATTAGACACAGCCTTTTCCAAGTAGGCACATTTCAATCTAAGCCCTGACAGTAATAAATGGAATTCGCTGAGTTGGAAAAGCTTCTGCGATGGTGGAATTTTCAAGCCGATATTAATTTGTACTACTATAGACTGACTGCTCATCATTTAGTTTGTTGAACTTTCTATAGTGAGGCGGCATCCCACGATAGAAAAATTCAGCGTGTATGAGGCATCATTTCTTAATCAGTTTCAATGGATTATGAAGCTTTAGTCATTTAGGCCATTTACTTTCCGATAAATCCATTTTCTCGGAAGTGTAATGATTAAAATTATTAATTATAGAACTGTCAGCCCAATTTTATCTCTTACTTCCTAATTATAAAAATCATTTTACATTTTCACCGCAATGTGCAATGTTTCAACAGTTATTTAATCTTCTTACTGGAATAAAAGTATTTATTCAGGAGTTAATATTTCTTAGAAGGTTTTAGGAATTATTTACATAACAAAGATATAGACCTGCCATTCATAAAATCGGAGTTGCACGATATTAGATAATTCCCAAACTAGAGAAAAATAAAAGGCATATGATTATGCTGAACCTTTAATTTTTAAATTCACCGGAGGAACATAAGACCACACTGAAGGACCTGAGGGGATGTGTACTGTATGTTTGTCAGAAATTCTGACCAAAATGTTTAACGGAAATATTATGATTATATTAAGATTAATTATTGAAATTATTGCTGAATTAATTTAGAGGATAATCTAATATTAAGAGAGATTGAATTAATTCGTAATTAAAGAATAAATCATGATTAAATATTTTAAGATAATAAATATTGTATAATAGACTTGTATATTTATTATCATAACTTTAGTGCTCACTTACGCCACATTTTACACCCATAATTAATAGTAAATTAATGTTGAAGACATTTTTCTATACCTATTGTGTCAGAAATAGTATTATTTACGTATTTCATTACTATTAAATGATAATTAAAATATTTCGATTCGGTGATTATGAAGATTTCCTTGACTTCCTTTTCACCTCAACCATAAATGTTATTGAACGCCTCGACAGATCGGTTCGTTGCCGAATTTCTTGTACGACATGCGTCTCGTCTTAAGTAGGGCAGAGTGGAAGGAAGTTCAAGACTCATGGGAGACCTCATTTCACTAGAAATAAGAAAGAATGAGCTCAGAGAACTTCTCGATGTGAATTCTTCTTTCATACTCATAATAATACTTAGGTGTTTATATATATTCCAAATTAACCCAAATACTCCAGTCATGAGGGATCAACCAGTCATGTAAGGCTTCTCTATTCTCGTATATAAATATAGGTACGCTAAAGTAAAGTAGGTAGTAGTGTTTTGACTTTCCGACACATATTTCATTTATTTCGTATCGACTGACTAGTCCGATTATGAAGGAAGTTTTATTTGGTTATTTTCGGTGGTCTGAGAATTCTTTTCTCAGTAGTTTCGCTTGATAAACAAATTTTAAGGTACCATTAGTAATTTAATAAAAATGGACCAAACAATATCTTAAGATAAGGCAAAGTAGATAAGAATTTAAAAATATCCAATCTTCAAGATTTGTAGAATAAGCATGAAACATTTGAATTGGAGAAGTAGTTCTCAATAAAAACCTCTTACTTACGACCCAGTGGTACATAAATCATTGTTTATATATTTCCATTTGATTAAAAAAATGGACACTTAGTCTTTTTACGTCTGTTAACGTTTTATCTGTAACCAAACGCTCTTATAATTCTTGTTAAAACAACCAATTTTAACATCATTCTTAAGTAAAGAGCCGGTTGTCTTTTTTTCACAAATGTGTTTATTAATGTTTCACATATTTTACCTTACTTTCGGTACCCCATCACAAGTAATCCATCACAATTCAAAATTCAATGTGAATGTATGTTTTTGAGCGTCAACAACTTAAATGGACTTACTACTGGGGAAGAGACTATGTGAATAGCAGGGGGAAAAATTCCCTACTCCAATCCATTGATTAGTGACATTAAAATTTTCATGGAGAAGTTCAGACAAATCGATTTTAATTACGGAACTTAATACATATTTAACTCCTACCTTTTTAATATTAGTACTTACCTCAAAAGTAGTAATGACTATATTAATGGTAAACTCATAAAATATTACAATCTAATAAGTTACAAATCCATCATAGACAACAATAAAATATCACAGTTTTAAAATATATATAATTTATGTTCATAAATTAAATTAAAAAATATATGGTGCATATCCATAATTTCAGTGCATTCATATTAAGTTTTTTTCTTATATTTGGTTATATTAGTTTTCTTTCATTAACCGCTCGAAAATATTTTTATCTCCATCAATAGTTTTCGAATCCTCAAAATAAGAGCTATATAAATTTCAAGCTTATACACAAAAGTAAGTTTTTCTAGGTTTTATTCATTGCCCCCTGAAGGTTGACAATGAATAGTAAATGATTTTCCCCCAAATTCATTATTAAAGAATGCGTTGCAATATACATAAATACATTGCGTATGTTGTTACCTTTGGCATTCAAATATTCTGTAATTTAAAAAAATGAAAATAATAAGGAATAATTAAGTGAATTCTTGCATTAATTCTTATAAAATAGCATGTAAACTCGTGTTGAAAGCTTATTGGCATTAACTGTCACCTGTTGAATGTGTGTTCGAGTATTCTACCATTTATAATTTAATCCAAGCAATCAGTAGCAAAATTACTCTGGACAGAGCTCGGTAAAATGCAACACATAATGGCCGTGCACTTTTCATTACATGATCAGCATGAAGAGACAACCGCACTAAACTATGTGTATTTCCCTTTTAAAAATGTGCGCACCTTACAAATAATTTAGATTCCATTGCACGGTAATTTGTTTCCCTCCCTCGGCAAGAGATATTCCAGAGGGAATATATTTACGGAAGGACGTACTTGTCCCGATAATATTCGAGATTGCAACGCTTCTCAGCTCCGTCTAAGAACTGGTTCGGAAAAAAAGACGAGGCCCTCTGAGCTTGTACTATCCATTTCGAATGTCATACTTGTCATGAATCTGGCAGTAAACATTCAACAGGTTTCTGCTGCTCTGCCATGTCCGCTTTTACCTCATGCGTAAAGTTATATTTTCCACAGATCTACATTGATGTATAATCGTGCTTCAAGAGTAGCATCGGAACGGTAGAAATATCTCCAGAAAGTCTTTTTTCTTTTTTTCAGGCAAAAAGTAATGAGTTTCGAAACTCAAATTGATTTCGTATACCCAACTGTCAAGATACACGACTGTAAGCAGATACCTATCAATTTTAAATTTAGAAAATTACCATTGCTTGAGGCTCATGTATAGAAATTTTATTTGCAGAGGAGGAAAAGTGTATTCCCGATAAAAGCCATCAAATAAAATTGAGTGTTAGACTATGAACTTGCTCCTTTTTATCAACGTTTTCTTTTCTTTCTTCCTCGTTTCACTTTCCGTGAAAATGTTCGGTTTTCAGATTTCAATGGAATTAAACTTCCTTGATAACATTTTGACTGGTTTGGACGTGGTGTCTGTACGTATGCCCCCAATCCAAGACCTTCAAGATGAATGCCAATTTGAATTGTGAGGAAAACCATAATAAAACCGAATGTCACTTATAACTCTTTATTTATTAGAAGATACCACAGCTACTATTGTCATTGGCGGTAGACAGATCTATATTTCTTGATACAAATGAGTTTCTACTACAAATGCCATAAGCCTTTTGATGCATTCTTCTCATTTCCAAGGAGTTCTCTTAAGCTTGGTTTAAGGCTCAACCCATTTCCAGGAAGATTGTATTTTTCACAATTTAGACGTAGATGTGATACAGAAAGAGAAACATTATAGCAGTCGCAGTTTCGTGGGAAGAAGCCTTTCAATAAGTTACCGTTGTTTTAATTTTGTATTATTATTACCGTATTACATGTATTAATCGTGAATCGTGGAATCAGAAGGAAGCACTTAGTAGTAGAATTTTTAGAGGTGCCAATAACGGTAGTCCTCATTCGCACCGCATAATTGGCCACTAAACTCAAGTGATTCTCTTTTTAATTATGTGTAGTTTTATCTTTCAGAGCGCTGTTATTTTTGAGTTTGGTGAATTTTTACTTCCTTTTAATAAGTAAAGAAAGCATTTTAGAGAGTAGTAAATAAAGTATTTAAGAACATTTTCTGTATTCAGATTTTAATTATCCGTTTTGGTCTTCCCTGAACCCATTTTGACTAGTTACGGTGTGAATTCTGCACACATGTCTCATGAGTCAAAAACCGACTAACCTTAGAATAGTGAAATTTTATATTTAGAACTGATGTACATTGTAGATATGCACCTTTCGACCACTGTCGCATACAGGGAGTGGGTTTTTGACTGCGGTAATATGCTGGTTTAGTTTTGTCTGTAAATTAAAAAGTCCGTCACGCAGGGGCTGCGTAAACTAAGCAGATTTCCCACGTGAAGCTATACAATAGAGAAATCTTTATACGAGAGCCGTCTCTCTATACGTTCGTTATCGGCCCACATTTAATAAAAATACAAATATCTCGGCTAATATTCAAGATAGAGAATACATGTATAGAACAATATTTATAGTAATTTTAATTTGCAATAAGATTGGTTCTATACAATGTTTTAATCCGACGTATGGTAACGGAGATTTTTTGACTTTTCGAAAATCCTCCCCTCTAAACCCCCCCCCCTCCCACTGGTCCGATTTCAGCCATTAACGAACTTGATCTTCCTTTTTACATAAAACGATTAAATTCTGAGTTTGGTAACGATCAAACAAAAATTGCGACCGCCAGAGCGGTAACAGACAAATATATATATATATATATATATATATATATATATATATATATATATATATATATATATATATATATATACAGTTTTGAACGGACCTCAATAGCTGATTTCCCTTGAAGGGAAATCTGCTAATATTTGTCTGTTACCGCTCTAGCGGTCGCAATTATTGTTTAATCGTTACCAAACTCGGCATTTATTCGTTTTATGTAAAAAGAAAGATCAAGTTCGTTAACGGCTGAAATCGGACCAGGGGGAGGGGGGGTTTAGAGGGGAGGATTTTCGAAAAGTCAAAAAATCTCCGTTACCATACGTCGGATTAAAACATTGTATAGAACCAATCTTATTGCAAATTAAAATTACTATAAATATTGTTCTATACATATATTCTCTATCTTGAATATTAACCGAGATATTTGTATTTTTATTAAATGTGGGCCGATAACGAACGTATAGAGAGACGGCTCTCGTATAAAGATTTCTCTATTGTATAGCTTCACGTGGGAAATCTGCTTAGTTTACGCAGCCCCTGCGTGACGGACTTTTTAATTTACAGACAAAACTAAACCAGCATATTACCGCAGTAAAACGTCTTATTCTAAGTTTAAATACCAAACATATTTTCAACAGACGTACATGATAAAGACGATTAATGCCTTGTGTGATGACGTCAACAATAACATTTTATTTTTTTAAAGGAAATGTTTATGTAATATGTACCATTCTCTTTCTTTAACTGTTTCATTCAACACTAAAGATCATATTGGTTAATGGCTGGCATCGGAATAGGGGAAGGGGGAATTAGGAAATTCAAAATATCTCTATTATTATGAGTCTAATAAGTTTTATAGAGCAATCTTGAAAAATATTTATGACCTTATCCATTTTTTCATCAGTCACGTATTAGCAAGCTATTGGTACTTTTTTGCTTTCAATCTTCAGTAAACTCCCACTTTTACTCATTGGAATTTAATGTAGAAATAGAAAATCTATGATGAGATGAGACCAGTACACAAGAAATCTTTGAAGTTTAAGCAGCCCCTGCGTGACGGATTTTTTTTGTCCTTGGTTGGGCGAATATCCAGAGCCAATTATTTTTTACGTTTTTTTTTTAATTGTTGTATCTAATCAAGCTTTTAGACTCTCCAAACTGCATGCACATTCTGACTCCAGCATTCATGCAATAGTCGCACGGACACATTCTGGCAGAATACTAGGAGGTTGAAGAAAAATTCCCGTAGTAACCTTCTGGACTCGGAATCGTATATAAGAGGCCACACTGATGGGTAATGGTGTATCATTCAAGCAAATTCAGTTTTTCTAACATTATCCTTCGTGGTGCAATGTAAGCATAGGTCTGTTCGTCACTGCGTAAGATAAAATATAACAATCAATCACAATATTCACGGAAAATGAGTATTTTGCCCGTCGACATATTCAAGTGGATTGCACTATCAGAAAATCCAATATGTCACAGTTGATAGAGATTACAAAAGAATTAGTCGATTCATCATAGTATGAAATCATTTCATATGGCTTCATTCATATAAAATTTCGGCTTGCTTCGAAGAATTTAAAAATACATTTGAAGCAAGAGAAATATGAATCCTCAGTGTGGCACACAAAGACTTTTAACTTTTGGACCAGCGTTTTTTAAATTATTTTATTGAAGAATTAATTTCATAAACATGTTGGGTAGTCATTGCACAGTTTAGAACTTGGTTTTACACGTATGAAAATGCGAGGAGGAGGAAGTGAAACCATATGACCCAATGAGAATCTACCTGGACCATTCACGAAAACAACCAGTAAAATATTATGTACATATAAAGTTATCATAATTATATGCGGTTACAAAAAAATACTTTACAGCAATCTCTGTCGCATATTACACATTTCTCCTTTGTTGATCTTCATTTTAACACATCTTGATCATTGTCTTCTAATACTACACTCGATGGGCGAATGGTCACTACAAATTGGTGTGGCTAATAGTATTGTGTGGGGGCTACGAATATATGCATTAATGCATACATGTTTGTCTGTTATCGAACTAGTGGTTGCAAGTTTTATCTTATTTTTACCAAACTCTATATTTAAACTTTTATGGAAAAATAAACATTGAGTTCGTTAACAGGTAAAATCGGACAAGTGGGAGGGGGGGGTTAGAGGGGGAAAACTTCAAAAATTCAAAATATCACAGTTGTTATACGTCGGATATATAATTTTCAATACGTGTTTGCTTTTATAAACTTATAGAAGCAATCGTATTTAAAATTTATTTATTTTATTTATTTAAATGAGTTCCGCAACACCGGCTATTTACTCATAATTAAATCGTGCACAAAAAAAAAAGAATAGCAAACCAAAAATAGAAAGATGGAAACGTAAAAGGTGTGAACAAAGTTGGTTTTTGATAGGTTCATTGGAATACCATTTTTATATGAAACAAACAATAATATATGGAAACATCAGGATGGTGAAAATAAGATAAATGAAAATATAAGATCGACTGGGGGGGGGGAGAAATAAATAAAAATAATAATAAAATAAGGAAAAGAGAAAAGCAAAGAAATGAATACATTAAACAAAAAAGGAAGGAAAAAAAAAGGAAAAAGAGAAAACCAAAAAAAAATGAATAAATAATAAAAGGGGAAGGGAAAGGGAAACCAAAAAATAAAAATAAAATAATATATTAAAATAATAATAAATAAAATTAATGTTTATACACCCTGCTAATGTAAGGAAGAAGTGAGTTAATGTTAGTTGTTCAATAAAAGTTAATGTTCAATAAAAGTTGATATATAGTTTTCTGCTTTTAGTAAAGACACACTCCTACTCACGCCACTTTAACAATAAGCTGTTCTATCGTAAACCAAAATCTTTGTAAGCTTAAATACTAAATATTGTTTTCATTCAACTTTTACTTAGTGAGGTACATGCACATACGTTGTGTGATGACGCCATCGATTGATATTTTACGTTCTTGTCTCATAAATGCTTATTTGATATCAACGTTCGTGCTTATTTCGGGCTCATCGTTTTTGTCAACACTAAAGCTCATATTTGATATAGCCTGAAATCGGAATAGGAGGGGGGTGGGGGGTTAGAGGGAGGTGGAATTCAAAAATTCAAATTATCTCCTTTATAATGAGGCAGACCGTAATATGTTATAGAACCAATCTTCTTAAACTATTGTTGGTCTACAATTGTTGTTCTATGCATTTTTTTCATAACTCAAGTATTAAGCGACTTATTCAAACTTTCTTGTTTTCAGCGTTTAGTACATTACCACCGCCCCCCCCCCCGACCACTTCAACTGATCGGTTTTTCACATTGAAATAGAGAGTAGTGAAACGAAATAAAAAGTGAGTTATACTAGCTCTTGGGAAGTCTGCTTAGTTTACACAGCCCTTGTGTGACGGACGTTTTTTAAAGTTCACCTCACCATTTGTGCGATTTTGTCTCTTAGCAGTCAATATCTGTAATATATTTTTTTAAAACTTTTCCTGAATGTTTAAACGTTGTATGTGTCGATCTGTTTCTATGTATTAGAATTAGTTCAAGGGCCTTAGTCTGGGATTCCCACTAGTTGTAGGTGAGTGTAATCTCCAGAGGCCCAATATCAAGTGGTCTTGATAAATAGCAGTGCATGTTATTTTCCTTATTAATAATTTTTTTCCCAGATTGACCAATAGCAACTACGTCATTGTTAATAATTTCCTAGGAATTGTGGTGACCTCATTTCAATATCACTAAAATCACATTTTAGGTAATGCAAATATTAATCGAATTCCTTTCCTATCGGCAAACGTTGAAATCATTAAATCAGTTTTTTTTTTTAGTTTTTTCCAAGAACTAAATGAGAAGAAGAACCACTTTGATACAGTCCTTGTGCAACTATATGTACATTTTAAGCGTTATGTCGTAACTTCGCGTTTGCCTATATTATTCCAAAGAAATCTTGCAATATGCAGACATATGCAACAAATATGCTTTTGACATGAACAGCTGTATTTACCGTCATTATTGAAACTACCTCCAAGCATGTGTCATGTTAGCAGTTGACTTAATGTTAATGAACTGAAATATGTTTACTTCCATTAAATGTTAACATAGCATGATAAGATACGTCAAATAAATGTATTTATGCTTCCCCAAGTATATCAGTGTAAATCAAATTTTTTTTTTAAATATATATACTATAAATGTTTTATTTTATTTAAAAGTACGGTTTACGATAATTAAACTTACACATATGTATTAAATATATTCTGACTAAATCGCATACATATTCATACACGGCGTGCTAAATAATAATACAATAGATGTAATAAATTTCAAATACGAAGGATTATTTTCAAACTTAGTACTGTCATTTCATTATTATAATTTATTATCATCTACTTTTTGCTACTATGATTTATTGGGACGAGTTGTCTGAAGGTTACCACCCTTTTCTGGCCAGACTGGAACTAAGGATTTTATTTATTTTTTCCTAGTCCGTCACTAAATAAGTTCCTATTGCCCAGGCGAACTTGCCACTCTAGGTTTACCATGTAAGATTTAGACCAACGCTTTAACTCACATAGCTAACCTGAGCCCCTCTTTATTATATTAGATTCGGTAGTCGATGCTTCTTAAAATTCTTCTTCAATTTTCCTAGCTGTTTAATCTAGATGCTTCTTGAAATTCTCGCCTGACTACAGCTAAGATTCTCTCGCTGTTTAATCTAGAAGCTTCTTAAAAATCTTGCCTGAATTTTCCTAGCATTTTAATTTAGGAGCTACTTAAAAATCTTGCCTGAATTTTCCTAGCATTTTAATTTAGGAGCTTCTTAAAAATCTTGTCTGAATTTTCCTATGTGCTTAATCTAGAAGCTCCTTGAAATCCTTGCCTGACTACAACTAAGATATTCTCACTTTTTAATCTAAAATCTCCTTGATCAATTAAAGTTCCTTTTTAAGGTGGCGACAAGTTCCTCATCATTTATAAAACATATTATCTATTATACATTTTTGACTAATAATAGGTTATTCTTTTAAATTTATTTATTTATTTATGGACGTCGCATCAAAGGTGATTTGCCCTTAAATTACAAAATCAAATAAAAAAGTAAACGAAATAAGAAGTAACAAGTAATAATAGCAAATAACAAATTAAAAAAGTTAAAAAGAACATTTTATAAATGAACATAGAACTAAATTCAAGTAATTATGATGAGAATATTTAAAAAAATTGGTGATAAGTATAATTGGTGAATGATTAATAAGAAATGAATAGCTGAAAATGGTACTTTTGCTAATGATTGTCGTAATGTCCTCCTTCAGGGTAGCTGTTGTATATATAAACATAAATAAATGTATACATTCTACTGATAAAAACTAATAATTAAATTGAAAATGTATTTTATATATTTAGAGTGGTATTAAAATTGTTAACGAAATAAATTTATTTTATTTAATTACTAAATTTATAATTTTTTAAAAATGTATTTACGGAATTTCAGCTAATTCTGTAACAAGTCTATTATATAAGCATAAACTATATTTAATAACGTGTAAAGAAATTAATTGTCATAATATTAGTTAATGGTTTCAAAAAATATATACAAATCCTATTATATTGTTATGTAACTAACACTTAATGGAAATAAAATCATCACTTTTCAGGTTACCAAGGTGGATATTGTCACTAAATAAACTCCAATTGGGAATCAAACACATGACTCCAAGCTTGAATATATTAAGTCTGTATGATTTTCCATTAGAGGAAAACTGAAGACTTTTTCTCAAAATCCGGGCTCCTTGTTCCCAACTAAAAATGACAGAAATGGCTAGCAAGTCCCGTTATGCTGGCCAGTTCATTCCACCCTACAAGATAATCCTTTGTCGAGACTCACAAGCCACCGACTGTCTGTTTCTTTGACAGTCCATACCGCCATGTCCTTGGCTCAGGGACCTCCTCAGGACTACCTGCCAAACAGAACCCCATCTCTATTTGTAGGGCTCAGACATTCCCCAGATGTTCACTTTAATATTTTTGTCTCTTATCTCATGCTAATACTCCTGAGTGTGCATTGTTGGCAATTTCACATTTAAATTTCTTTATATAGGAAAGCAAAAGATGTGATAAGAGTTTCGTCAAAAATAATAACATAAGCCATTGAGCTACTGGGATTTATAATGTTTTATCTTGATTATGACCAAGAATTATTTATTTATTCTTGATTGTGACCAGTGGCTCAGGTTAGCAGAGGAAATTAATGCGTTGGTCAATCTCACTAGGTAAAACTAAAGTGGCGACTTCTATTTTCACCGGGGAACTAGGAATTTTTTTATTGACGAACCCAATAAATAAAATCCTTACTTGTAGATATCCCGTCCCAATTATAAATAACCCGTGCCATAGTTGCAAGAAGTGGCTGTTTATAAATAATAAAATGATTATAAAAACACACTTAACACATGTGAAGTTTAGGCTAATGATTAGGTTAGCCAAGACTTTGGGGCTCAGATTAGTCATGCACACCTCTGTGTTGATAGTGTTGGTCTCAATCACACTGGTCTACCAACACCGGTCGTGAGTTCGATTCTCACCTTGGCAATGGGAATTTATTTCGTGATGAACCAATTAAATAAATTCTTTTGGTCCACCATGCCTAGAAAAAAATCCGTCACGCAGAACACGCTGCGTAAACTATGCAGATTTCCATCGTGTTGGAATAACATACCACTGATCTAATCACTATATATTCTCTATTTCTAAAGAAAACGTAATTTTGTTTTAATTTTCGACCCTCCCCCCTCGAACCTTGGTCGGACTTCACCCATTTACTAATATAAACATTTGAGTTGAATGATACAGTTAAATCTAGAGTGCGTTATATATCAAATTAACATGTCAATGTCAAGAGTGGAATATCTTAATTGATAAGGTCATTTCATAACATATTTGCACGTATCTCGTGGAGGGTAAGTTCAATGGAGACATTATTTAGGATTTAAGCATGCAATAAAACGGTTCATGATATAACAGCTTATTTTTAACATGACAAGTGTAGAATCCTAAGTCCCACCCTCGCTAGAAAAGGGTGGTAACCTGTAGATAACCCGTCCCAATTAGCCTAAGTTGCAGAAAGTGGGCGTTAATAAATAATAGTGTAAAAGTGTGAGCCACCCAAACCTCCACACATGTCATATGACCAATAAGCTGTTATCACATGAGCCACTTTATTGCATGCTCACATACTAAAAATTCTTTTCATTGAACTATTACTACGTGAGATACATGCGAAAACGTTGTGTGATGACACCATAATTTAAGATTTTACGTTCTTAACTCAAAAATGTTTATTTTATCTTACCACACTCGATATTTGGCCGTTTCATTCAACACTAAATATCATAATAGCTAATGGCTGAAATCAGAACCGAGATAGCGGGGAGGGGGGTTAAAAAGGGAGAAGTGAATCAAAATATCCCCGTTATGTTACAAAGAAATAGAGAATATGTGGTGAGATTATATCACAAGAGTGATATACCAGCACGTGGGAAATCTGCTAAGTTTAGGCAGCCCCTGCGTGAAGAAGTTTGTTTGTTTTTTTAGTAATTCTATTAAGTACTAGGGTGGACCATTGAATCTGCTCTGATGTACTCTTCACAAAATAATGTCTGAGTAATATGATTTTATTTAACTTTCTGCAAATTGTCTGCAGTGGCCATAATCTCAAGACATTCGTGTATTATTTCGCTTAGGTGTCAAATTCTAGATATATTTTATAATTTACATGACGAAACCGAAATATGTTCACTAAAATCTAGGGCTCTCAGGAAAATCACTAATTACGTAGAAGACATGCTTTACAAATTATTTTTTTTTTTGTGATTTGTATTTGATAATTTCTAGATTTCGTCCTATTGTTTTTTTTTCAGTCCTTTTATTATCTTGCCCTCCAATTGATTCAAACACCCCGAGAACACATTGTAATATTTCATAAATTACAAGTTATTAGTTCGCTCTGAATGAAGCCACAATTCCTGTCAGTTTGCAGATTTTTAATATATATCCCTCCACTAAATGTATCAGCTCAGCAGAGAGCTCAGCTGGCGTGTCATTCGATATGAAAGGGAGTTGAGGAAGTAGAAATTAATTAATGAATGAACCGACATTAGGAATGTGATCCATGGAGAGAGGTCACAAGCCCAAATATCAAAGAGGTTCATTAGTCACAAGACGGTCACACCTCTATGCATCGAGCTACAAACTTATTCGATTGTTGATAGGTCCAAAGAGTTATAAATGATGAAATTCTTTAGGTGACCAGGTAACCCCGATCTTTTATATTTCATGTGTCTTAAATGGCTTCGTTGATTGAATGATTGAATGTTTTTGTTATATTTAAAAATCGGAAGAATCAAACTTACCTTTATGAAATTTTGCTTACGTCATATTGTCACAAAATTTTAATTAAATATTCATATCACAACGTAGCATAATAATATCATAATATTATCTACGTACCATAATATTATCTATTTTAATAGGACAAATAAAAAATGGTGGAAATAGTGTGAAACGTTGGCTTTTAAGTATTTAAGAGTTCGAGGCAGTGTGGTGGGTACGCCATGAAAAGATTATAATAAATATGAAGCTTATTAAATACAAATAAATAAACATGTGTACTCAGTGAACCTCTTACTCCCATTATCATTTTAAATATTTTGACGGTAATATGGCACTTATAATTCTTAGCAGATTTTCCTTAAAGGAAGTGAGCTATTGGAGGTTGCACTTTAAACAGAATATTCGAAACATTTCTCCAAATGTCCATCGATCCTACCGACAAATATGAGGTTCGTCCAAAACATTATATTTGTACATCTGTTAAGGTTCCAGCGGTCACAATTTTTGCCTGATCGTTAGCAAATTCGATATTTAAACGTTTTATGTAAAAATGAAGACCAAGTTCGTTAATGGCAGCGATCATACCAGTGGGTGAGGGGGATTGCGAAAATTTGAAACATCCATATAAAAAATAACCAAATATACAGCTCTCCACCCCTAATAAATATTTTATTTAGTTCATCATTATCATTCGTATATACACTCCCATCTGCACTTTGATATTAGTCAAATAGTTTGGGTTTTATAAGTATTTTTAGTGAGGTTGGCAAATAGCTGAAAATACTCCTAGTAAAGAAGAAAAGTATTTGAGGATTATAACATAAGGGTTAATGTAAAAATGGTCAAAAAGGCCGAAACGTTTTAATGAATTATATAAAAAAAATATTTGGGGTGAAGAGCCGTATATTTGGTTATTTCTCGTATGGATTTAGTTAAACCCCAAGAAATAAAAAAATTGATTTAAATTCGAAATGTCTCTGTTGCTTCAAGTCAAATCAAAAACGTGTACAGAAGCAACCTTATTGGCAACTTAATGTTCTACAAAAGCTGTTACGTATATTTATTTCCTCTATCAAGAATATTAACCGACATATATAGATTTCTTTGTTTTCAGCCTTCAGTAAACCACCACTCCTACTCATGGGATATTAACAATACGCTGATGTATCGTGAAGCAAATCACGCTAAGCTATATTTTTTTCAAGAGACCATTTTTATACGACACAGTTTGTTGTGCGATGACGTCATCAATCGAGACTTTACGTTCTTGTCTCCAAAATATTTATCTGACCTTTACCATACTTGATATTTCACGGTTTTTATCAACATTAAAGATCATGTTTTGTTATTGGAGAAAATTGGAACTGAAATAGTGGGCGTTTAGAGGGTGGGGAATACGAAAATTCAAAATTTCTCCCTTAAAATGAACCAAATCATAAAATTTAGAGACCCAATTTTGCTAAATTATCGATGGTGTACTATGTTTGTTCTGTGAATTTTTTCATAACTCAAATATTAAGCAAGTAATTCGAACTTTCTTGTTTTCAGCCTTTAGTACCCCCTCCTCATTCTACTCATCGGTTTCTCACATAGAAATAGAGAGTATGTGGTGAGATGAGATCAAACACTTGTGCAATCTGCTTAGCTTACGCAGCGTCTGTTTGGAGGACTTTTAATACGTGTTTACGAAACACGATACTTTAACCATACCAATAGTACTTATTTAGTTTTAGACTATATGACAATTAATCCAAGTTAAGAGTTGTAAGGGGGGGGGGGGTCAAATATCGGAGGAGATTCGTCCATATCCAATCAAAAAAGGCCTTAGACCACGATTTGTAGTTTTTTTTATTATAAATAAATAATAAAAATGCTCTATAATCATTTTCTGAATCTCTAATAGGCACTCTTTTCTTAAACATTGGCTAATCATAATGCCAGTCGAAAATACGTTCTTGTAAGGGAGAAAATATATGTTTATGTAATATAATATATAATGAAAAAAGTGTATATACTATTATTATATAGGATAAGTAAGTATATTGCTAGTATTAAAAAATGTACAATAATTATTAATTATTGGCCAAACATAAAGGCAGTTAAAAATATTAAGCCAGTAGTAAGAAGTGTAAATTGGTAAAACGTAACTCGTGTCACTAGCACACATCTTTAAGTAAATAAATAAAAATGTATTTATATATTTAGTTAAGAAATAATTGTATAGAATATTAGAAAAAATATAATACCCTTTGGAGATGACAAGAGTGGTATTTACGATGTTGATGAGTTGATGTTATTTAAGACATAGAATAAAAAAAGGGACTTGTAAACAGCATTATACTACTTGTAATAACATAGCTATTGATTGCCCAAATCATATTAATCCTAATCTTTTCTTAATTTTTCCCACCTAAAACGATTTTGGTAGATAAGGAAAGAAAAGAATCCTGTTCCACAATGTAATATGTGAACAAATTATATTTAATTCCTCCGTGAAACATCTCATAGCCATTACTGGATAAGGAAACTGAGTGGCACGTTTTTGAGCTTGTTCTGGCCAGACGTTCTGACGAAATCCTTTTGCGAAAATTAAATGCTAAGAATTGCTTATTTCTGAGCGAACGTTTTAATCATAGTTAGTTTGTAGGAAGGGACTTTCGTTCTTGTATAGTCGTGCTTGTTCCACAATTGATAGAGTACTGTACTTAGAAGCCCAGAATATCCGGGTTCTACTCCCAGGAGGTGCGAACAATTTTTTTTGAAAATCAAATACAATTAAATTATTATTTATAGTATTATTTATTGACTGTATATTCCATCCTGAAAATCAATCATATAATGTAACTTATGGCGTCCCTCATTAGTGGAATCCTTGAAAATTTCATATTTCTCCAATAATATTTGTACTGGTTTTGCCGTTTTTCCTTCAATACGAGTGCTGGCACAAGGAAAAATGCCATGTAGACTTAGCAATGACACTCGAACTAACTCTGTATTACGTAAATATATTAAAACCAAACACTCCAATTATAGACGAGGAAAACTCTACCACTCAACTCAAGGCCATTTTAGTCATTGTGTAAAAATTTCGGAAATAAACAATCCATCTAAACTTCTCTATTTACTTCCTACAAACACGATCTGTGTGAAAAACAGGAATTGGGGCATCTTATCACTGTAGTGATAAATCCCGTAGGATTTGTTTACTTAATGTCTAATATACCGGATTATCAACTGTAGTGTGATTAAATTCGGAATACTACAGCCGGCTATAGACAAATCTCAATATTTTACTGTCCATTTGTTTAGTCTAAAGGTTAATATCAATAATCAAGAAGTTTCAATGTACCTTTTATCAGTAATTCGTTTATGTTGATGGTAACATAGAACTAGTATTCTCTCTGAATTCGGAATGAGCACAGAACTTTACCCTCTAAATCAGGGTCGGACTGGAAGCTCTGTGGGCCCTCGGTAAAATTATGTTTGACACCAAATATAATATAAACAATTTTTTTTATTTAGCAACAAATATATATATATATATATATATATACACATATATACACACATATCGTAATACCCTTACTAGTATGTTTTTAATAAGAATATTTTTAATTGAAATGAATAAAATAGTATAATAATTCAGGACATTAATTCCTTGCAAAACATTACCAATTTGAAAAAAAAAGAAGAAGAAAACTATAAGAATAGGTATTTTGCATTAAGTGCAAACTACAATTATAAAATTTGCTAATGGAAATATGTATCAGCGATGTACATATTTACAAATATATTAAATATTCAAGTTCAGCCCAGTAGCATCTCTCTAGGCGTGACCTACGCTCTGACGCTCTGATGATGGGAATGTAAATTCCTGAAAGCGCAAATGGGTTTTTGAAATTAAATTGTGATGTGCCACAAAACTGGGTTCTGAATAACCTAAATAAATATTATTTGGGGTGTTAATTAATAATAAAATTCATGCCTTTTTAAATAAAGGTTTTTCCTTTTTTTCATTTGAGGCACGTGGGCCCTCGGCATTTGATGACCTGCTGACCTTATACTACGTATGCAATACTTCACTTATAATACATACGATTTAAAACTCATTACCTTCTTCATAGAATTCGTAATTTATATTTCATATTAAATTTTAAAAAAAAATGGCATAAATAGATGTGTAAATAAATCAGTCTTTAAATTTTTCAAAACAGCTTCATTGAATGACGAAATGCCATATTTTAGGCACAAAAACTAAATTAATTTTAGAGGTTTTAATTAAAACTAGAATTAAACCTTGAAGGCCCAGCTATTCTGACTAGTCAACATAAGATAGCATAAATCAAAAACATCAATCGTGATTGTGCAAGACTATTATATAGCCACTAGAGGTGCGACTCTTAAGTTAAAGTTAATTAAACTAGGAATGACTGAGATGTTTCATGGTCAGCTGCCATTACTCAACTGTTTTATTGTTCTGCAGACTAAAAAATACAAATAAAAGACAGCTGATTTAATTTAATGAAAATGAGAATAAAAATCAGCTGATTCCTGAAAGGAAAAATTAACCAAATAGTGATATTAAGGTAAGCAATAATTTTTAATCTACTTCGCTTGCAATTTTATTCCGTTTTCTGAGTTCCATTATGTATATTATAGATTATTTTTAAACTCTATCCAATATTTGTATTAAAAATATTTTGGTACATTTTCTTTTCTTTAGGAGTCAAAAATTTACACTATTTTATGTATCACAAATTCCTCAGTTGCTGCGTCTATTGACCAGATATCCTAAGTGCGTCACGTATTTGCATTTGTTTCAAAAATTAAAAGTTCAATGAGAATAATATTTGTTATTTAAGCTTCACATACAGTGCGCCATGATATACCAGCTTATTGTCAATATGAGATGAGTAGGGGTGGGGCTTTACTGATACCCTACAAAAACAAACAAACCTAACACTAAAAAAAATGTAAATAATAATAAAGATAGTGAAAAAAACAAATATAACAACATCTAATTTACAATAAGATTTGTTCTATACAATTTCTACCCGACGTAGAGTTGTTCATGTATATACTAAAAATCTGCTAAAAATGAGTATGACTTATCTAATATGTATACATTTATTTTTCAGGCGATTTAGCTCAAAGTCAAATAAAAACAAAATTATAGAAAAATAACAAAAACTGAACCCAACACAATTTATTAAACACAATAAAAATAACATTGAACACAACAATTCAAAAACTTTATACAAAAGTAAGAAAGAAAACAAATGATAAATTATATTATTCCTATATGTTAGAAAATTTATATTATTTTAGATTATTCAAAATTATACTAAATTTCTCCGTAAGTCAAAATCAAAAATGTGAGAAGTTATATTTTGTAAAACAAATACATTCTTTTATGGTGATTTAGTATATTGTCGAAATATGGGCACTAGCATCTAAGATGTTCGTAACTGTTAGGTGGAGTCCCATTTCCTCATCTCACAAGTATTCAATGTTCCTGCAGATAGTCAGTATGTGTTTAATGGTTAATGGTTCATGGCATGTTCTGTACAGAGGACTTTCTATTCTTGTCATGAGGCATGTATGCGTTAAATTTGAGTGTCCTATCCTAAGTCTCGTTAGTACAACTTCGATTCGTCTATTTCACATCGGCTGGATGTCCACACTCTTCTACAAGGCTTTTGGTATTTCTCGCAGGAGATTTTCTTCTGCAGTATTTGTAAATGTAAGCCAAGTAGTGTCATTAAGTTAATGCTTGAAGATTGTAAAAAAGTGTTATTTATTAATGTCCACTTTATGTTACTCCGTCTAATTGGGATGGATTATCTAGAGGTTATCAACCTTAATAGCCAGGGTGAGTCTTAGGATTTTTATTTAGTTCTTCACTAAAGTAATTCCTGCCCAGGGGGTGCACCACTTTCATCTGATCAGTTTCCACAGCATCTTCGTGACGGGCTTTCTTTAATCTGGAATATGAATCGAGTTATTTGCAGGGCCATTGACGTCTCATGGGAAACACTGTATAGTTATAGTAGACAAAATGTCTTAATGCTATTTATAAATTACTTTGATATACTTGCGGAGATACAATTATAACAAGTTCCATGAATGAGTTGGAACCCCAGCCTCAGTTGGTGCAGCAAGTGTAGAGAGACTCGAGGTGCCAGATCTAAGAGCAAGGACATTCACTTTCTAAATCCGACTACTATTTATATTTGAAGAGGACATTAGTTTCGGTTTATTGGAGTCTGAATGTTGTTTCAGCCCTGGTCACCAACAGCCGCGTTGTTTACAAACAACCTGAGAGTTATCACTATTGCACCTCGATCTTGCTCCCCTTTCGGCGCTGTTTATACTTGTACAACTAACTTCAACAAACTCCACCTCAAAGGTGTAGGCAACACGTTTATACCATTCAGCTGTGGCATCTGCTTCTAGACATTCAATACAATATATATTATATTATACCATATTAATATTGTCTCTTCAAGGTGGAGTCAAGTTTCGAATCATGCACAGATTGTCAAAATTGATAATGAAGTCTGTTTATTAAATTGATTTAAGTGTTGTAATGATAAACAAAAAGTTCGTCACGAAGGGGCTGTGTTAACTGAGCAGATTTCCCACTTACGTCACGTATTTGCATTTATTTCATGACGTGAAAGTTCAATGTGAGCAATATTTGTTATTTAGGCTTCAAATAAAGTGCTTCACAATTTAACAGCTTATTGTTTATATGGCATGATGATAATGAAATATTATACATAACAACATTTATTGAGCATTACATTTGCAATATGATTGGTTCTATACAATTTTTCGATTCAAAGCATAACGGAGATATTAAGAATTTTCGAAATTCCTCCCCTCGAAACCCCCTCCCTCCACCCCGGCCAATATCAGCCGTTAACGAACTTGATCTTTCTTGTTACATAAAACACTTATATATCGGGTTTCATAACGATTAAAAAAAATTGCGACCGCTAGAACGTTAGCAGACAAATACACATATATTTTTTGAACAGACCTCATTTCGTCATCTACTTGGTAGGATCGATGGACATTCCAAGAAATTTTTCGAAAATCGCGTCATGAGTACAACCTAAATAGCTGATTTCCCTTAAGGGAAATCTGTTGAAATATAACAATGAATGAAGTTAAACCGTTGGCCTTAATGTCGCATAGCAAACCTTTGAGTGGCGTGTTCGATTCCCTCCTAGGCAAATAATAATTTATTTAGTGACGAACTCATTAAATCAAATCCTTAGTCCTACCCTGGCTTGAAACGGGTGGTTACTTACAGATAACCCATCCCAATTAGCCATAATAGTAAAAAATCAATTATTATAAATTATAATAACAATAATTAATGAACGGACATTACGAGATTATAAAATGAATTATTTCAGATTTCCTATGTAATGAAAATTATTTCGAATACACTTTTTGAGTTCGTCACTAAATATATTCCTACTGGCCAGACGGGAATCGAACTAGCAACTCTAGATTTTCCATGTGATTAAGACCTACACCTTAACTCCCATGGCTAACCTGAGCCCCTGAGAGTTAGTTGTAATAAGAGAATGTTACTTTTATATCATAATCTCTATATGTAGATTTAAGCTTCATTTCCAGCAGCTTTTAATTATGCATTCTCGGTATTGTAAATGCTATTAGCTAGTGATGAAATTCAGAAGAATGTATAAAAGTTGAAATTTTTCTTCTTGTTCTTGTAGTATATTTTTATCTTAATTATGTGTTATTATATATAAAATGAAAATATATGGCTCAATAGACCATGAAGGGCCAAGGCCTGACCAGGGCTTTGAGGGCAAGTCAAGAGGTCAGCTTAACATATTCAGTACCTTATTATGGTCTCATTACAGAACAGAGATCTATTGTTCTTTATGAAAGGAAATGAAATAAAATTAATTTATCACTATTAAATGTTAACATAACATAACATAGGACACGTCAAATATTTTTGTTTTTTATTAAAAAAAAAAAGTGTATATATTACTAATATTTTGTCAATGTGAAGAAATTATTACATGTGAAATAACATTTATACTTATATAATACATCCATGAATTCAGTTTATAAAATATATCAATTTAATAATTATACATAAATTAGTTTCGTTAGCAATCTTAATATACAACATACCTTTTGTTTTAATTATTGCCATGATTTTTTATTAGTCTTAAATTTATTAAAGATTAAAATTATTATCATTCATTAATGAATGTGTATAGGGGAAAGTAATTTTTTTTTGTGAATAAGTTATTTAATTAACTTAATTTAATAGTTATTAAGGTGTAATCCACGCCTTCTAGGTTTATAAATCTTGCAGCCAGTAAAATCATAAATTCACTTTTAATTATATTTTAGGAATTCCTCACTTACGAATATAGCTTAAACATCCTGAGGTGGTTCAGAAGTACATTGAGTCACAGGTACTTCGACGGGCCAAAATGGCCATCAGATAATTCTTGTCAGAGAATATATTAGGACATGAGAATCTGAAACTATTTATAACGACTGGCGTCAGAGAATCATTGTATCATCTCATGCAGTTCCCTGAAACTGTTCAAAGTGCATTAGATTCCAAGGAGGTTCGGAACAGAGAGAAATCTATCAGCTAATGCAATTCAATAATATACATTAGGGGAGCAGAGGACAGGTTGTCTCTATAGACGGCGGGGTGAGAATGTGTTGGAGGAGTTGGGTGCTGACAAGTATTAAGTATTTGTAGGTAGGTGGGCTGTGTTGAAGTCACGACTTATAAACAGACATACAAACAGACAGTCAGTCTACTTTGTCACCAGCTTCATTGTCATGCTGATTTTATGAATGGAATAGTACAGGAAAAAGACACCACTTCCCACTTCTCACATCTGGTGGCCACTCTATCGGCTACTGCTCCACACCTCTCGTTCTCGATTGCTTGTTAAAGTATTATTTAGTAATTATTGTATGGTCATTATATATATTTTAGGCTAATAGAGTAGTCTGTATTTCATTTTTTTTTTTTTTTTCAAGATTCCGCCAATAAATATATACAAATGGCTTCCAAGGGAAGAAAACGCCCAAACCGACGGATGTTACCCAAAAAAGGCAAAGTGACAACAAGGCGATTTCCCAAGAGCAGGATGACACCCTATGACGGCATAACTTCACTGATGACGTCATTCGCAAACCGATGTGTCTCTTTCTGTACACCAATGTTACCAAGACTTTTGACAATACGTCGGAGTGACAAATTGGTGAAAATCGAAATTTACTTGAATGTAAATGGAGGTTTATTGAAGTACAAAACGCACGAGTAAGAAAAAGCCCTTCACGCAGGGGCTGCGTTGACTAAGGAGATTTCCCACGTACTTCCCGTAATTGCATTTATCTCAAAACATAAAAGTTCAATGAAAACAATATTTGGTGTTTAGAGTTCACAATATAACAGCTTATTGTTAATGTGACATGAGGAGGAGTGGAGGATTAGAGAAGGCCAAAAACTAAAAAATACAAATATCTCGGCAAATAATCAAGATAATTAAAAACGTCCGTCACGCAGGGGCAGACCAAACTAAGCAGATTTCCCTCTTGAAGTTTAACAATAGATTAATCTAAATAATGGTAACACCCGTCAATATTAATTGAATAAACACAAACGATAATAAGAAACTTCCCGACGGGAAGCGTCTGGAATGTAAGCAAACTGGGGAGCCAACTACTCACTGAAATATATCAAAATATAACATGTTAACTTTATTGAAAATTATTTACTATATCTAGTACTGTAATTTATAATGAATCAGAATAATTATTATCTCAATCAATCAAATTTTAGTAGTCCAAAAACTTAAGGTGGGGTCACCAGAACATATTTGCTTTTATTTAGCTTACAATAAAGGTCTCTAAAACAATATCTGGTATTTAAGCTTTGAATAAAGTGGTTTATTATTTAACAGAGTATTGTTAAAGTAACGTGAGTAGAAGTGAGGGTTTGCTGAAGAATGAAAAATGCAATTACCTCGGCAATTATTCAAGAAAGAGAATAAATGTACATAATAATATTTATAGTACATTTAATTTGCAATCAGATTGGTTCTATACAATTTTTCGACCCAACGCACAATAACGGAGATATTATGACTTGTCTAGAATTTCCCCCTCTTAACTCCCCCCCTCCCACTGGTCAGATTTAAGCCATTAACGAACTTATGCTTTAGTTTTACACAAAACTAGTTTGAGACGATCAAACGAAAATCGCGACGGCTAGAGCGTTAACAGACATATATATGGTTTTGAACGGACCTCATTTTCGTCATCACCTGGGTAGGATCGATTGACATTTGAGGAAATTTTTCGGAAATCGCGTCGTGAGTACAACCAAATTAGATGATTTCCCCTTAAGGAAATCTACTTACACAAGCTAATGCTAAAATATTAAAGTTCTGATATCAATTAGCGGCATTTAGATTTACATAAAAAGGGGTTTAAAAGGGAATCAATCTGCAATTGAAACACCTTATTAAGAGCATTAATGTTCTTAGTACTGCTATCACATTAGTTTTTCCTTCGTAGCAGTTTTGAACATTTACTTTCCTATTCGGAAGTGCATACTTAATGTCTATCGTCAGGCGAAGTGATTCAGGGCTCTGTGCATCATATCTGTGGAATGTATTTTCGAAATAACTGTGTCAGGTATTAAGAAACCTGTAAAATCGTGTCCAAACCGTTTCCTTCATGGCTATTCATTCTTCAATTCCGATTTTATTTTACATATTATACTGGAAGTAATGATACTAAACTCAACATCAATAATATACAACGAATTATGCTTACACTGGAACAAAAATCGTTTAAATTTGATACAAGTTAAAAAATCACCACCATTAAAATACACCAGCATTTTCCAAATATGAAGCCATGATGCTCAAGATGCACAAAAAACACACGCTAATGCAAATCACATATTTGAAATATATAGAATGGATGAAGCTAATTGTCGGACGTCAGTTATATCATTTTTATATCTTATACAGTTGAATATATTTGAAGAAAAAAAATGCTAACCAGCCTTAACAACACACACATCAGTAAAATATAAAAATAGTTGCTTCTAATCCTTACTGAGACCAATAAAAGTATTTCAGACAAAAAAAGGATCATATTGTGGCATTAAAATGCTAAAAGCACACAAAGGCATCTCATCCGTTAAAGAAATCAATAATTTTCTTGGATTCTATGAGTACTAACGTTCAAAATTTTTCCTCTGAGTTAGTACAACCTTAATTCTCCACAGGAGAATAAAAATTCATATAACACACAGCCTTAAATCCAATGGTAAATTGTCAACAATATATTATCTTTAACAAGGTAGGTTCTGTAACCCTAATAAGTACTATGCCATAATTAACTGCAATCATTTATATTTAAAAGTAATAAAAATCCTAGGTTATATTTACAAATTATATCCTGTGAAAAATTAAGGTTGTACTGACTAAGAGGTATAATTTTGAAAGTTGGTTATTACTCTTAGTATCTAAGAAAACAATTGATTGTCTTTATGGATGAGATACAAAAATATACAAAGTTACCCTGTATGCTTCTAGCATTGTTAATGCCCAGTAGGGAGAAACGTCTACTATTGGAAAAAATATAATAAAGACAGCTGAGTTGAGACCTTAAGATCTATTTTTCCTGATATGAAAATAATTGTACATGTACGATCAACTACTGTACAATACTCATGTAAATTCATCAACTTCGAATGTGTTTTGACTGATGGCTGTAGTGATGTGTAGAAGAAGAAAATCCAATGAAAGCACAGATTAATTTTTTATATTTACTGATGTATTTCCAAAAATCAATAAACCTATTTTAGTGTGAGGTGTTGACGTCCAGTTTGTTTTTGTTTATTTTGGAGGATTAGCAACCGTTTTGAATCTTTTTTTTAATTACATATGAAGATGGAAGAGGAAATAAAAACTTTTTCGTGGTGTTCCATAATGGTAGGTAATACATTTTACCTTTAAAATAAAATTAATAATGATAAATATTTAATTAATATTAAAAAAAAAAATTGAACAAAATTAAAATCGCGACCTACTTCAATGACTTCGGCCACTTTGGGTATCATACTAATGAACAAAACTCGGGATTTTACCTTAATATTTACTAATGCGCCGTCTATTCTGATTGCGGATATTGGATCAATCAATCAATAGACTTTAGAATATATCAATGGGTTTTAAGGCGGTCAATTGCTAATGGAAGAATTCCCAGGAAATTAACTGAAACGTTGCATGTCATTACCAGAGGAAGCGACCATGTTCCCTGAGTATAGCTATTATGCACCTGATATCCTTGATACTGCACTTATTCATCATTTGTAAATTAGTGAATTTAATTTTTCGAAGTTGGAAATAATAATAAAAAGTCCGTCACGCAGGGGCTGCGTAAACTAAGCAGATTTCCCACGTGAAGTTTTACAATAGAGAAATTTCACGAGAGCCGAGCAGTTAATGAATCGGCCGAATTAGCTTTTGGCGGGAAAGTCACTTCGACCATTAGCCGCTCAGATTTAATAAAAATGCAAATATCTTGGTTAATATTCAAGATAGAAAATAACTGTGTATAACAATATTTATATTAAATTTAATTTGTGATAAGATTGATTCTGTACAATTTTTCGATCCGACGTATAGTGACGGAGATATTTCGAATTTTCAAAAATCCTCCCCTCTAAACCCCCCTCCCACTAGTCCGATTTCAGCCGTTAACGAACTTGATCTTTCTTTTTACATAAAACGACAAAATATCGAGTTTGGTAACAATCAAAGAAAAAATACGGCCGCTAGAGTGGTAACAGACAAATATATATATATATATATATATATATATATATATATATAATATATATTATATATATATATATATATATATATATAGTTTTGAACGGACCTCATTTTCGTCATCTACTAGGTAGGATCGATGGACATTTGAAGAAAAATTTCAAAAATTCCGTCATGAGTACAATCTCAATAGCAGATTTCCCTTAAAGGAAATCTGCTAAAACAGTAAAATGAACATTAGTCGAAGAAAGTATGCATGCAGTTTATGCAGCATTTTAGTATTTTCCCCTTAAACGAAATCAGCTATTGAGGTTGTGAAGCGATTTTTGACAAAGTTCCTCAAATGTCAATCGATCCTACGCTACCAAACTCGATATTAAATCGTTTTATGCCAAAATGAAGATCAAGTTCGTTAATGGCTAAAATGGGACCAAAGGGAGGGGGGATTTTGAGAAATTACTCCGTTACTGTACGTCGAATCGAAACATTTTATAGAACCAATCTTATTACAAATGAAATGATCTATAAATAGTGTTCTATACATATTTTCTGTATCATGAATAATCACCGAGACATTTGGATTTTAGCAGATTTCACTGCTTGAAAAATATCTTCAAATGTCCATCGATCCTACCCAGGAGATGACGAAAATGAGGTCCGTTCAAAATTATATATATATATATATATATATATATATATATATATATATATATATGTCTGTTAACGCTCTAGCGGTCGTAATTTGCAAATTACGTTTACTATATATAGTGTTCTATACATTTATTCTGTATCTTGAATATTAACCGAGATATTTGCATTTTTCTGCTTTCAGCGAAAAAGCATGAGATGACATCAGCTAACTTCTGGTCTAGTCGTGAGTTTCCGTCAAGAGCTAGTTCGGGCCGTTCCCGTAACTGTTCGGCTCTATTCTGAGATTTCTCTATTGTAAAACTTCACATGGGAAATCTGCTTAGTTTACGCAGCACCTGCGTGACGGACATTATTATAGTTTTCCGCTTTCAGTAAACTCCCACTCCCACTCATGTTATATTAATAATAAGCTGTTATATCATGAACCACTTCATTAGAAGGTTAAATAAGAATATTGTTTTCATTGAACTTTTACTTTGTGAGATATAAGCATATGCATCCTGTTGTCCCCACCCCCCTTCTTTTGTTCTTGGATAACTAAAATTTAAATAATTGAGTTTAAAATTGTTCTGATTCATTACACATTACAGCACTAGCTATAGTAAATAGTTTCCAATAAAGTTAATGTATTATATTCAGATATATTTTATTCAGGTTTTCTTTCCGATGTAGAATTCAGGTGGCCTGTTTGTTTAGAATTCAGACTCTTTCCGTTGTAGAGTTATTAACTTGTAAGATTTCTTATTACCGTATGTATTTATTCACTTTATATTTGCGGTGATGTTACCAGTATCTTTATTTATCTATTGTAAACCTTCGCTTGGGAAATCTGTATAGTTTACGCAGCCCCTACGTGATGGTCTTTGTATTTTTTTTAGCTCATAGCTTTTTTTTATTTATTTTTTTAATATTGGAAGAATTTATTTGTCTAACACAACATTATCCAAGAGGATTTGTGGAAGCTGCATATTTAGGGAGTACTTATTCAAACACTTATGTCAAACCACAAATACCATTATGCACTGCCGTATTGTGTTTCAGGGCGAAACTGATACGCCTTGGCTAAACACTCGAGAAACAAACCGAACTAGCAGCTGTACGGACATTTATTGTAAACAGATCATATTCCTGTTAATGGATTGGAAAACAGAGAAGTCACCCCACTTGGTTAAATAGCTCTGTCTCATACTGTCAATTTCATTTTAGATTTGCTCAGCTGTTTAAAAAAAAAGTTTCGAATTAAATCATTATACGAAACTATTTCCGACCTAATCGCGATACAAGAAAGAAGTTTTAAAAAACACTTTAAGAATTAAAGTACTTTTTATTTAATACATTTTAATACTTACTTCAGTGATATTAGCAGATTTCTCTTAAGGGAAATCAACTATTGAGGTCGTACTCATGACGCGAATTTCGAAAAATTTCTTCAAATGTCCATCGATCCTACCCAGGAGATGACGAAATGAGATACGTTCAAAATGATATATAACTCACTAGTGGTCGCAATTTATGTTTGATCGTTACCAAACTCGGTATTTAAACGCTTTATGTATGTAAAACGAAAGATCAGTTAATACCTGAAATCGGACGAGTGGGGTTTAAAGGGATATTTTCGATGATTCAAAATATCTCCGCTACTACATGTCGGATTGAAGCGTTGTGTAGAACCGATCTTATTAAAAATTAAATGTACTATAAATATTGTTGGACATTTATTCTCTATCTTGAATATTAACCAAGGTATTGGCATTTTTCAGTTTTCAGCCTACCCCAACCCCCCCCCACTTCTCATGTTACATAAACAGTACTCTGTTATATAATAAATCACATTATTCCAAGCTTAAATACCAAATACTGTTTTCAAGAGATCTTTATAATACGAGATACATGCAAATATGTTCTGGTGACCCCCCCCCCCTCAATCTTAAGTTCTTAGGCTATTAAAATTCGATTGATTAAAATAAAAATTATTTTGATTCATTATAGATTACAGTACAGGATATAATAAATAGTTTTCAATATAATTAATATGTTATATTCTGATATATTTCAGTAATTGTTTTTCTTTCAGGTAAGATGCTGGCAGACCTGTGTGTTTACATTTCAGACGCTTCCCAACCCGTTCAAAATTATATATATATATATATTTGTCTGTTAACGCTCAAGCGGTCGCTATTTTTGTTTGATCGTTACCAAACTCGAAATTTAATCGAATTATGTAAAAAGAAAGATCAAGTTCGTTAATGGCTGAAATCGGACCAGGGGAGGGGGAGGTTTAGAGGGGGGATTTTCGAATTCAAAATTTCTCCGTAATTATGCGTCGGATCGAAACATTGTATAGAATCAATCTTATTGCAAATTAAATTTAATATAAATATTGTTCTATACATTTATTCTGTATCTTGAATATTAACCGAGATATTTGCATTTGAATTGTGAGTGTGGTCGGTAGAAGTCGGCTATATTTGGGACTTTCTGCCGAAAGCTAGTTCGGCCGTTTCCATAACTGTTCGTCCCTCGTGAATTTGATTAGAGATTCGTTACTACTGGCATTATTAGTAAGCAGATTCTCTATTTTAAAACTTCACGTGAGAAATCTGCTTAGTTTACGCAGCCCCTGCGTGACGGACTTTTTTCTTGTTGTTTTTTGTACAATTTCTTATAACACAGGTCAACGTTTTGCGTTTCCCAATACTAGAAATATTAATAAAATTATGTATCAAATCCCTAACTACATTTATTTACAGATTTAAAAGTATTTTTAGAATTTACCTCAAACGAAAACGTTTAGGGTTTAATGAGATATGCACTCAATATGAATTTCAAGTAATACAAAAGAAATTGTGAAATTCGTACTCTGTGTGTGTTACAATTACCTCCACGAATGGAAATCAGAATTTTAACTAATCAATACTTAATAATAATAACGACCAAAAATACTCACTAACAGGCTCTCTCGTAATAGATTTTCAAAATTAAAGATGTCTGGCTTTGGTGTTCGATAGCCTATAAGTCTTGCTTTTTATGTATCCCTGTTATTATGAGTGCGACCGAAAAACATACCTAAAATTAATCTTGTTGTAATTTTAATTTTTCGTAAAATGTTGCAATTTATTATATCTCTAACGAATATCAGCAATGATATTTTTGTTTTTTATTCTAGTTACGACCTAGCGTAAACAAAAACATTCGTTAATCAAAGATTAGTTTAAAAGAGGTAACCACGGCAGCAAATTCAGATTGGTTCTGTACAATTATTCGACCCAAAGTGTAATAGCAGAGACATATCGAAATATATTTGAGATTTCACCCTCCAGTTAAAACATTTCCTGAAAAGACATACAAATGTGACAGAGGACTTCCCAGAGTTTTAGCAGATTTCTGGAAATCTACTATGAAGGTTCTATTCACGACGTGATTTTTGAAAAATGTCTTCAAGTGTCCATCGATCCAACCTAGGTGACAGTGAAAACGAGATCCGTTCAAAGTGATGTATAAATACTTGTCTGTTACTGCTCTAGTAGTCGCAATTCTGGTTTTACATATTTTTTTCACAACTACAATATTAAGCGAGTAATTAAAGTTATCCCCTACTTCTACTCAACGAATTTTTAATTTGAGTTTTTAATTAGTATCTCATGCCCAGCTTACATTTTAATTCCTTTTTATACTGAAGAATACAGAATACAGAAAACGGGAATATATAATAAATTTTTGATATAAGTCTGACGTTCAACACGTTGGAAACCTGCTTAGTTTACGCAGGCCTGCAAGATGAACGTTTTATAAAAGGGTGATACTTATGAAATTCAGAAGATTTATTATTGTAAATTACACATTATTGGCTGCCTATATTGGCAGTAGACTACCAGGCTAAACTAATTACTCAACAAACTCAATACACCCAAACAAACTTATTATACGAAGACATAGTGAGACATATACGCCACCGAATCCTAAGCAAATGGCAATCAGAATGGATAGAAGTAAAGAACCACCTCCGCAGTATCAAAAGTACTATTAAGGAGTGGCCATCGAGCCATAGGAGTACTAGACGGGAGGAAGTAGTTCTTGCCAGACTCAGGATCGGCCACACATACCTGACAAATAGACACTTAATGACAAGGACTGATAACCCTATATGCAAATACTGCAACAAACACCTTACGATAAAACACATACTGACAGACTGCATCCAACGAGAAAACTTTCACATACCCCACGATATGAGAGAACTATTAACTGACAGCAGCCAATATATTTCACAAATACTAAAATATCTAAAAGACATCAACAATTACAAAAAATATAATACAAAATAGAATAGGCCTACAGCATACCTAAAAAGATTTAAAAGGGTTAACTTTTATTATATTCTTTGGATAAAGCACGGATATGAGAAAGAATCAGATATTAAAGAAATATTTTCCATAATATAAAAGTACAAAAAAAGGTAAGCACATGAAGGTGTAAATATATCATCCTAATAATGCAAATCACCATCGCTATGGGGTACAAAACTAAATAAATAAAATAAAAATAAAAAATAATATAAATGTACTAGTACATAGGAATAACATAATTTTTTTATTAAAACCATTTTAAATTGTTGTCTTTATTACTAGTCTAATGTTTATTTATCTAATGTTTATTTATGTCTTATGTTTATTAATTGTCTTTATTACTAGTATTTAATGATTATTTGTTGTATTTAACTTTTTTTATTTGTTGTTTCGGTTTTTGTTATTTTTCTATAATTTTGTTTTCATTTTTCATTGTGACACTTTGAGCCAAATCGCCAAGATGCGGGGGCTCCTGTATAAATAAATAAAAAAAAAATGACACATTAGTATATTAAACATTCATTTCTCTCATGGGCTTCACTAAATATGAAGATGTCATGTATGATCGAATAAAACACTCGACTCTGAGTTGTTTTTAATGAGATTCTTGAAATAATTAACCAGGGATGTAAGAAATGAAATACTTATTTTTTTGCAATTCACTGATATCAAGGGAGCAAAATAGGTTCCTGTTTACTCCCAAAGCTCTTACAAATATAAACAAGAGATTTTTTTTATCTTTAATCATCTAAAGTATGTCAATGGAGAGGCCCAACAGCTTCATTAGAAAATTTAATTACTAAAATACAAATATTTGCGAACATGTGTTTGGTTGTTGGGTTTTATCGTTCTGGATTCCTTTCTTAAAGCAGACCTGTCATTTATATTGATGTAATTGAAAAAATATGATCAATGTATTTCTAGCTTAATCTTAAGACATAAACTGCTTATCACTCCCTTAATAGATGATGTATTCGCTTAACATTATTGGTCACCCGATGACATCAGGGTGTAATAATTCGGTAATTAACTAAATATTAAATAATTGTTTTATCATTAAATATCTTGAAGAAAATAAGATAGTGTGTCTTGAACAAATATGGACTACAGATTTCAATGGAATCACAAGAAACCCCGTCACTCAAGGGTTGTCTTAGTAAGATACTCTCGTGATTCCATCTCATGTATATAAAGGTGAACATATACATATTTACATATTTCTATGTAAATATCTGATGAGTAGAAATGGGGGTTACGCAAGCCAGAAAACAAAAAGAGTACGACCTCAATAGCTGATTTCCCTTAAGGGAAATCTGCTAAAAGCACGAATAACTTGCTCAAAATTTATGTAACAAAAAAGTGCTCAAGATAACATTTGAAGAGTATAAACGTTCAACGAGATTGGTTATAAGACACTTTTTGATCACAACCATTATCGATATTTTGAATTACTATATCCACCTCTAGCCCTGGTCCGATTTCATTCATTCATTAAAGAATATGATATTTAGTTTGGAATGAAACGGATAACCTGGCATGGTATAGAAGAGATCCTCAAACGTTTTTGGCTCATAGACCACTTGTTTTGGGTAGACCCCTGTTTATTTTTGAAAATTCTTCAACTTCAATTATGTTTTGATGTCTAACTGTAGTGAGATGTAGAACAATAAAAGCACAGATTAACTATTATATATATTTATTGAATGAAAAATAAAATCTGATGGGCGATAAATTCAATTTCAGTAGCAGAAGCCGAGCTGTGTCGTAAGGGATTTCAGATACCTTCTTTTGAAGTGCATAAATGAGAATGTATTGTAGTGCAAAGAAAAAATTTGGTTTCGGTTTTTTTTTTTTTTTTTTACATCTATGCAGATAGGAAAATGTATTCCTTTTATAAATAATTACTACGTAATTAGTTTAAAATAAGGTAATTCTAAGAGCATTTTTTGTTTTGTTGATGTTTTTTAATTATTTTTTTTTTGGATTCATTGAAGAAAACTTTTGCGTTATTATGTCGTTTTAAATACTTTTTTTTTTTTTGAATTTATAATCCTTCCTTTTTATTTTATATTTATTTTCCTATAGACTTGTTTCAAGGATAATTTTGTTGGCTACAACTCATGTCGGTGTATTTTTCAATAAAATGTCCCCTTTTTTTTTTTTTAATTTTTATTCTTTTATTTGCAACAACATATTTAAATATTACAAGCAAATGATATGATACTAAGAATGGCTTGAATATTGTCTTGAGGTGGGGAGTTGTCCATTGACAATACCCACAGTAGAGGGAACATTGGGTTGTATTATGGAGTTAAACAGTACACTTCACGAGATCTCTTGGCCACTTACGCTTCAGACGTCGCCTTGGGTTTTCTGGAATATGGGTAGATGAAAGTGATTCGACTAAAGGATTAGGATGTGTGGGAAGGAAAGAGTGGAATTTCTGATATCGGGATTTGGCGAGGCTATGGACAAAATGAATGTTGAGGTCGTTATGGAGAGTTAAATTGGATACGTAAAATGGGGAATCTGCAATTTGGCGGAGCATTCTGGATTGGAGGGTTTGGATTTTGTAAGAACATGAAGGTTCAGTGGAACCGCAAAGTTCAAGTCCGTATGTCCATGTTGGCCTGAGTACTGTCGTATAAATCAATCGTTTGTTGTGTAGTGATAGTTTAGATCTTTTGTCAAGTAGTCTTCGTAGAAGTCTGTACCGTCGATTCAATTCTTGTCTTTTTAATGTGATGTGAGGTTTCCGTCCCCTTTCTGAAACAAAGATTTGTGCATTTTACGGTTAAAGGATGGGACACATCGAAAAATTCACCGATATAAACTCGTTTTAGAATTTGATTTTCTACAAGAATCCGTTATAAAACGTATGAACGTATTTCTATTGGAAATTCCAAAGTTATGGTCGATGGAGAAGTACTGGAAAAGGTTACGAGGTTGAATATGTACTGAAAAGATTCTTCAGGTGTCACAATTATAGCACACCAAGTCTCAGCCTTATATTTATACAATTGTCGATGATTTTAAGGGGGTTGGCACAGGAAGATGGTATACATTTTTATCACAGCGTTACCAAAATCGATATATAAAATTTGAAATATCTATCTTATTATAAATCGGATCGAAAAATGTCATAGAAATAATCTTATTGTCAATTAATTAACGTATAAATATTGTTATATTGTTGAACCACTTTATTCTAAGTTTAATTACCAAATATTGTTTTCAAGAGACCTTTCTAATTTGAGATACGTTTAATGCGTGATAACGTCATCAATAAATATTTTTTGGTTTTCACGTTTTTGTTCGAAAAATTTTATTTGATCTATATCACACTGGGATATTTAACCTTTTCAGTCAATACTAGATCATATTTTTTATTGGTTGAAATAGGACCTGGAATAGAGGGGATTTAGAGGTGGGGGGAATTCGAAAATTCAAAATATCTCCGTTATTATGAGGCGCATAGTAAAATGTTATAGAACCACTCTTGTTAATCTATTCTTGAAATATATATGTATGTGTATTAACCACTGTTGTTGTTCTAAGCATTATTTCCGTAGCTCTAATACAAAGCGAATTATTAGAACTTTCTCGTTTTCAGACCCCTTCCCGTCCCATTCTACTCAACGGTGGTGAGATGAAATTACAAGTGTGGTATACCAGTTCGTGGGAAATCTGCTTAGTTTACGCAACTCCTGCGTTGCAGTCTATTAAATGACAAGTTCATATATCGGGTTTTAAGATACAATCAAACAAAAATTGTGACGGCATCACTCAAACATATATATAATTTTCAATGAATCTCATTTTCGTTATCTCCTTGCTAATGGTCGAAGGACCTTTGAAGAAAGTTTTCAAAATTTGCGTCTTTGCTGCAACCTCAATATCAGATTTGTACTAAGGAAAATCTAGTAGGCTTCACATAATTCAATGCCGAGACCGTTTTTGGAAAAACTAATTTATGTCAATGACCAGGTGGGAAATATATGTTTTTTCCAGAGGTGCATTTCTCACGAGACACATAAAGTAAACCTCCCCTCACCGATGAGAGTGGTTTATTTCGTGAACCCACCATGAATCATGGGTCCTGCCAAAGGCGTGGGACTCGCTTTAGAATTACGGACTTTGAAAAATTTAGTGGACGTCCAGAAGTAGTTTATTCAGCCAGAAGGAGAAATTCAACCAGGCTAGAACAATTTGCAGATTTCCATGAAGGAAAATCGCTGAGGTTGTACTCATGACGAAATGAAATGAAATGTGTTTATATCCATTAAATGATATCATAATAGTACACGTCAAAAAGGATTGTTTTCTACAAACTATTTCCTAATATTGTCATTTAATTTCTTCACATAGTGTTGAATAACATTTATTATTATTAGTATTATACAATACAATCGTTACAAAATTAATCCGAATTCTATTAATACAAATTAAAATACATCAATTTAACACTGGAGAGGGCGCTGTTTAAAAGTTACTTGAACGATCGCGGGAACCTCACAGGTCTATTGCAGTTTGGGCTAGGATTACAAAGGATTATATACAATATAGGAAATCATTTTAAGGGTTTGTATTTCCATGAGAAACGTCCGTCACGCAGGGGCAGCGTAAAGTAAGCGGATTTCCCACGTGCTAATATACAATAACACGCTTGTGATCTGATCAAACCACATATTCTCTATTTATATTTATAAAAACCTATGAGTAGAACGGGGGGGGGAGGAGTTACTGAAGGCCAAAAAAACCAAGATAGTACGAATACCTCGTTTAATACTTGAGTTATGGAGAAATGAATGGAACAACAATTGTAGAAAACTATTTTAACAAGATTGATTCTATATTATTTTACCATCCGACTCATAATAACCCAGATATTTTGAATTCCAGGTCCAATTCCGTCAACAACAATTATGATCTAAAGCGTTGACTGAAACTCTTAAATATCGAGTATGGTACATATAAATAAACATTTTCGAGTAGAGAACGAAAAATCTTGGCCGATGACGTCATTGACTGTGTAATTTCCAAAATTCGAAATATCCCCGTATTATAAGTCTGATCGAAGAATTTTATAGATCCAATCTTTTAGCAGATTTCCCTTAAGGTTGTACTCATGACGGAGTTTTCGAAATTTTTCTTCAAATGTCCATCGATCCTACCTAGCATATGACGAAAATGAGGTCCGTTATATACTGTATATATATATATATATATATATATATATATATATATATATATATATATCTATATAATATATATAATTTTTGTTTGATCGTTACCAAACTCCATATTTAGTCGTTTTATGTAAAAAGAAATATCAAGTTCGTTAATGGCTGAAATCAGACCAGTGGGAGGGGGAGTTTAGAGGGGAGGATTTTCTAAAATTCGAAATATTTCCGTTACTATTCGTCGAATCGAAAAATTGTATAGAATCAATCTTATTGCAAATTAAAGTTACTATAAATATTGTTATATACATTTATTCTCTATCTTGAATATTAACCGAGATATTTGCATTTTTATTAAATCGGGGCGGATAACGGATGATCTGCTTAGTTTACGCAGCACCTGCGTGACGGACTTTTTAAATTATTGATGGTCTGTAATTTTTGTTCTTTTATTTTTTAGTTAGTTAACATATTAAGCAAGTTATTTATACGTTCGTTCAGCCTTCAGTAAACTCGACGGAGTTTTACTCATAAATGGAAATTATCCTGTGAAGTGATTAATACAGAATGTTAATGTTAAAAAGTGATTAATACCAAAATGTGGGAAATTTGCTTAGTTTAAGCAGCCCAAGCGAGACAGACTTTTTTATTTATCTTTCTTCCCCTGTTGTTATAATTTATTTGATTAACTAGTTTTTTTATCTTGTGGTATTTTATACTTTATTGTTATTTTGTTTTATTTATAGTAGAATTGGGTACGTTTTGATTATTTTTCCTTGTGGTACTAATTTACTTTTACAATGGTTAATATTAAATGCAACAGATTTGTTAGGTTAAAGAATGCACACTTAACTCGTTGTTGGTGCTTGCACCTTTATGGGCAATTACTAGCACTTATGATCAATTGAAAGTGATATGAACTTTACACTACATACTGAGCATTTGGTAAATATATTTAGATCATTAAGAATGACAACCTGTCTACGACCAAGTAAAACGCCAAAATAAAATATCAATCCCTCTTAAAAACCCTCACGCGCGACTGTTCAAGGACTATATTGTCACTTGTGGTGTAAAGGTGCTCAAAATCAAGGACCAAAAACAATTATTTGTACTTACAAATATAAATGGCATATTGAGAGAATTGTTAGAGTGTACGGAATGTTAATAAATAGATATCAGTCCGTCGTGCAAGAGCTGCGTAAACTAAGCAGATTTTCCACGGGCTGAATAGGCACTCTGTTGACGTCGTTTCACTGTATATTTTCTATTACTAAGTCAAAATCCAATAAGTACTAGCAGGGGTTTACTGAAGGGTGAAAAAGATAATGTACGAATAATGCGTATTTGAGGCAAAAAAATGAAGAAAACAACAATCATAGACGGTCAATATTTTAACAAGATTGGTTCCTTAGCATTTTTCGTTCCGACGCGTAATATCGGAGATATTATGAATTTTCGAAAACTCCTCAAAAGCCCTCCTTTTCGTGTTGAATCTTCGATCCCCCATCCCCCTCTAACCCGCCCCATTCCCCATGGCCCGATTTCATCCCTTAACGTGATAAGTAATTTAAAAAGGAAATTATTTTTTTTATTTTTTTTTTTTTTGAGAGAGAGATTTAAATGGGCCTCATTTCATTAATTTATCTTCGAAAATCAATGAGCATCTGAGGAAAAAATCAAAACGTGGCTGCGTTAACTGAGCAGATTTCCCACGAGCGCCACGTTTATAAATTTACTAGCTCAGATACCCGGCTTCGCCTGGGAATTCATTTGAGGCTGAACGGTGATGGTATTTTTTTGGCAAGGCTTTACTTTGCACAATATATTGACATTTACCCATCCCTGTGTTTAGGGTTTATACCCTTCGTTGCTGTGGATTTTTAAATAATAAAATTAATTTTGTATGTAAGACTTCTCTGTCCTCCATATTGTCATATTTCCCGTCTTCTGTGCATTTTGCATAGCTTTGTATTATTAACGTCAAAATATTAACATAGATTTGAATTAATTAATTTAAACACATACCGAGTATTATTTAGTTCGGGTGAGTCTTTTGTGCCAAATAAAATTGTTCACTTCCGCTAAAGGTTTTAGCGTATATCTCGTTTATTATTCGGCATACCAAAAAAGTGTATATAACAAAAGTTACTCTAAATAACAAAGTAAACAACTTTTGTATGTTCATATTTGCCGAAAAACCAATAGAAAACGAAATATCGCTATTTTTAAATTCAGGCCTCCCTTACAAACCCTCCTCCTGCCTGTCCCTAGAATTGTTGGTATGGCTTATTATAATGAAGGCGTTAGTGCAAATACACAGACTTTAGATCGGACAGATTTAGTTCGGTTCAGTCTTTTGTGCCAAATAATATTGTTGACTCCCGCTATAATTTTTAGCGTATAACGCATTTATACTTCGATATACGACGAAAGTGTATATAATAAAAGTTACTCTAAATAACAAAATAAACAACTTTTGTTATGTGCATATTTGCCAAAAATCCCAAATTTCATGCCTCCCTTATAACCCCCACTCCAGCCCATCCCTAGAAAAGTTGATATGGCTTACGATAATTAAGGCGTCAGTGCTAATACACATACCGAGTTTTATTTAGTTTGGTTCAGTATTTGTGCCAAATAATATTGTTGACTCCCGCTATAGGTTTTAGCGTATATCTCGTTTATACCTCCGTATACGGCAAAAGTGCATATAACAAAAGTTACTCTAAATTAGAAAATAAACAACTTTTGTTATGTGCATATTTGCCAAAAAACCAATAGGAAACAAAATATAGCTATTTTTAATTTCAGGACGAAAATTGCGTTTCAGGCCTCCCTAAATGGGGTTAAAACCCCCACTCCTGTTCATCTCAGAGGAAATTAATATAGCCTATGTCCGTCTCCTGGCTCTAAGCTACCTCCTCACGAATTTTCAGGCATATCGGTAAAGCCGTTCTTGAGTTAAAAATAGTGTAACTAACACGACTTTCTTTTATATATATAGGTCTCAAGACGTAAATGTTCCATGAAAACAATATTTGATATTTAGGCTTCAAATAAAGTGTTTCATAATATAACAGCTTATTGGCAATATGGCATGAGTAGGAGTGTGGGTTTACTGATGGCCGAAAACTTATAACTGTCAATATTTCGGTTAATATTAAAGATAGCAAAAAAACGTAAATTAAAACATTTATAGAGCAATACATTTGCAATATGATTGGTTCTATACACATCTTAGCTCCGACGCATACTAACGAAGATATTCAGAATTTTCAAAATTCCTCCTCTAAACCCCCACTCCTTGTCTGATTTCAGCATTTAACAAACTCTGAATTTTTGCAAAAGATGTTTAAATATCAAGTTTTGTGACGAACAAACAAAAATTACAACCGCTAGACCGTTAACAAACAAATATATATATATATATATATATATATATATATATATATATATATATATATATATATATAAAATTTTGACCGGACCTCATTTTCGTCATCTTTTAGGTAGGATCGATGGACATTTGAGGAAATGTTTCGAAAATTGCGTCATGAGTGTGACCTCAATAGCTGATTTCCATTAAGGGAAATATGCTAAAATTGGGAAACGCCCATAAATTAAAAACAATATATACCTTTTATCGGCAGACACTTATCTGTTAACCCTCTAGCGGCCGCGATTCATGAGTCATCTTTCTTTAGTCTTTAGTAAACCCCATCTTCAACTCGTACGATTTTGACTTAGAAAGAGAGTAGTACTCTTACATGAGATCAACACTGTGCCAACAGGTGAGCAAGTGGAAAATCTGCTTAGCTCACGCAGCCCAGTTGGAACGGACTTTTATCAACCAGAATGTGATTCCCCATGGCAAGAAGATATTCTTCCTTTGGAGACTCTTTGCTGAAAAGAAATTGTGTCATTTATTCCTTTGCCAATCATGGCCATGCACCTCCCATTCACATGCATATCTAATAGTAAAAAAAAATTCGTTATTATATACTTTAAAAGAACCCAAATGAAGTCTAGACATAATCCTGAATATATTACGCGTAGATAATCAACCATTGAGGGCTTAAACTTATAAATTGCCTCGGCAATGGGTTCTTCAGCTCATTTTTAAATTCAGTGGGAATAAATAAACCCCCCTTTATATGTAGTTGGTGGCGGGAGCAGAATAAATAAAGCTGCAGATACATTAGACAGAGAGAGCGCGACTATAAAGTGGAAGGATGACGCTCGCGTGGGCGACGCAGGTTGACAATTTACAACCTCTTTGGGCGCTTCCCATAGGCCCCAAACCAACTTCAAGCAGATAATGTGGAAATATCAACCTTAGAAATTGAGCATGAACAGGTTATGTAATTTTATTTATTTACTTACACATTATGCTACTGCAGCTAATAAGGAAGGTTACTTATAAGTGACCAAACCGGCCAACCAAGACCGGAACAAAGGAATTTTGCTTAAGAGGTTTTTTTTAATATATTTAAACGCTTTTTTAAGGAATTCTAGAATTATTCATTACGTTAATCAGTATGAACAAAGTATTTTATGTTACTGATATTCCCTTTTTGAAAAATGTGTTCCTTACTTTTTTTAAATATTCAACTATTTATACATTTAAGGTCTTATTTATTAACTTAATATTTTCTATTTGTTCTTCATTTATATTTTGTTTCATATTAAGTTACACATTAGTACTTTTTTGCTCTTATATGTAGTACTTTTTTGCTCTCTTACTGCTGATGAGATGTTTTGTTATTTTCATTCAATTATTATATATTTATTATTGTTGTGGATTTTTTTTTATGATTTTTGTTAATGTCCTTGTTTATTGATGTTCATGTTTATTCTATTTTCATTTTTTTCTCTTTTGTTATCTGACCAATATCGACACGTAGCTAATTCTCCAAAATAAATAAATAAATTAAGAGGAATTCAGGGGATACTCATGATATAATTCTCGAAAAAGTTCCTCAAATGACCAGCCATCCTAACTTGACGATGACGAATGTAAGATCGGTTCAAAATTTTATTTATATGATTGTGTGTGTGTTACCGAAATAGCGGTCGCAATTTTTGTTTGATCGTTACCAATCTTGTTATATAAGCGTTACATGTAAAAGCTAAAGACAAAGCTCGATACCGGCTAAAATCGGATAGAGGGGAAAGGGGGGGGGGGGTATTCAAACTAATGCAAGCTATTCGTAGTTGGATAGAGTTATCCTATGTAACATTATACATTTACTTTTATATATATATATATATATATATATATATATATATATATATTATAGTTACTGGACTTTTTAAGACATTTTTCGAAAATCCCGCCACCAGTGCCACCTCAATACCTGTCTTCCCTTAAGGGAATGCAGTTAAAACCATACAATTTCCACAAAATTTGTTTACGTGTATAATAAAATGTTATTACAACCTTTAATAAAATGTTAATTAAGAATCCAGCAAATGATAAGGCTTCTTGGACTAAGATATAATAGCCACGTTTCACGATAATAAATAATTGTAGGTATTATTATAAGTATGGTAGTTACCTGTAGTTAGCACCGATAGCGTGAAATGTTAACAGAATTTAGGACAAGGTGAGTCTGTTACTAACATTCACTTGCAATCATTACTCCATGTGATTATATTGATTATGAATAGAAAAATGCATTTAGCTGAGACAATTAATAATATATTATTTATATCTCATATAGCGATAAACGCCTTACGTGTCATTAATGAAACGTTACTTAATTCTGTAGTAGTTACTATTTTAACTTTATTTAACAATTTAAGGAATTCGGTGTTCGAATTGAAATTTGACTGTCCTTACCAAGTTCCACTTGCTTGAGTGCCCTTACTTCTTTCTTGATTGTTCTTACTCACTGTTCATTTCTTTCTTGAGTGTCATTACCAAGATTTCCCTTTATTTATCTTGAGCGCCCTAGCCAAGATTTCAATTTCTTTCTAGAATGCCCTTACCCAAATTTTCACTTCTTTCTTGAGTGTTCTTATCCAATGTTCATTTCTTTCTTGAGTGTCATTACCAAGGATTCCCTTTATTTATCTTGAGCGCCCTAGCCAAGATTTCAATTTCTTTCTAGAATGCCCTTACCCAAATTTTCACTTCTTTCTTGAGTGTTCTTACCCAATGTTCATTTCTTTCTTGAGTGTCATTACCAAGATTTCCCTTTATTTATCTTGAGCGCCCTTACCAAGATTTTTATTTCTTCCTTGAATGCCCTTACCCAAATTTTCATTTCTTTCTTGAGTGTTCTTACCAAGTATTAATTTCTTCCTTGAATGTTCTTATGCAGATTTTCATTTCATCTTCAATTAAATTTTAAGGTTCTAGTCATATTTGTACACCAATGTCAGTACATTTAGTAATAAAACAGATTTATTATCTCGGATAAAATAAAAGCAATTATTACGATATATTTCTGCCTTGGTAAAAAACCATTTATAATCAATGCTGAAAATTTATAATCCTTTGTTGTGTTTAGTAAAATAATAACTTACAGTGGAAATGATGTGTGGGGGTTAAAATTAGAGTTAGGAAAAAATGTATAGCACTTACTTTATTACAACTTTTCGAAGATGGTGCCATTGCATCGAAAGCGCTTGCCAGCTGTACTTGACGATCAGCCAATGACGACGGTCTCCACCGAAAGGTATGACAACAGACTTACTTTATTAGTTTAGCAAGAAGAATAGCTTATGACACCTTTATATAAGAGTGTTATATCACATTTCACAAACACACTTGAAGTATTCAGTATTTCTTGAGAATTTTCATTTAATTTGAGGTACATCCTTTATTTTTACAAATAAGTAAGAGAGTATATAAACTCGGGCACAAGAAAGTTAGGGGTACGAATTTCAAACACTATACAATTTGAAAGGGCTTAAAACTGTCAGCCACTTTCATTAGAAGTACCTCAATTAGAAGTATACTAAGTACTATGTTCATAGCTATTAATTAATTAAATCACGTGCTGACAAATGTGAGGAGAAGAGATTTTATGGGTTTTAGTAAGCCAATGATGTATTGGCCGTGCCCAAAAATAAGCACCCATTATCATTTTACGATACATCATTAAGTCTCTTGGTCCTTTTGTTCAGGAAGATGCAAAGAGCTTATTTCTTTTCTCAACAGGATTCATGGTGAATCCTTTCAAATATCTTATAGCACAGTTCTTTCCAATATTTTATTACCCACTAAACACCTGTTAAGAGCTATTAATTGCTTTATGTTGTCATCATAATTTACCTACACCCTCCATAGTTCCTGATTTTAATACTTATTTTCAAAGATACAATTTGTGAAATGTAATAGGAAAGGAGTGAGAATAACTCTTCACCGGACTCTAGTGCACCCTTCGTCTTCTTCTGAAATACAATTAATTTTACTCAGTTGCAAATTTCTCTACGAACATTAAATCCACAATACTCAAATATGCTAGAGGGTTATCAGGCAGTTATATATGGTAGAGGGCAGTAGCCATTTCTGAGATAGAACAAACCTGAAAAACATTTTGTGAGTCGAGTACAGGCGGGTATATCACAAGAGACTGATGGAATGTAAGGCGGATCTGAGCTCATCTGTGAAATAAAAAATTCAGATTTCCCACGTGAAGTTATGCAATAGAGAAAATCTCCATACGAGAGCCGAACAGTTACGGCAACTGACCGAACTAGCTTTTGGCGGGAAACAATCGTCCCCTATCGGCCCATATTAAATAAAAATGCAAATATCTCGGTTAATATTCAAGATAGAGAATAAATGTATAGACCAATATTTATAGTAAATTTAATTTACAATAAGATTTGTTCTATACAATTTTTTGATCCGACAAATGGTAACGGAGATATTTCGAATTTTCGAAAATCACCCCTCTAAACCCCCCCCCCCGCCCACTGGTCACATTTCAGCCGTTAACGAACTTGATTTGTCTTTTTACATAAAACGTTTAAATATCGAGTTTGTTAACGATCAAACAAAAATTGCGACCGCTAGAGCGTTCACAGACAAATATATATATATATATATATATATATATATATATATATATATATATATATAATTTTGAACGGACCTCATTTTCGTCATCTCCAGGGTAGGATCGATAGACATTTGAAGAAAATTTTCGAAAATCGCGTCATGAGTACGACCTTAATAGCTGATTTCCCTTAAGGGAAATCTGCTAAAATCCAAATATCTACTTATAGTTAATACTCATTGTACGGAAAATACGTATAGAAACAATATTTCTAGTACATTCAATTTGCACTAAGATTGTTTCTATACAATTTTTCGATCCGACGTGTAGAAACAGAGATATTTCGAATTTTTGAAATTCCTCCCCTCTAAACCCTCCCCCCTCCCTCCCAGTGGTCCGATTTCAGCCATTAACGAACTTGTTCTTTTCTTTTTCGGGTTCGATCCCCGCCGGGGAAATAGGAACTTATTTAGTAATGAACTCATTAAATGTACAAATGTATTACAACAACCAATGAGAATCTTTTAAAATTTCACCGGGAATTATTTCATGCTGTTAATGCATAGGGCAATCTAGGAACTGGTCGTCCTACTACAAGGATTCAAAAGGTCATCAGAGGAACGGACGGCAGCAGTCAGCGTTGACTCTCAGCAGTTCTTGGAAAGGCAGAACTCTCTCTTGGTAAGTCTGGGGGTTAGTGATGGTGGAGATATGATGAATAGGCAATTATAGCCCCGCCTTACGAATGGCTGCCCGCGGCCCCTTGTTTGTAGCTATGGCGAGATGTAATAGAACCCCCAGCTGGTCTGGCAGGACGCTCCGGGGGAAACCCGTCCAGATGCTCAATGCACTTCTTGGAATCCAATCACTTCCGTTGGAAGTAATTGAAGACAATCTTATTGACAATGAATTAGACTGGTTTCAATACCTTTTTCAATAGACATCAAGTAGACCAAAGCAAAGACAGATGCTTCACAGTGCCAGAGTTCTAGGAATGCTATCACATCCTCGGGAGTAATTGAAGACAATCTTATTGACAATGAAGTAAACTGGTTTCAATACCTTTATTCAATAGATCTTATGCAGACCAAAGTATTTACAGGTGCTTCACAGTGCCAAAGTTCTTGGAATGGTATCACATCCTCGGGAACAATTTAAGACAATCTTACTGACCATGAAGTAAACTGTCTTCAATACTTTTTTCAATGGATCTCAAGTAGACCAAAGTATTAACAAATGCTTCACAGAGGTTTTGGAATACTATCACATCCTCGGGAACAATTTAAGACAATCTTACTGACCATGAAGTAAACTGGCTTCAATACTTTTTTCAATGGATCTCAAGTAGACCAAAGTATTAACAAATGCTTCACAGAGGTTGTGGAATACTATCACATCCTCGGGAACAATTTAAGACAATCTTACTGACCATGAAGTAAACTGGCTTCAATACTTTTTTCAATGGATCTCAAGTAGACCAAAGTATTAACAAATGCTTCACAGAGGTTTTGGAATACTATCACATCCTCGGGAACAATTTAAGACAATCTTACTGACCATGAAGTAAACTGGCTTCAATACTTTTTTCAATGGATCTCAAGTAGACTAAAGTATTAACAAATGCTTCACAGAGGTTGTGGAATGCTATCACATCCTCGGGAACAATTTGAGACAATGAAGTAAGCTGGCTTCAATACCTTTCTTCATTAGATCTGAATCAGACCTAAGTATTGACAAATATTTCACAGTATCAGAGTTAATGGAATGCTTATCTATCGCATCCTCTGAAACAATTTAAGACAATCTTATTGACAATGAATTAAGCTGGCTTCAATACCATTTTTCAATGTATCTCTTGTTGACCAAAGTATAGACAGAAGCAATGAGGTTCAATTTTCAATACATATCTTGCTGACCAAAGTATTGACAGGTACTTCACAGTGTCAGAGTTCTTAGAAGGTTAACACCTCTTGGGGAGTAATTTAAGAAATTCTTATTGACAATGAACTAAACTGGCTTCAATGCCTTTTTCAATAGATATCAAGTTGACCGAAGTATTGACAGAGGCTATGAGGTTCAATTTTCAATAGAGATCTAGCTGACCAAAGTATTGACAGACACTTCACAGAGTCAGAGTTCTTAGAACACCTCTTAGGGGGCAATTTATGACAATATTATTGACAATGAATTAAACTGACTTCAATTCCTTTTTCAATAAATCTCTTGCAGACCAAAGTAAAGACAGATGCTTCAGAGTATCAGAGATCTTGGAATGCTAACACATCCTCGGGAATAATTGAAGACAATCTTATTGACAATGAGGAAAACTTGCTTCAATACCTTTATTCAATAGATCTGAAGCAGACCAAAGTATTAACAGATGTTTCACAGTATCAAAGCTCTTGTAATGTTAACACTACACAAATATAAGAAAATATTATTGACAATGAATTAAACTGCCGTCAATACCTTTTTCGGTAGATATCATGTAGACCCAAGTATTCACAGAGACTATAAGGTTGCAGGAGCTCTTGATATCCTTCGATGCATGAGAAAAATAATGGAGATTTGTCTTCGGATGCTATTAAATAGAATCAAAATGCCAAATGATTGCAAATTACTTCCAACGCTAGTCCATTGATTAGATTTTACAAATACACAAACAAAAAACCGTTCTCTAAAATATATGTACCTGATATCGGAAAACATATGAAGGGCCAGGGGGAAAAAAGATGAAAGTCACTTTTTCGTCGATTTTAAGATATTAGCGCTATCAAGGGGCTATGAAGGAGTAATATCATCTGGTAGAACAACAAGGAGGGAAAAAGATGAGAATCGACCGAAATGTGCATGAAAAGATTCGGGGTAAGGGGGAAAATAGATGAATGTCACAAGGGATATTTTGCGATTCCTGTGCTGGGCAGAATAAAAATTATACCCTAATTCGTTACCTTCATCATTTAGTGACTGAGAAGCATTGTTTCGACAGTGTTGAAGTATAGTTTCCCATTCGAGAGCATTCATACCTCGAATGTGATAAAAACATGAGTTACATCAACCAGCAGACTTACGTTGAGTTGCCCGATGAATGGAGGGATGTTATAAGAAATAGCAGAGAGAGGCCGTCGCCCTTTGCTCTGATCAACTGCCGCTAGAACTTTTCAAGACATGGACAGAATTCATGAATCCTTTGTATTTGAAAAATTGTCCCTTTCCCACTAGGGCCGTGCGTTGTTTAAAGGTCGTGAATGAACATCCTTCAAAAGTTTTTCACCGAAACACTTTTCCTTTTTACATTGACGCTGAAATCCTTTGGAAACCACCAAAAAGGGGAAAAACGCAAGAAAACGTCCTGCTCCACGTAGACCTTTAACTAACCTGTATGATGGACCATTGCCAATTTCTCAACCAAAGTTCAACGATTTGCAACAATTAAAAAAATGTTTGGTTAACCCTGCTGCGAAGGTGTTCTTTGAGAATTTGCCCAGCATAAATCCAGCAGCTGTTCACGATGACATATGACACGATGACCCTGGATTACCCAGATGAATAAATTTTCATAAAATTTTTTGTTCATTGTCAGTAAAATATAAGTTGTTCATTAAGTTTTTTTTCACCTTCATCATTTCCCTTAGGAGCTACATGGAACTGCATATATTGATTACTAATATCTATTAGGAATTGATACACTAAAAAAAAATATATGATTATATTACAAAAGGAGTTAATAGAAATCAAACTTTGTTTTTCATTTTTCTCGAAATCACTTTTTGGTCACTTTCATCTTTTTTCCCCCTGACCCTTCATATCTCTATTGTAATTAAATCCATTTTTGTCCGTTTTCAACGGACCTCATTTTCGTGAGTCCCTTGGTAGGATCGAAGGACATTAGAGGATTTTTTTCGACTCATGAATAAGACCTCAATAGTTGATTTCTTAAGGGAAATCTGCTAAAACAGTGAATTTGGATGTTACGACACTATTCTTCATGGAGTGCGATATATGTTTATTTGTTTTAGATTGGTATGTATACAGGTGATTAAAAGCTTAAGATCTACACTAATTGGTTGGATTCCGCATTGACAAGTGGTTTTGTTAGGGGAGGAGCTCATCCGATGAACTCCTATCCCCTTCCTTGGGGGAAAAAAACAGTCAAATTAATGAGCATTCTCTTCGCATTAATGTCTTTAAAATTCCCAATTTGAAGCTGCAACTGTAAAGTCACTTGGTTAGGGGTGGTTACGGGCTTCATTGGAAGAAACTTAAAAAGTCCGTCACGCAGGGGCTGCGTAAATTAAGCAGATTTCCCACGTGAAGTTTTACAATAGAGAAATCTGCCCAATAACAAGTGTAGTAAGTAGTAAGGGATCACTAAACTTATACACCAGGGACGAATAGTTACGAATACGTCCGCCAGTGCTCTCTTCGGAAAGTACCAAACAGCTCACTCCTGCCGACCAATGCAGAATACAAATGCAAATATCTCGGTTAATATTCAAGATACAGAATAAATGTATAGAAAAATATTTATAGTAAATATAATTTGCAATAAGATTGATTCTATACAATTTTTTGATCCGACGCATAATAACGGAGATATTTTGAATTTTCCGAAAATCCCCCCTCTAAACCCACGCTCCCACTGGTTTGATTTCAGCCATTAACGAACTTGATCTTCCTTTTTGCATAAAACGATTAAATTCCGAGTTTGGTAACGATCAAACAAAAATTGCGACCGCTAGAGCGTTAACAGACATATATATATATATATATATATATATATATATATATATATATATATATATATATATATACAATTTTGAACGGACCTCATTTTCTTCATCTCCTGGGTAGGATCGATGGACATTTGAAGAAATTTTTCAATAATTTCCAATAATTTCCCATAAGGGAAATCTGCTAAAAACTTGCTACCTAATCTGTTGATGAGTATTTTGATTAGATAAGAACGATGGGCATTTGAGGAAATATTTTGATAATCTCTTGATGACAAAAATCACAATAGCCAATTTCATTTAAGGGAAATCTGCAAATAAAAAATTGTGAATGTCTCCGCGCCTATTAGAAATGCAAAAACAAATAGATATATAATCATTATTTTTTTTTGTACCATGAAAAGATCTATAAATTATGTTCTAAGACATTTTTGATCCATGTATCGCATAATTCAAATTCACTGATTTAATTTTAAAATGTATAAAAATTTCATAATTCTATGAGCCTTAACTTTGTATTTTTCATCTTGAATTAATTTTATAAATATACATTTATTTTTTTATTCTTAGGATAAGTTGAAACAAATTTCAAATTAGTTTATTTTAATGACAAAACATTAAAACTTAGTAATTTGTTCAAATTCATAATTCTTTTCCATTTTCTTTGAAAGCCTAGTTAATTTAAATATAATAAAAATCACTTCTTTTTTTTTTAAACACATTGATGTAATTAAAAAAAATACTTATCACTTAAGAAAAAAGTAAGCTAGCAGAGCGTGGTTTCGATCCACGGACCTCTGGGTTATGGGCCCAGCACGCTTCCACTGCGCCACTCTGCTCTCGCTGGTGACTCAGCGATTAAAACTGGGACCATTAAAAAAAATTGAGGTTACAGTTATTGTTATTTATCAACACCCACTTTGTGCTACTATAGCTAATTCTGACGGGTTATCTACAGCTTACCATCCTTTTCTAGCCTGGGTAGGACTAAGGATTCTATTTAATGAGTTCGTCACTGAATAAATTGCTATTGTCCAGGGGAGAATCGAACTCGCCACTCTAGGTTTACCATGTGAGATTAAGACCGACGGTTGAACTCACAAAAAATAAGGATAAAATTATTTGTGAGATCCCAAGATCATTGAAAAAGGTATTTTAATAAATCAATGCGATTGCCAAAAAAATAATTATAGTTACGCTGTTGTGTTTGTGGCCACTCTTGGCTGGAGATCTTTTTTCTTGTTCCATGGCAATTAATTATCTTGAAGTGTATTCATGAATATGATTTATAGGCTGACGAAATTTTTAAAATTGAGAAGTGGTTGACCAGAAAACCTTTTACATTTATTCCTGGAGATTCTAAAATAGTGCATCGAATATCCGTATTTTCGGACAGGTACAAAGCAAAACATGAAGTAAGCACTGAAACGAGAAATGTAAACAAATTGTGTACAAAATCTGTATACATTCTTGTGTCAGCATACCCACTATATATATTTATTCCGGGGGCTAAATCGGATGCCTTAGGTAGTATATACATTTGCAGTAACTATTTCAGTTAAGCGGTATCCATTTGATATAATTTATTAAAATTTTTACAATTGTCATACCTATCGTTTTATACCGTCGTCACTAGCTGATGATCGAGTACAGCTGTCTTTGTTGTTCCTGATGAAAAAATTTGTCTTTGTTAAATTCATTTGAAGTATGATATACATGGACTATACACGTTTGTATGAAGTTCTGAAATCTTTAGGAAACAGCCTCAGTAGCAGGTTTACGTTAACAAAAATCGGGAGCAAATGGTAAAATGTCCTCCACGTACGGGCTACTTAAACTAAACAGATTTACCACGTGCTTGTATGACACGCAAGTAATATTTGAGAAAGGAAAAAATGCAAAGAACAACAATTGTGGAGCATCAGTGTGTTATTAATAGTATTGGTCCTATAACATTTTTCGATCATTTTGAATTTTAGAATCCTCTGTAACCCTCCCCCCCCCCAACCGGGGTGCTGTTAGCAGATTTCCCTTAAGGGAAATCAGCTATTGAGATTGTACTCATGACGGAATTATCGAAATTTTTCTTCAAATGTCCATCGATTCTACCTAGTAGATGACGAAAATGAGGTCCGTTCAAAACTGTGTATATATATTTGTCTGTTACCGCTCTAGCGGTCGCAATTTTTGTTTGATCGTTACCAAACTCCATATTTAGTCGTTTTATGTAAAAAGAAAGATCAAGTTCTTTACGGCTGAAATCGGACCAGTGGGAGGGGAGGATTTTCGAAAATTCGAAATATCTCCGTTACTATACGTCGAACCGAACAATAGTATAGAATCAATCATATTGCATATTAAATTTCCTATAAATATTGTTCTACACATTTATTCTGTATCTTGTATATTAAGCAAGATATTCGCATTTGTATTGTATGTGTGGTCGGCAGGAGTCGGCTATGTTCGGGACATTCCACCGAGAGCTATGGCGGCCGTTTTCGTCACTTATCGTCCCTCGTGAATAGGTTTAGAGATTCCTTACTACTACTGTTGGTGTTAGGAAGATTTCTCTAATCTAAAACTTCACGTGGGAAATCTGATTAGTTTACGCAGCCCCAGCATGACGGACTTTTTTTTCTTACAACAAATATGATCTTCCGTGTTGACTGAAATAGCTATATATTGAGTACAGTTTAGATCGAATAAAGAATTTAATATCTTAATTAAAGGTCTCATGAAAACAACATTGGGTATTTTAGAATGGTTCATGCTATAATAGATTATTGTTAATTTGACACGAGTAGGAGTAGGGGTTTACAAATGGCTGAAACCTAAAAAATCCATATTTCTGGGTTAATATTCATCATAGAGAAAATAAGTATTTAACAACATTTATAGGTAATTAAATGTGCAAAAATATTGGTTATATACAATTTTCCGATACGACTTATAATAAGATATTCAGATATTCCTTTCTCAAGGCCCTCTCCTCCAATGTTCCGATATTAGTCGTTAGCGGACTTGACTTTTAGTTTTGCATGAAGCGCTAATATAAATCTGCTAAGACAACGTCGCGTAGGGTGTGCGTAAGCTTAGCACATTTTCCACGCGTGAAGATGACATGCTGGTGATCTCATCTGAACATATATTCTCTAATTTTTCTATAGAAAGAAGTCTATAAAAAATGTATTAAATTTAAACTGGACCTAAGATGCTATGTTGCTCAGCAAAACGTGAAGACCGGAATAGTAGAAATGGAGGTTTACTGAACATTGAAAACATTAAACTACAAATAGCTTGCTCAATGTTCAAGTTTAAAAAAAAAGTCCGTCACTCAGGGGCAGCGTAAACTAAGCAGATTTCCCACCTGCTTCACGTATTTGAATTAACCTCAAAACGTTAAAGATCAAAAAGATCAATGAGAATCACATTTGGTATTTATGCCTCAAATAATGTGCTTCATAACATAATAGAATATTGAAAATATGAGATGAGTAGGAGTGGGGATTTACTGAAGGCTGAAACCTAAAAAATGCAAATATCACGATTAAGAAACGTACATAACACCATTTATGGAAAATTACATTTGATATGTAATAAGATTTTTTGAATTCAATTTTTCGATCAGTCTCATAATAAAGGAGATATTACGAATTTTCGAATTTCCCCGCTCTAACACCCCCCCCCTCCTACTGGTCGGATTTTAGTCAATTAACGAACTCGATCTTCAGTTTTATATAAAACGTTTAAGTATTAAACTTGGTATCGATCAGAAAAAAAGTTGCGACGGATAGAGCTTCCTCAAGATTTTTTTAGCAGTTTAAGGGAAATATGCTAAAAGTCCGCTACGTAATGGATACGTAAACGAAGTAGATTACCCACCAGCTGGTATAACACACTTGTGATCACATCTCACCACAAATTCTCTATTTCTATATAAAAAAAAAAACCTTTGACTAGAAGGGGTGGGGGGTTACTGAAGGCCGAAAATTAGAAAGAACAAATAACTAACTCTGTTAATATTTGAGTTACGCACAAATGCCTAAAACAATAATTGTAGAACATCAATAGATTAACAAATTGGTTCTATGACATTTTACGATGGGACTCGTGATAATGGAGATATCCTTCTCTAAACCCCCACTATTTTATGTTTTGTTGACTGAAACAGTTAAATATCGAGTATGGTTCAGATCAAATGAACATTTGAAGAAATATTTCAAAACTCACAATTCAAAAGTACCATCTCACTAGGTCCATTTATTTTTAAATGGAAATCTGCTAAAAGCCTAAAATACCAAAGGAACCATTGCGGATATAAATAGAAATGGCAGAGGAGTATTAATTCGCCATAAGCTGCAGCCGATATAGGTGGACTGGTAATATAGTTTAGGAATACAGGCAGAGGGGGCGCGGCAGACGTGCTTAGCCAGGCCATAGAGATTCACGATATAGATAGGAGCTCTCCACCATTCTCCTCCAATCACCTACCATCTTTTAATTACACTACAGATAAAATGTTTCAGATAAATATTTATATTCCATACTCCGGAGGCATGAGAGAGAGCTAATTTATCCACGTCCTCTTTGATATTTAATTAGTTTTCTTTATAGCAATAATTGATTCAGACGGTTATTTAAATTGGTAACTCATATTCCATTATTTAAAATTTGATGTAGAACAGGTCAATGAAGGCGGTTACTAATTATCGATGTTTTATCACTAGGCCCTTTTCAAGAGCATTAATCGTTAGCCGCAACGTAGTGTTGTTGAATACTAATTTTGAATCTATATTTATTCTCATTCGTGATTATATCTACAGGTTTCTTACTGAGATAGAAAAAGAGAACAGAATGGGAACTCACGTCTTCAGTCTGACGGACATTCGGTAGATAACGCATGAGTGAAATGATGAAAAGTGTTCATGGGTTAATGCGTTGGCCTTAATCTCACGTGGTAAACGTAGAGTGGCGAATTCGATTACCGCCTGGGCAAACAAGAGTTTATTTAGTGGAGAATTTAAATAAAATTAAATGAAATCCTTAGTCACACGCAGGCTAAAAAAGGGTGGTAATCTGTAAATAAACTGCCCCAATTGCCTAAGTAGCAATAAGTGAACGTTAATAAATAAAAATAATAATAAATTGGAATCAAACACTGTTACTGCCATTGTTATTTCTACAAACGGACTTTGCCTAAAAATACGGTCAAAAGTACTAAATATTTAAGTACTAAATATTGCTGCGTAAACTAAGCAGATTTCCCTCGTGAAGTTTAACAATAGAGAAATCTACATAATGGTAACACAATACACAGTCAATATTATGTGAATAAATACAAACGATAATAAGAAACCTCCCGACGAGAAGCGTCTGAAATGTAGACAAACAGGTGTGACAACTTCTCACCGGAAATAAAAACAATTACTGAAATAAACCAGAATGTAGCATATTACTTTTATTGAAAACTATTTGCTATATCTAGTACTGTAATTTATAATGAATCAGAATAATTTTTATCTCAATCAATCAAATTTTAGTAGTCCAAGAACTTAAGGGCGGGGGGGGGGGTCACCAAAACATATCTGCATATATCTCGTATAATAAAGGTCTCATGAAAACAATATATGGTATTTAAGCTTCGAATAATGTGGTTTATTACGTAACAGAGTATTGTTTATGTAGTTGTGGCTGAAATCGCACAAGTGGGAGGGAGGGTAAACAGGGGAGACTCGAAAATTCGAAATATCTTTGTTACTATACGTCGGATCGATACATTGTATAGAACCAATCTTATTGCAAAGTTAATGTTCTATAAATATTGTTATGTACATTTATTCCCTATCTTGAATATTAACCGAGATATTTGCAGTTTTCAGCCTTTAGCAAACCCCCACATCTACTCACGTTACATGAACAATATTCTGTTATATAATAAACCACTATATTCGAAGCTTAAATACCAAATATTGTTTTCACGAGACATTCATACAAGATGGATGCAAATATTTTCTGATGACTCCCTTACCCGTCTTGAATCTTTGGACTACTATAATTTGATTGATGGAAATAAAAATTATTCTGATTCATTAAAATTTAAATTATTACGTGTTGTAAATAGTTTCCAATAAAATTAATATGTTATATTTGGATATATTTCATTCATTGTTCTTCTTTCAGGTCTATATTCTATCTATTCACCGCTGCGTTTCCTGGCTGGGCTGTTAGCTTAAGTTCAGACCGCCTGGGCAAATAGGAATTTATTTAGTGACGAGCTTATTAAATAAAATTCTTAGTCACACTCTGGTAATAAAAAAGATGGTAATCTGTAGATAAACTATCCCAATTAGCCTAAGTAGCAATAAGTGAACGTTCATAAATAGAAATAATAATAAATTGGAATCAACTAGAGTAACTGCGATTGTTATTTCTACAAACTTTGTCAAAACGTACGGTCAAAGGTACAACATATTTAAGTTGAGGTGAAGAAATAATTATGCAATAAAAAAAAAGTCCGTCACTCAGGGGTTGCAAGCCAACAATGCATATTTCCTTCGGGAAGGTTTACAACAGATAAAACTACATACTGGTAACACCACCGTGAATGTTATGCGAATAAGTATAAAAGGTAAGAAGAAATCTTTCAGTCAATTTACAACTTAATAGTAACGGAACGGAAAGAGTCGGAATTGTAAACAAACAGGGCAGCCAACATCACAGCGCTGAATAGATAAAATATAGACCGGAAAGAATAACAATTAAAGATATATATCTGAATATAACATATTAATTCTATTAAAAACTATTTACTATAGCTAATACTGTAAATTATAATGAATCAGAATCATTTTTATCTCAATCAATCAAATTTTAGTAGTCCAAAAGCTTAAGACGGTGTGGGGGTCACCAGAACATTTTTGTATGTATCTCGCATAATAAATGTCTCTTGAAAACAATATTTGACACCTTCGAATAATGTGATTTATAATATAACAGAATATTGTTCATTGAACATGAGTAGAAGTGGGGGTTTGCTGAATGCTGGAAACTAAAAAATTCCAATATCTCGGTTAATATTCAAGTTAGAGAATAAATGTATATAACAATATTTATAGAGCATTTATTTATCAATATGATTGGTTTTATACTTTTTTTTTTCGATCCGACGTATAGTAACGGGATATTTTGAATTTTCGAAAATCCTCTCTCTAAACCACCTCCTCTCCAACTGGTCCGATTTTAGCCATTAACAAATTTGAGCTTTCTCTTTACATAAAACAATTAAATATCGAGTTTGGTTACGATGAAGCAATAATTACGACCACTAGAGCGGTAACTGACATATATATATATATATATATATATATATATATATATATATATATATACACACACACACCCATACAATTTTGAACGGACCTCATTTTCGTCATTTCTTAAGTAGGATCGATGAACAATTGAGAAAATATTCGAAAACCGCGTACTCAGTACGACCTCAATAGCTCATTTCCCTTAAGGGAAATCTGCTAAAAATTTCACACACTTGGGCTGCGCAAACTAAGCACATTTTCAAAGACGATAACTTCACCTGCACTTCGTAATCTCTATTTCTCTCTTTCTATGTTAACAAGATAGGCAGTCTCTCCCACCTATGCCGAGTAATTGATCCCGTGAGCAGGTAAACCTGATTTTCAATGAGATAGACGGGGGAATAAGCGGGCCACAAGGTTGCCAGTGGTTTCCCGTTTCATTCTGTGCTACAACACAGACATTTTGTTTACAATTTAGGTGCTTTCCGTTGTAGATATTATTAACTTGTAAATTGACTGAAAGATTCCTTCTCAACAGTTGGTATTTTTTCGCTTAAGATTCACGGTGTTTATTGCCAGTATGTAGATTAATCTGTGGCAAACCTTGACGAAGGAAATCTGCTTAGTTTACGCAGCCTCTGCGTGATGGGTTTTTGTATTCCAGACAATGTTTAAACTCCTTTTTTAAGAAAACTGATTTTCACATTGAGCTACAATATCAGGGCGCATCTTATCATTATCAGTGTAGATGCCACACCTGTTGCATAAATTTACAAGTGGTCTGCTTTATTGATTGAGTTGAATTAGTGAGAAACTGACTCTCTGAGCCATCTGACGTAGCAATCAAACCTCATCAAACCTTTGACGGAACTACATTGCGCTTCCATTTGTAAATGCATCGATCATGTCTTTTATAATACCGCTCCATGGTGGTTTCCTTATTTTACGCAGCTCTTGTGTGACAGACTTTCTTTTTCAATTCAAACGTGAATTTTGACTGAATACCCTTCAAAACGAATGCATTTTGCAATGGGCGCGTTGCATACATATATCGCCTGTATATCCGGCAGCGTCCGTCTCAACGTGGGTGCAAACTCAGATATATGTGGGCCATGTGGTCACATTAGCTATCTTGTGCAACACCCACATTTACACCACCCAATAAATTAATGTCCCACCTAATTAATCTTTCACCGATCATGTTCACCCACTTGGACCTATTTTTTTTTTTTTATTTCCCAACTTCTTCCCATTATTTATTTTCTCAATGCCGTTTAATGTTTTTCGCTGTCTCGGGTCACATATTCAACATTTTCATAGCTCGAAAGGACTTTTTTTTTAAATAACCTTAACGTTTTATTAATTGAATATTCAAGCATTTCGCCCTCATCAAGATGTAAGAAGCTCATGAAACAAAGAAGATTTATTTAAAGTTCAAAGGATTTCGTATATCCTTGCCCAAATAAATTAACATATTTTATCAGAAAGAAATCTAGTGTGGACACCACATGATTTCCTTTCACTCCTATTGAATTAAATAAAACAATGTTTGTTTCCATCCAATTCCAAATTCATAAAAATCATTTCATTCGAAAGTGATATCCAATATTTCCATTCCAATGCATCGGATCTAAAAATATTTAAAAAACTTTGTTTATAAAGCATTTCGTGATAACCAAAAACACCTTATTTGTTTGTTCTCTAACGCATAGGGACAAAATTGCAATTTTTTTTAAATTTCGCCACCCCCTCCCTTAACCCTTCTATCCCAATCCCAAATATGAAATTTCAGCCTCCTAGCCATTTTGAGCTACGCCAGATATAACTAATTTTTTAAGAGTGGGGTTGAAAATATCTGGATTAATATTCAAGATGGTGAAACAATGTACATAACATCATGTGTAGGAAATTTAAATTGTAATAAGATAAGTTCAACAAATTTTTCGATCTGACGAACAATAAAGGAGAAATTTCGATTTTTTCCCTCTAAATCCTCTCTCTCCTTGGTCTAATTTCATCAGATAACAAGTTTCTCCACTGTGTGCGGTAATGTTCACCACAGAGTTAGGATCCTGGAGTGTACGGATTGCTGCACCTAGCAAGTATGGCTCTCGTATCTTTAACACTTAATTTAATTAAATCGGGAAATTTAATTGAACATAGACTTTTTGTATTGTAAGGATAATGTCATAAGATTAGTTAACAAAATTTAATATAAACAGAACTGTGGTCTTAAATGAGCGGAAAGTTGGTTTGCAACACTGAGGGCAGATGAGGATGGTGGGAGACTTCCTTTCTGTCGTTTCACTTCTAATATTACAGTGAGTTTCTTAAACTATTAGCTTTCCCTGGTGATTAAGATTACTTTAATATTCTGAGTTCATACATAAAACTCATGGATTGTATTCAACTGATCTGTTAATTGCGTTAACTTATTTCCTATGAAAGTTATAAAAATTGGAATTACTTTATACTCACATTTACTTTTACCTATTCAAAGTTATGTGTATAACTGTCTGTAAACAATGTGCGTTTGGATTAATTTTTGATAGGAAATATACAGATAATAGATGATATTTGATTATAATAAATACTATTCATGATTATGATTTGAATTATTCAAGGCGTGTCCAGAAGTGGAGAGGGATTGATTTGAGTTCCCACATTGTCATTTATTCTTCGAAACTAAAATTTCGGAAAGTCGCCGAGACGGGAGTGTAGTTGTACTCATTGAAGCCTTGCTATAAAAATATCATCGTTATTCAGTCAACAATGATTTCCAGGACGTCGCCCCAGGGCGAAGTATTAGAATAATTCTGCTAGGAAATTGCAAATGTCACACCAAGAGAAGTCGGGTAGAGTTTAAAGACTATCAGAATTCGAAAATAAGAGTAGATGGAGTAGAACTAGAGAAGTCAGTTTTCCTGTTGTGTTTATGGTTGAAATATTGAGAATAATGGTGGGGATAAAAGTTAACCTTGTGAGTGGTTAGTCCCTGCTCGGGCGAGTCCAGCCCTTGGAAAAACTATTTGTGTAGAGTCCTTTAAGAGGGTTGGTAACTGTCTGGACGGGTGGTCGCAGGTAGAGGGCGGCTACTTCACAAAGATCTCCAGCTCAAACAAGGTGTTCTCAAAGCAGGTACGGCCCACAGACGTTTGTGGGGCCTTTTAACAAATGTTTGTGGTTAGTTTGCAAACAATGGCCCGGGTCCCAGGGCTCTCTGGGCTCTTTCAGAATGGCTTTCTGACACACACACACTGGACATAGATCTACATCAATAATAATAGTTCTAATTTTAGCAGATTTCCCTAAAAGGAACTTTAGAGTAAACTTTTATTTACCGCTCTAGCGGTCGCAATTTTTGTTATATCAGTACAAACCACGATATATAAGAGTTTCATGTAAGGGGAGGGGGGGAGCAAAACTTCCAGTTTGTCTCATCAAACTAATAGAAGGGGTAGTGTAGGGAAGGCACAATATAAAATTTCGAAATATGCTTTTATCATACGTCATCAAACAACGTATTTGAATATTAGTCACACAGTCAAAGCTCAATGAGAATATTATTTCGTATTCAAGCATCAAATAAAGTGTTTCATGATATAAAACCTTATTATTGGCGGGCGGTGTAAACTAAAAGTGGAATTTTCCTGAAGGCCAAAAATTACATAGTGCATACATCTCGGTTAATATTCAAGACAGATGCAAAATCTATATAACAACACTTATAGTACATTCTATTTGCAATAAGATTGATTTTGTACCCTTTTTAGATTGGACAATCTATAATAAGTGAGGTAGTTCCATCAAACGAAACTTGTGACCACTAGAGCGTTAACAATATATTATATATTTGAACAGCTTCTTTTCGTCATCTCCTGGATAGGATGGGAATCTGCTAATAGAGACGCCGTAGTGTTATAGAGGAGATTAATTTAATTTTTTCTTCTTCTTCTTCTTTTTTATAAGAAATCCCAATTATCAATTAAATTTGTTATTTAATAATCCAGTGATCTCTATGATAATAATAAGAATCAGAAAAACCCCTGTTATTTATTAGTGACATTATTGCTGAGTGCCCCTTGAGAGAAAACGAGACTGTTATACTATACCTGTTCATGAGATGTTTATTAATAGGAATAAATGTGTAATCGTTAAGAGTATCTTAGTCACGTCAAGCCTACAGGTCAGTTAAGTGTCAAGGTTAAGTCCAAGGCGCTTAACTATCTGGTCATTGGCATTACATGGGATGTTGACATTGATCTAAAAATAAAACATAAGCACATATTTTTAGTTGGTTTCTCTAGAGGGAGCTAACGAGGTTGTAGTCATAGAGGGGGGGGGGCGATCTTCGAAATGTATCTTCAAATGTCCATCGTTCCTAACCCAGGAGATGATGAAAATGAGGTCCGCGATCAAAACAATATCTATATTTAGTATATATGTATACAGAAAGAGGGAGAGAGAGAGAGAGAGAGAGAGATTTGTCTGTTAACGGTCTAGAGGTCGCAATTTTTGTTTCGTCCTTAAAAAACTGTATATTTAAACATTTTATGTAAAATTAAAGATCATGCTTATTACTGGCTGAAATCGGCCCAGTAGTAGGGGGGGGGGGAGATTTAGTCTGAAAATTCGAAATACCTTCTTTATTAGAATTACTCTAATTACGAGTTTGTTTTCTTACAAATGTTTTATAAAATACTTTTGTTCTTAACCGATATGTTTGCATTTCTTTAGTTTCCTCCCATCAGTAAACCCGCACTTTTCTCACTCATGGGATATTAACAAGAAGCTGTTATATCGTGAACCGCTTTATTAGAAGGTTAAATACGAAATATTCATACATTTCTATTGAGCTTTGACAAATGCGTTGCGTAGCGTTATCAATTGATATTTTTCGTTCTTAACTCGAAAATGTTTATGTTAAATGTTATATCATACTCGATATATAACAGTTAAATTCAACACTAAAATTCATAGCTGTCAATGGCTGAAATAGGGCAAGAAATAGGCCTGTAATTGTGAATCTTGTAACATATCTTGTTAAACTATTGATGGACTAAAATTGTTTTATAGTAGCTCAAATATTGAGCGATGTATTCGTACATTCTGGTTTTCGGGCTTGAGTAAACCTTACGTTAACTCATTGTATTGTTACCTAGATATAGACAATGATGAGATGAGATCAATAGTGTCATACGACCACGTGGGAAATCTGCTTAGTTGACGGGCTTTTCTGTTGTGAAAAACCCAAAAAGAAATTGCCTTGAATTTTGTCAGATGCAATCAAGTCAGGGTGTAAGACAGAATGCTTAAACGCGAGATCTACGTATCTAATCATTTCTCAACCGTTAAAAAGAGTCGTAAAAATGAGCGCGTAAGTGACAATATAAGTTAAAAATGAAAGAAAGTAGAAGGACCAAAATGTCACTCTTTGGAGCGTCAACATTAATTATTTTATTATTTTTCACAGAATTTTTTACACTGACAAGGAAATTTCTTTTCGCTGAGAATGATTTTGTAAGCTCAAGGATCTATAGAACTAAAGCCTTCCCCAAAACATTTTAGTGGCTCAACAATGCCCTTCATCCAATTATTATATACATTTTTACTTACTTGTGCAGCAAAGTAACTGCTGTAATATCGAAAGAAAGCATCGTAATAGTAAACAATTTATTTTTAAGATTGCAAAGGAATTATCCGTTTTCAAACTCCCTGAACCCATGATGCGTCTATTCTAACTATGATGAAGTTTCACGTTTAAGGTGCTGTACCGTCTATATATGCACCTCCCCTTTGGATAAAAAATAATCTTTATAATAATCCTTTAAACTCTTTTACTCTAGAGAAAAGAAGCTTTTCCACTTTCTAAGTTTCGGCAGTTTATCACAACTTTATGTGAATTCCCTTACATACATTCTACCCAACACCCTTTAACAATAGACCCAACCAGTCTGAATGATAAAAAAAAAAAATATCTTGTCATGTCTATAACTTGTATTAGCATGTCATTAAAGAATTCCAATTGTATTTCCAAGCAGCCCGGTGCATTTTCGTGACTCTCTTCGTATGAGAGCATTTTCATTGTGATTAACTTTCATAAGCAAATGAGCAGCATATGGGATCCCCCTCGGGCAAGGAAGTATTGTTATGTTCATAACGAAGTTCACTTGTATGGAAAATGAAGGAAAAAAATGTAAAAAATGGTGCACATCATTTGACTACCTAAATTCTTGAGCTGCCACTTTAATAACTCATTATATAGAGACTAACTCATTAAATAAAATCCTTAGTCCCACCCTGGCTAGAAATAGGTAACCTGTAAACAACCTTAATATCAGATAGTGGGCGTTAATAAATAACATAACATAACTTTAATCCAGTTTCTGCAAACCATTAGAATTATTTAGCAACGTTGGTTGGCATATACTAGACGTTAACTTAGAAAATTCCAATACGCAGGGGCTGCGTAAAATAAGCAGGTTTCCCACACGCTGGTAAACCAAACTAGTAATCACATGACACCATATATTTTCTATTACTGTAAAAAAATCCGATTGCTTAGTAAAACTTTGATGAGCAGAAGTAGGGATTTACTAGTATTGAAATTTAACAGTTAATACGGACGTAAGACCTGAATTGACGATATCCTCACAAATCTTATTTTTATTGATATATGTTTACATAAGGCGTTTCATGATGACGAGTGCGTAAATATATTTATAGAGAATTCAATTTGAAATAAGACTGATATATAACATTTTTCAATCGGACTCATAACAACGGGAATATTTTGAATTTTTCATTCCCTCCCTCTCTAATCCCCCCCCCAGTCCGATACCTGACGTTAAAACCTGATTATTAATTATACATGAAACACTAATATATTGAGTGGTAACAGGCAAGAGTATGTGAGTTTGTATATATATATATATATATATATATATATATATATATATATATATATATATATATATATACACATACTTCCTCCCCTCAGTAAGCTGATGGTAAAAATAGGTGCAGGTTCGATCTCTGCCGAGGTAGAACATTAGTTAACAAGTTATGGATCAGCGGGAGCGTGAGGACTACGTACGTCTGACGTAGCCCCTCTGGTCGACTAGCGATTATGACTTTCTTAGATCCCGTCCACAGACTGGCTCAGCGTGAAACAACGACCACAGAGTCCCTGGATGCAATGGCGTCTGTCAATCTACTGGAGGCAGACATTCTCCTTAGTGAACGGGGGTTTTACGTCGATTTGATCCCTCACTATGCAAAACTCTGATCATGAATCCCTTGGAGTCTCGCTAAGGGGCGGCGAAACATCATAAGGGCCTATAATGTCAACCGAGAAAAACCAATATTAAAAATAGCACACATACGCATATATAATTTTTAACGACCTCATTTTCGTTATCTCCCTGCAAGGGTCGATGGATATTTGAGGAAAAGCAAAAATCGCAGCTATAGTACTACCTCAATAGCTAATTTTCCCTAAGAGAAATCTGCTATAACTGGAAGCAAAAGTGTGAATGTTGACCAAACGATTTTACTTGAATTTGTATTTTGAATCCTTTCTACCTTCTCCTGAGAAGAAGAAAAAAATTATTAAATACACACTTTTATTTAGACAATATCCTGCCTAAGGCAGTTTGAACTATCGGCCGATGCCATGTCAGGGAATCATAAAATTCTCTCATGAAAAGAACGAAAGAGCTATGTGTGTCAAAGAGACAGGACATTCTCACGCATCAATGGTAACAAGAGAAAAAAGCCCCGATACAGCTCCACAATTAAATCTTGGAAGTTGGGGGGAGAGGGAGGTGAAAAACCAGTTTACGATGCTATAAACCTCGGAAGTCCGTTCACTGTTGTCGCCGCACCCAGCTGTTTCTTCTCAGCCACCAAACAGGATCCGACTTACAAATCACTGTAAACACGCTCGTAGCAATGACTGGCTACCATAACTATTATCATAGGAATGGAATTTATTTAGAGCTTTTCTTTCATAGAGTGTAAACAGTTTCTCAGGGCACAGTATGGAGAAGCCTTGAAAGTAATCGTTTGAAGATATCAGAGATCTTATTCATTTCTGTGTATTTAGTAATATGAACTTGCGAAAGAACCCTGTCGGGGGCGACAACACCTAGCCTTCAGATGATGATTGCTGTTTTAAAAAAGTGCTCATCTGTGATAAAATACAAGAGGCTACCTTGCGGAAGTATCACTATTATCACTACAGGTGATAAGAAGGTTTATAAGCTTTATATGAAGTCTCTTGGCTGTACCTTGTTATAAGAGAAAAAACCTCTGAAATAGGAAGGAACACAGTGTTAACTAGTTAGGAGACGTTCTTGGCAACATTATTAGGGTACTCAATGCAAACACATGACTGACCTGGAGACATAACGTTAACAAGTTACTTAAGCGAGCAAACACACAACTCACGTGTCACTAGACGTTAACAAGGTACTTCTACGAGTAAACACACGAGTGACCTGGACAATTCAACTTAACCAGACACTTCTAGGGTGAACATCCGGCGAACCTAGAAACACCAAATTAACAAGATAATTCAATGAGCAAACATACGCCAGACCTAGATAATTCACTGAGTAAACACATGACGGACCCAGAAACTTCAACTTAAGATAATACTTCAACAAGCAAACATACGACAGACCTGCAGAACTCAAGTTAACAAGGCCCTTTTTGAGTAAACGCACGTAGACCTAGAGACATCATTTTAACAAGATTCTTCAACGATCAATCAAACAACTAACCTAGAGACTTCAACTTAACATGAAACTTCTAGAGTAAACACACGACTGGCCTGGATACTTCAACTTAACAAGATACTTCTAGAGTGAACATACGACCAACCTAGAGACTTCAACTTAGCAAGATACTTCAACGAACGAACACATGGCGGACGGATAGTCTTCAACCTAACAAGGTACTTCTAGAGTGAACATACGACCAACCTAGAGACTTCAACTTAGCAAGATACTTCAACGAACGAACACATGGCGGACGGATAGTCTTCAACCTAACAAGGTACTTCTAGAGTGAACATACGACCAACCTAGAGACTTCAACTTAGCAAGATACTTCAACGAACGAACACATGGCGGACGAATAGTCTTCAACCTAACAAGGTACTTCTACAGTAAACATACGTCGGACCTAGAGGCTTCAAGGTAACAAGATTCTTGTAAAGTAAACACACGTCGGACCTAGAGACCTCAAGTTAACAAGATACTTGTAAAGTAAACACACGTCGGACCTAGAGACTTCAAGTTAACAAGATACTTGTAAAGTAAACACACGTCGGACCTAGAGACCTCAAGTTAACAAGATACTTGTAAAGTAAACACACGTCGGACCTAGAGACCTCAAGTTAACAAGATACTTGTAAAGTAAACACACGTCGGACCTAGAGACTTCAAGGTAACAAGATACTTGTAAAGTAAACATACGTCGGACCTAGAGACCTGAAGTTAACACGATACTTCGACTACAAAACACAGCGATGTCTAGCGGACTCTCGGATTTCGCGATAAGAATAGACTTTTACAAGCGAACATAAAACAGATTTCTTTATACCCATTAAAACAAAGCACACTTCTTGAGCAATAAAACACTGTACTTTTATACAATTCGCTTATCTTCCATGCACTTACTTCATCATTAATAAAAACACTTTCTAAATCAGGTCCCTCGGATGGCATTTGACGCATCCTAGTGTACGAAGAACAATCAAATCATAGAGAAATCATCATAGCTCCATTTTTAAGCATCACAGTGCATCATCATCATCAGTCATCACCAATGTGGTGTTCTTAGATAGAGCAGTCCTCTACAATCTGGGACGTCTCATCAAAAACAGATAGAAGTCAGGGGCTGATCAAACTTGATCAACGTGTATCCCGTCGTTCGTTCATTTGGAAGCCATCACAAATTTAATTCAATATAAAGTGTCTGAATAAATACAATACCAAAAATGGTGTAAAATAATAAACTATTGTCATACCTCTCGGTGGAGACCGTCGTCACTGGCTGATGGTTGAGTACCGCTGGCAAGCGCTTTCGATGCGATGGCATCATCTTCAAGCCTGTCAATAGTTGTACTGAGTTGGTTGTGCCGTCAGTCAGTACGACAACTGAACTTGTTGTCAGACTGACGGACAACCAACTACAGTACCAACTATCAACAGGCTTGAAGATGATGCCATCGCATCGGAAAGCGCTTGCCTAGCGGTACTCAACCATCAGCCAGTGACGACGGTCTCCACCGATGAGGTATGACAATAGTATCATTTACATTGGCGCTTCTATCCCTTTATTTGTATAAAATAAAATTTATGTAAATGTAAAATGAAATTTATGTAAATGTAAAATGAAGTAAAATTTAATTTTATTGATGTATGCTGATGACCTAGTTTTATCTCTATATCATGGCCTGATACGCAAAACGTAATTAAATATATTAAAGAAAATACTGTGACGCAATGTTACTCTCAGTGAACACTCAGAAAACAATGATATTACCATTTCACAAAGGAGGTCGACCCTTGGGAAAAAGTAAAACCATATTTTATAATAATAACCCAAATCCAGCTTACAAATTTCATTTACATATCTGGGGGTACCTTCTCAATCCTCAGGAAAATCTGTCAAGCCAGTACTACACTTCTTGGCAAAAGGTTGCTCTGCCAATGCTGCCATCTTACGCATATACTAATAAAAGGCCAAAGCTGAAACTTGGGCAACCAAGATGTATGCTGTTCGATGCACTTAAGTGGAAAGTGTACTCCTGTATGTATCAGAAATATGGGGGCCCTGGTTATTCGGCTGTGATTGAGAAAGCTCAATTAAAACTTCTTTAAAATGGCTTATGTGTCTCCCTAAAAAAACACTCCATAATGCTTACATTAGAGTAGAATTTAAACCTGACGTAAAGACTCCACACACCCGAATGAAAATTTTCAAGAGGATGTTGAATTGGTGGAAGGCTCTATACAGAGAAGTCGGCAGATGGATCTATCAAGACTGTGTTACATGCGCCTAAACGGAATTATCAGCCAATTATTCAATGCTCATTTAATTTGGCTGAATGAACTGGAAGGGTATCTTGGGTGCATAGGAGGGAGAAAAAAACCCCCCCCCCCAAAACTTGGAGGAATTGGAACATGGCGGAAAAATATTAATGAAAAAATAAAGACATGTTTAGAGGCTCTCGAGAACCATTTAATCTCGTTAGATATAGAAAGAGTCTTAAACAGCACATATAGCCAGCACTTTAGAAGAATCTTAGCTCTCTTGGCAGAGGCGAGGAGTACCTGTTACCAAAATGTGCCATTTTTTTATGACCAAAATTGATATCTCAAATCCGTTTATTAGGTACAAAAAAATCAAAGATTAATAGTTGGTAGGACAATTTACATATTCAACCCAGAAAACGCCATGCCCCCCTTTGCGAAGATAAGTCCAAGGCACACCGTTTCGCACTTCATCCTTACATGCCCGTTTTAGCAGATAGAAAGAAACACCCTCCTGAAAAGTTTCAACATTCACAGCAAATCCTCATGGATAATTTGTTTGACCTTATGGACAAGAATATAAAATAAACTGCTATATGTTTTCATATCGTAAAGGTCTTTACGTCAGAGGGAAAAAAATACAAAACAATATAAATAATATTAAAATAAAAATTAATGTCTTATGTTTTTTCTATAGTAATTAGTGTATATAGTTTTTGTTTGTTGTTATTATTTAAAAAAGATTCTTGTTTATGTTTATATGAAAAAAAGAAGATGAGGGTTGAACCCTTGCTATAAAATTGTTAAATTTTTATAAGCAATAAAAATATTCATTCAATTCTTTCATTCAAAATGAAGTAAAATAAAATTTATATTTGGTTCAATACAAAGTGATATGATACACAAAGTGTTACGAAAATTGTTTCAAAATTATGATGTTTTGGTAAAACCTTGGAAGCAATAGTTGTACCTAAATTATAATGGGTTACTCCACTTGACATGAACTGAAATTGGAACAACCTCCAATTCCCTGTGGATTTGGCTGTTCATAACGAACGAGGGGGCATTTGCCACTATCCGAAGTACTTTGCTCTGGAAGGACTGGAGTCCCTTTTTATGCGTGTTGCTGATGCCCAGCCAGACTGGGCATGTGTATGTTAATATAGGGAGTATGAGTGTTTTGTAATGTATTGTTGCACAAGTCAGTTTCAGGTGTGTATTTATGTTTATTAAAGGGTATATTTGTGCAAGTCGCGTGTTTGTTTGTTGCAATTTAATGTGGATTGGATGCCACCATGTAAGTCAAGTAACAAAATGTCTACTCCGAGATAGCGGATGTTCTGATCCTTCAGTGTCCAATAAATTGAGGGATGGCTAATTATCAGTTCAGGAAGATCTTCGTTCTTGAATCGATGAAGAGCAAAACTCTTGGCCTGCGTTTTTTGGGGGTTTAACGTGACCTTCCATTTTTTGAGCCATCATCCGACCTGGTCGGCTGCTGTTTGGACATGGAGTATGGAAGTGTTTGGGGTTTAGTCTTGATTGAGGAGGAGTTTGTTTTCTGCGAATGGAGCTAACACAGAATTTTCCACCTGCGAGATATCACTACAGTAGAGGATGTAAAACAAAGGACTAAGTACTGATCCTTGCGGTACGCCAGCTCTCATATCCCAGTTCGTGCTGAGTGTGTTATTTATTTTCACTTGAAATGTTCTTCCTTGGAAGAAGGATGCAATAACACTATAGAGGTATGCTGGAGTGTTTGTAATCCTAAATTTGTGCAGCAGTCCCTCGTGCCATATAGAGGCAAAGGCATTTGAGACATCCAGGAAGAGCCCTGTTGAATATGAAAGCGTGCATTTTACCTTCCTTAAGTAACAGATCCAATTGAATTAAATATGATTTTGTTAAATTACTCATATTTACATGGGTTGATATTAAAAAATAAATCCTATTTTCATACAATTCATTAAGGCATTTTAGTTAAACATTTATAAAATATAATCGCCCATTTGATGCAGGTTCTCAACGACACCTGTCTATCCTTGAAAGTAATGTACATAAATTCATTACACAAATGTTTAAGTAGGAAGATTTCAAAACGATCATAAATTAACAAAGCAATTGCCAAGTCGGTATTACGTTTCATGTCGAAAATATGCGATTCGACAGGTGTAGTTGATAAATGCTTGTAACTAAGCTGTCCCGGCTGGTGATGAAAAATTATTTTGAAACAATGGCCGTAACGACTGGGATTCCCTGACTACTTGAAGATCCGCGCCATTGTGAAACTACGAATTCCACGACTTCCGCCCACACAGGTTCACACGTCAGCCATCAGATATAACCACAAATATGAAAGGCAGAAGCCCGTCTCGCAGATTATGCTACTTAATGATAATCGAAAGGCCATGGGAAATACAATAAGCGGGTTTTCATGGATGTAGAGTAACATTGATTCAAAAACATGGGAACACATCAATAGAACTATTTCTTAAAAGCATATTTCTCTATAGAATATTAGTCTGTAAGTTCCTTAACTTCTAGGCCCTGTGCGGGCAACCACTGGCCCGCGAGACATTTTAAAAACCCCAATTAAAGAAAAATATTGCATTAATTACTCCAAATGAGGAAGATGAGTAGATATTTGTGCTTTGGCAGTACTTAAAAATGCGATCAGTTCTTTTCATTGATGAAAGTTAATGAATGAAAACATCGTACAAGGCTGACTGACGATAATTTGGAAAATTCTTTTCGCCTTTGTATCAGTGGAATTAATCCAAACATCGATGGATTAGTTTCCCAAATTCAAACTCATTGATTCTACAATGTTGTATATATATATTTTTTTTCATTTAATTTTGTTATTTTAATAAATTTTATTATAATTATAATTGTCGTTATAATTTCATGTCTGATATCTATCGTTAAAAATTATGTACACTATTTTGAAAAGTGGCCCGCGAACCTATTTGCTCACGTATTTTTTGTTTGGCCCACAACATGTCAAAGGTTACCCATACCTGCTCTAGGTCGTTCACCAACTATTTATTGGAACCACTGACATTGTACTCTACTCTTTATTTTGTTTTGAAGCCTTTATCAGCATTATGACTTGGCACATCTTCAACATCATTCCCCTAAGCTTCGTATTCTTTCGCCGCATCTTCATGTATATCTTCGAAGAAGATAGTAGAGATTTGTCACAACTGTACCGAACATAGAGTTAATCCTGCAGAATCATTAAGGCCGCAATGCCACACACCTGACATCATGTAAAATAAAGAAATCTCCATGTTACCTTAATAATTAACCTTTATTATCTGACTCTATAATAATAATGAAACTTATATTCAATATAATGTTCACCACAAATTCGGTTACTAGATTTCTGTTGAGCTGAAACAATAACGTTCTAGCATGATTCTTGTGGTACAACCGAAAATATAGTCTGTGCACCTAAGAAGGTCAGTGGTTTAGTCCACAATGAACGCTGGGACACGGCAAACTGCCAAATACTTTCGGGACGGTATCAGCCATATTTGCATATAAAAAGGAAATATATTCGGAGACGCTGGGTCGCTCTGAAATGAATTTGAGCACCAGTGAAAATATTTGAGCAAAAGTTATAGTTCTGGACAGAATTTATATTTCCACATAAACACTCTTTTCACATTTAGTGGGTCGTCTAGAAGGTTTCATTTCTAAGTTCAGCGTTAACCGAGATATCTGCTCGTATGATTCGAAGTATTTTATCTTGACAGTAGTTTTTAGTAGGCTTCTCTATCTCAATTCCATAAAGATCTTATTCTTTAATTAAATTGCTCTCTATAAAAATTGTTAATGAATAAAATTAGGTTAATTGTTATAAAGTTATGTTTAATCATAAAAATTATTATCACTTCATACTGATTCTCCTTATGATAGATGAAATGCAATATTCGGTTCTGTAGAATGTAAGTGCATTTATTGACTCTTTTTATCAATCTATTTCAACCAGGGTTTTAGCAGGTCGTACTCATGATGTGATTTTTAAAAAATGTCTACAATTGTCCATCGATCCTACCCAGGAGATGAGACGCCCGTAGAAAATTATATATATATATATATATATATATATATATATATATTGTTCTGTTAGTTTGAAATCGGACCAGTAGGTGAGGAGGGATTTTAGAAAATTGGAAATACCTCCGTTACTATACGTCGGATCGAAACTTTGTATAGAACCAATCTTATTGAAAATTAAATGTACTATAAATATTGTTGTACATTTCTTCTCTATCTTGAATATTAACCGAGATATTTGTATTTTTCAGATTTCAGCCCTTAAGAAACCCCCACTGCTACTCATGTCAAATTAATAATAAGCTGTTATATCATAAACCACTTCATTCCAAAGTTCAATACCAAATATAGTTTTCATTGAACTTCTACTTTGAGAGGTATATGCAAATACTTTCTGTTGAAATCTCCTGAAAGAAGAAGGAGGGGGGGGGGTTCTTTTGTTCATGGACTACTAAAATTTGAATGATTGCGATAAAAATTATTCTGATTCATTATAAATTACAGTACTAGATATAGCAAATAGTTTTCAATAAAAGATATATTTCAGTAATTGTTTTCCTTTCTTGTGAAAAATATTTCTGTCTATCTGTTTAGCTTGAGCGGTTGGCAGACCTGTTGGTTTACAATTCAGACGCATTCCGTGAGGATGTTATTAAAATTGACTGAAAGATTTCTCGTTGCCGTTTGTATTAATTTACCTAATATTCACGGTGGTGTTAAGTGTTACCAGCATGTTGATTATATATTGTAAAACTTCACTTGGGAATTCTGCTTAGTTTGCGCAGCCCCTGCGCTACGGACGGACTTTTTTAATTTAAAGGTTATTAATTGCAAACGTGAAGAGGGCCATATTGACAAATAAAACTGCAGTTTATTTAAACAATTCGGGTCAAGTGATGAGACACAATGATATATTTACTTTTATTTTTATTTAGGGAGAATTTTGTTGGTTAAATAAATGAATGAATAAAAGCATAAATAATAGAAATAAATAATAAATATATAATGCCGGGGGGGGGGGGAGTTGAAAATAAATGACTGATAAAAATATGTACGTAAACCCATAAGTAATACTGATATAAGGAAAGATTGCGTGAAAATTAAACTGTGGTGAGCTCAGATGAGGGGGAAATGAGCTGAAAATACATTTAAACAAGGTAAAACATTGAAATAAAGTAGTCATACATCAAAATCGAGGTACTGGAAGTTAGTAAGACGTGGGAAGAAAAGGGAATAAGGAAAAGGAGAGAGATTAAATGTGAATTTGGTATCTCACCACCTTTCTAAGATAGATTAACTCCAGCCAGAGTCCAACGGAGGAAGAAATATCATAGGGCAGAATGAAGAGTCTCGGCTAATAGTTGCATAGAAATACGGGAAGCACGATGACCCAACATTTCTTCAGTGGGGTTCTGGAGTCACTTGTAATGTTGAGGCAACGGATTCACTTGAGATGGACACTGTGAATCAACCGAACAAGATTCGGGACGTAAGACTACACTGAGATACAACCATATGCAACCTCACCGACCAACAATGCCAGTGGTTCGAATAAATAGTTGGTTAGAGACCGCTAGGAAGAATGCGTGAGTACCTAGAGCAGGTATGGGCAACCTTTGACATGTTGCGGGCCAAACTTCAGGGTGCAAATACGATCGCGGGCCACTTTTCAAAGTACTGCATTTTAAATTAGTGTTCATAATTTTTAACGATAGATACAGACATGAAATTATAACGATAATGTAATACAATATATTAGAATAACAAAATGAATTGAAAAAAAAATATGTACATCATGGTAAAATCAATGAGTTTGAATTTGGATCCATCGATATTTGGATTAATTTCACTGATACGAAGTTTTTTTTTTAACTTTCATCAATGAAAAGAACTTTTCGCATTTATAAGTATCTCCCCTCATCTTCCTCATTTGGAGTTAGTAGTGTATTATTTTGGTTTGTTTAGGTTTTCAAAATGTCTCGCGATCAAACCTTACCGCGAGCCGTGTGTTGCCCACATATGGCCTAGATAATAGAAACTGCTGAAAAATCAAATTTCGTATACCCGACAAAGTCGTTTATGTTGAAATTACGCGGCTCACAATAAGGAGACCATTTTGATTAACTCTTACATAATATTACCCTACCTATATGGGTACAAATATAAAACAGTTTAATTACCAAAAAATGACGAATAAATAGGTATTTTCAAATAATTTGTGATTCTTGTCGAGTGTTTCCTCTAGTATTGATTGTTCTTCGTATTCGTTATTTATAGCTAACATCCCTTAATGAGCAGAAAGTGTCACCGGCCACCACTTTCAGTTAGTATATACAGGACTCCTAACCTGAAAACTCAATATCACAAATGTAGAAAGATATTTAATACCTGAAGAGATATTTAATGAACCTGAAGAGGATCGAAACATTTAAGCAAGTAAATATAGAAAACAAGAAAGCAATGTATTTACTATGACCTATACATAAAATATGTTTTGTTTTGTTATATTGTTGTGTTCTGTTATTTAGTTGAGTTTTGTTAATATTATTGCGTTCTGTTATTTAGTCGAGTTTTGTTATTTGTTTTACGTTCTTATTTTGTATTATTTAATTTTTTCTTGTTTACTATTTTCATTTTGTATTTTGTTTTATATAATATTGTTTGTGTTGTTTTTTTTACGAGCAATATCGCCTCGCTGCGAACGCTCCAAAATAAATAAATATACATAAAATAACTACCAATGATACGCTTGGAACTGTTTATCCTGGCATGGTTCATAAAATACTTTCTACAATAATGATTTATATGAATCATGATGTTTTGAAAATATAAATTAAATTTATTAGAAGCTGTTAAAAGTTTATTCTGCAAGACTCGCAGATATTATATCAACTCTCTATAGTTTTGAGAAAGTTATGAAAGTAGATCATAAAACTAAATACTTGGGCTGGAAATGCAAATAGGTTGTGTATACAGCAGGCTTGTAGTAAATAATTACTTATCCCTACTTAAATATTCCCCAAAGACGAGTTCCTCAGTTGTGACACTTCATGAATGATATCCACAATTATGACATGTGTTGTCCACTGCGGTTTGAACAGTAAAGTAAACGAGTTTTAATTCAAAAAATATTTTTATTTTGAAAAGTAAAAATATTGTGCAAACCGAGCACAATAGAGTACTTTATATATTATTTTTTCATTGTTGTCACTGGCTGGCAATGTACACCTTTTAGATCTTTAGTCGCCCCCAAGCGGGGCTAAAGGGATTCTTGATCAGAGTTTTACGCAATCGATGATCAACTAGACGTATCATCCCATTAACCAAGGAGGACCTGAAATGAGATGTCTCCAGTACACTCAGCAAGCAACAAGCCTCATTATCCGGCGGAGGGGAGCGTTGTTCAGATCACCTACGACCAGTTTTCTTGTCGAAGGGATCCAGGAGAGCCAATTTCCTTCGTATTACCGAAATGCATTCAGACTGGTTTACACACTGGACTCCCGCCATTCCAACAAGAGCGCTCTCTGGTAGGGAACCCGACCACTAACTCTAGTGCCACCCATTCAAGTAGTGGTCATGCTCGATATTGCTCAGAAGTCGGATGCTCTATCACTCATTTATGGGAGGGAGGAGGGGAGAAAATCTGCTAAAAAAGATTCCCCTTCGTTCACGGCCACTGGAGGACTTGAAGCTAATGCTGAAAGGCAGTAACAAGAACCTTAGCTTCTTACCTGATTTAGAGCGCTGCTATGGTGCCAACGTTTGACAGTTCAACACCGATGCGGGACGCCTCCGCCGTTCCAGTAGTAGGACTGACACTAATTCTTTGCGTCAGTCACGTGACCCCTTCGGAAAAACAGCCTCAACTGCCTCCTATCTACACATCTCTCCGGCAAAAAACCAGTGGTCTCGGTGGCCCGCTCGGAGGAGGCCTGGATAAAGGATGCCGTAAGAGTGAGAGAGCGAGAGAGAGAGAGAGAGAGAGAGAGAGAGAAAGAGAGAGGAGAGAGAGAGTGAAAGAGAGAGGAGAGAGAGAGAGAGAGAGAGAGAGAGAAAGAGAGAGGAGAGAGAGAGTGAAAGAGAGAGGAGAGAGAGAGAGAGAGAGAAAGAGAGAGATGAGGTCCTACCTCTAATGGGAAGCCGCCCACGCTGCTCTTACTCCCCTCCCTGGGAGATTTATTGTCACCCTGCCACTGCCTCTTTGATAATTAAATGAATTATTGTCTACTTACTTTATCCAGCTGATAGCAGAACACTTTAACAAATTGTCCTTTAACAGCTCGCTCCTGCCCGACAAGATTTACGGAAGGGGTAATCTGATAAGAATGATAGCAATTTTTAATTCACTGCTGGCCTTTCGGGATTACTTAGGCTTGTCGTCTTACCACCTGTGTTGGAAGAGTCTGAATGAAATTTAGAACGGAGTGCTCAACCGGTAAATAATAATTATTTATGAATCTTTTAAATAAGAAGACTATCCGTCACAAAACATGTATTTGCCGATGGGGCAACCCCCCTAAAATTCATCATCAGTTCATTCAGAAGCTTGACTATAACTGCCTTTAAAGACCCATCTGGCAGTAGTCTACAGTTGGCTAGATTCCAATGTACCGTGAAGAACAACCGGAATTGCCTTAATAGCAGATTTGCAGATTTCGACATTTTTCTATCCCCACTCAGACGAGGAGTCTCAGCCTCCCCCCCCCCAATAATTTGAACGACAATTTGTTAAAGTGTGGTACCGAATGAAAAAAAAAATTCTGTTTAAGCGAAAGGACGCACATCTCACGCGTTCGTCTAAATAAAATGTTCAAGACTTGTCCGAAAGTTTTGAGGTGTTGGGAAGACATATATTTAACAAAACCCAGTGGCTAAGTTGATAGGGTTTTTGTAAGCACAAGATCTCGAGATCGAATCTCGCCGGGAGCGCCAAGTATTTTTGTAATTTTCTTTTTTCTATGGCGTTTATTTAATATTAAAGAATAAATAAAAAAATTTAATTTAATTATTGGCATTTAATTTTTAACATGTTCCATATATTTAAAGAAAATTCAAATACTTTCTGTCAAAAATATAATAAGGAAATATTTAATATTATACAAGAAATATATTACTATTAACGTCAGAGTGGAGGTAATATTTTGAATTTTTGCTCCCATCCCCAAGTCTAAACCTCCCTTCGTCCTGGTCCTATTTCTATGGTCCTTGAACTTACTTTTAGCAGTTCCCTCATGACCCGATTTTTGAAACCTTCCCACCAATATCCATCGATCCTACCTGTCCATCGACGAAAATGAGGTCCGTTCAAAATTATATAAATAAAAATAGTCGTCTGAAGTCCCTCTGGTGGTAGTAATTTTTGTTTGATCGTTACCAAACTCGATATTTAAATGTCTTGTGTAAACCCCTGTGAGATATGTTGAAATACTTTTAGTGTGACGTCACCATTTAACATTTTATTTTTGAACTATATAATCTTTATTTGAAAGAACAACACCGTACTCGATATTTTATGAAAAAATACAAATTATATTAGGTTAAAATCGGCCTTTGGAAGGGGGCGGGGGTTCAGAGGGGAATAATTGAAAATTCGAAATATCTTGATTACTTTGAGTCGGATCGAAAAATGTTATATAACCAATTTTATTGCAAATAGAAATGTTATTAAACACATATTTTCTATGTCATGAGTCAGTAGCACGAGGGAAATATGCTTTGTTTACGCAGTCCCAGCGTGACGGTTTTAAGAACTTACCATTTCTTATAAACATCCAAAAATTTAATTTCAGATCAAATCCTTAACCGTATTTGTATCATAACAATGTTATTTGTTGACATTATTGAGAATTTCAGACAATAAAAAAAAACTCAAGGTCTCAACTAAATCCTTTTTTATTATTTTCAGCTGGCAGGCGTTTATATATTAGTTATTTATATATAAATATGATTACAGTTAATTATGGCTTAGCACTTATTAGGGTTATAGAACCTACCTTGGTAAGGATTAGATAAGTGTATGGGATCTCTAAACCTATCCACGAGGCGACCTAATAGTTTACGGAAACGGCCGCCAGAGCTCTCGGCGGAAAGTCCCGAACATAGCCGACTCCTGCGATGACGCACACGAATACAAATGCAAATATTATCGGTTAATATTCAAGATAGAGAATAAGTTGTACATAACAATATTTATAGAACATTTAATTTGCAATAGATTTGTTCTATACAATTTTTTTCGATCCGATGCATAACAACGGACGGCTAATTTTTGAACCTTTCGAAAATCCCCCCTTCTAAACCCCCTCCTCCCTCTGGTACGATTTTTAAGCCATTAACGAACTTGGTCTGTCTTTTTACATAAAACGGTTTAAATATCGAGTTTTCGTAACGATCAAACAAAAATTGCGACCGCTAGGAGCGTTTTACAGACATATACTTTATAATATATATAATATATATATATATATATTATATATTTTGAACGGACTCATTTTCGTCCTCCTATCCATGCCCATGAACAACGATTTTTTCCCATTCGCCCTCGTTTTAAAGCTAACCAATGAGTGTTTTATTCATATTTGTAACCTCTATTTTCCCCCCGAAAAATCGACTTTTAGTTGAGTGAAGAAACTGAGCTCAAGTGCACGGATCATTATTGGAAGCAGAAACCTGTTGATAGTTGTTAGAGTGAAATTCCAGAAAGAGTGGGAGTAGACTAAAGGCGGCGTGGTTTAGAGGGAGACTGCTCCTGGCGAGCCGCGGGACCGGTTCTCGGAGGTTGGTCACACTGATTAGGCCCAGATAGAACAGTTTAGACTTTCCCACACTGGTAACACTGACCAATAACCCCCCCCCCCCCTCCCCTTCAACCCTTCCTCTATGCTTCTGGCTAGAAACATTTTTTTTTTATTTTGTTTTTTTTATTGGCACTCTGCTTGTCTTGGATCAGTAATTGGCTTCCTGGTCAAACGGAGTACACCAAGCACGCTCTGTTTCATTTGATATTTGGAATTGGTGGCGGGGGGGGGGGGGGTATTTCTCTAATCTCAAAAGTTGAAATCCAAACTCATTGATAAAAATAAAACGTTAAACATAAAATATGGAGTTTGATAAAAATCCATATTTAAAGGTTCTATCTAAAAACAAAGATCAAGTTCGTTAACGGCTAAAGTCGGACCAGTGGGAGAGAGGGGTTATGGTGGTTCAATTTCGAAAATTAGAAATATCTCCGTTGCTATACGTCAGATCGAAAATTTATATATAGACAATTTTATTGCAAATGTAATGTTCTATAATTGTTGTTATGCAAGCTTTTCACTATCTTGATTATTAACCGAGATATTACACCTATTCATGCCATATTAACAATTAGTTGTTATATAATGAACCACTTTATTTGCAGCCTAAACACCAAATATTGGATTCATTGAACTTTTACGTTTTGAAATAAATGCAAATGCGTGACCCACATGGGAATTCTGCTTAGCCTTTGCGTGACGGACTTTTTTTTTATTTGTGCTCTACTTGTCTTCGAACCGAAATGGCTTCCTATACGGAGTTTCCGCTCTTTTTTATATTTATATATTACAAAAAACAAAACTCATGGCATTTAGTATAAAGTTCTGAGGGCATTTAAAAGGATAAACGTCGCAAATAATTAACACCGAATACGGTTGTATAGCCATTTCTGTTATTATTTGCATATATATATATATTATTATATATATATTATATATATAATATATATATATATTTTGAACAGACTTCATTCTCGTCATCTCCTGGGTAATCGATGGACATGGAAATTTGAAGAAATTTTTCGAAACTCGCATCATACGAGTCCTCAAATAGCTCATTTCCCTTATAAAAGGGAAAAATCTGCTAATTCAAACAGCTCAATAAAAATTATTTTATTTAGTTTTTATCACATTAATTTGTAGATTCTTGACATGATAAGGCAGTGTGGCTTATTTACTTTTAGTGACTGTAATGCTTACTTGATTGATCTTGCGCTTGCTTATCATTTTAGCAGATTTCCCTTAAGGGAAGTCATGTATTGAGATTGTACTGATGACGCGAATTTCGAAAAATGTCCTCAAATCTCCATCAATCCTACCAAGTAGATGACGAATCTATTCTCTATCATTAAAATTAACCAAGATATTAGCATTTTTTATTTTTCATCCTTCAGTAAACTACTACTCCTGCTCATGTTGCATAATCAATAATCTGTTATATAACGAAAAGCATTATTTGAAGTTAAAATAAAATAAAATATTGTTCTCATTGAAATTTTAATTTTTAAGTCAAATGTAAATAAGAGGCCTACGCCGGAAATCTGCTTACTTAACGCAGCGCCTGCGTGGCGGACCCTATTATATTCATACTGTGCCCGCTTTTGGAAACGGAATGACTTTTCTGACAAAAGAACAAATCGATAGTATCTTTGGTCTTTGCAGTTGATCTAAAACTGTAGTAGTTCATAATTTTCAATAAGTAAAAGGACGAGAGTCACATTATTGTTTTCAAAAGGTAAAAAGTCTGCTTTTTTCCACTCATATTACGGAATGTCATAACTGTGTATTCGAGTGTCTTTTTCACTGGATAAATTAACCAATCTTGAGTATAAGAACCTGAATGAAGTGCTTTCAGCTTTCTTTTGAAACGATACATTAATAAATAACTTACTAAAGTCAATAATTGTAGGCCAATCACATGATCGATATCCCACGAGATAAGAGTGTTGTATGGTAAGTACCTAAGGTAACATACTTTTTCCTCATTTAGAACCGTTATGCTGTGAGTGCTGTTGTCCTACCTTTCTCTTGTGACTGGCGCTCACTTTGGAAAGATTGTAACTTGATTCGGGCACATGTAATTATCGAAAAACTTCTTACTGGTCACACAACTGAAATGAAAATCTTTATCACAATAGCTCATGGAGGAAGATACAGCAGTGGGAGGTGAGGTGGACTTGGTATCAAAGGCGAAAGATCGTAACTGGTCTACTGATGTCTGAAAAGAGTACGAATAACTCGTTGAATTTTTGAGTTACCAAAAAAATTAATAAGAGCAACTATTATAGAGCACCAATAGTTTAACAAGATTGTTTCTATAAAATTTGAATACCTGACTCATAATATACGACAGCATTTTGAATTTTCCAATCCCCTCCCCTCTCTAAATCTCGACTATTCCAGGTTCGACTTCAGCCAATAACAAATATGATCAACATTTAAATAAATGCAAATATCTCAGTTAAATCAATTAAATGGTTCGAACCGCCAGTATAAATGATACTGTTCTCATACCTGTCGGCGAAGACCGTCGTCACTGGCTGATGATCGAGTACAGTTGGCAAGCGCTTTCGATGCGATGGCACCATCTTCAAGCCCAGTCAAAAATTGTCCTAGTGAGTATACATTTTGACGGGCTTGAACATGGTGCCATCGAATCGAAAGTACTTGCCAGTTGTACAGCCTGGGACGACGGTTTTCACCGACAGTTATGACAACAATCTCGAAAATATTCAAGATAGAAATTAAATATATACAACAATATTTATAGTACATTAAATTTTCAGTAAAATTGGCTCTACACAACTTTTCGATCCGACGTATAATAACAGAGATATTATGAATTATCGAAAAGCCTCCACTCTAATCCCCCCTCCCACTCCTCTGATTTCAGCCATTAACATAAACCTAATAAATATTGAGTTTGGTAACGATCAAACAAAAATTTCGACTGCTAGAGCATTAACAGATACTCGTATATATATATATATATATATATATATATATATATATATATATATATATATAAAACATATATAATATATAATTTTGAACGGACCTCATTTTCGTCATCTTCAGGGTTATATCGATGAACAATTGACGATTTTTTTCGAAAATCGCGTCATGAGTACAACGTCAATAGCTGATTTCCCTTGATGGAAATCTACTAAAACATACACTAATGTATTTTTGATGACTATATTACAGGATCTCGATCACGGCTGTCCGTTCTTCGTCTTACTTCGGGAATTCCATTCTTTCTTCTACCTCTAAACAAAAAAAAAAATAAAAAAAATAAAAAAATCTGAGCAACTTCTTGGATGACATCAACACCTCTTCCTTACCCGCCTACTGATAAAATGTCCCGGAAAAAAGCGTCCCGGAATCTGTAATATATGGCCGGGCCCTTGGAAAAACCATTAGTCTATTAATCTAGTGGGACAAACTACTGTGTGGTGTTGGCTGCAGTGGAAATATTTTGACGTGGTATAATTGAGGAGGGTAGTTGTTAGAACTGGGAGGAGAGAGAGAGAGTGGAGATCTTTCTACCTGTTGAGCCCATTCACATTATCAGGAGTCGAGCAAAAAGTCCAGCCGGTCGAGGTAATTGATAATAAATTGGCCAGGGGTAAGTCACGCTCCCTCCCTCTTATACACCACTCCGGTAAGCATTCTTATACAACATACAATATTCGCTTAGGCACTTGCTATGAATCTTCTGGGCAAACAGAGTGTGTTCTTCATACTTTAATGGTAAGGGTCACCAACAAGAAGGCCGTCACGCTAGGGCTGCGTAAACTAAGCAGATTTCCCTCGTGAAGTTTAACAATAGCATACAAACGATATTAAGAAACCTCCCGACGGGAATCGTCTGAAATGTAAACAAACAGGTCTGCCAACCTCACACCGGGAAAAAAAACAATTACTGAAGTATATCAGAATATCACATATGCATTTTATTAAAAACTATATACTATATCTACTACTGTAATTTATCTAAATAATTTTTTTATCTCAATCAATCAAATTTTAGTAGGACACCATAACCCGGGTCACGAGAACTTATTTGCACGTATCTCGTATAATAAAGGTCTCTTGAAAACAATATTTGGTCATGGAGTGGAAGTTTCCTGAAGGCTGAAAACTGAAAAAAGTAAATATCTCGGTTAAAGTTCAAGATAGAGAATAAATGTATATAACAATATTCATAGTAATTTAAACCACCCCCCCTCTGTTTAGAAACAATCTTTTTGCACATTAAATGATCTATAAATGTTGTTATAAACATGTTTTCATTATCTTTAATATTAACCAAGATATTTGGGTTTTTTAGTTTTCAGCCTTCAGTAAACCCCCACTCCTGCTTACGTCATATCAACAATAAGCTGTTATATTATGAAGCAATTTATTTGAATCCTAAATAACAAATATTGTTCTCATTGAACTTTTACGTCATGAGATAAATGCAAATACGGGACGCAAGTGGGAAATCTGCTTAGTTTAAGCAGCTCCTGCGTGACGGACGTTCTCTATACGTAGTTATAGCGTTCCCTGCTTTCAGTAAAATCTCACTTCTGCTCATGCTATTTTTACATTAAGCTCTTTTATCTCAAAACATATTATGCCCAATTTAGATTTCTTGATCGTACTTTGAAAGTAAAATAGAACAGAATACGATCTTAATCGTTAATCATTCCTGAAGACAGCTGATTTTAACTCCCAGCAACTGTGGATGGACCTTCTTGACCTCCCGCCAAATGCGGAAACCGCGTGTGTGCCTTGGCTTGCTACAAGCGTTCTTAACAATCAGAAGCTGGACGTTTTAAGGCAATAAGCTGGTAGTAAAACAAGAAGAATAAATTACATCTGTAACTATGGGCTGCAGTGGAAGAAGAGTTATTATAGATGCAAAGGTTAGATGTGGGATGCGACAGCTCAGGCTTTAATGGATTCCAAGTGCTCATTTGCATGAGAGACGCTCGTTCGGTAATGAGTAGTTCCTTATTAAAGAAAATAGCAGTGCATTTACCTCTCACACAATATGCCACTATAGAATTCGCGGGAGGCAACAATAAGTACGCCCACTTTAATGTTATAACAACTCCTTGATAGGAAATCCAGCAGTGCATGATGCATCAAGTTTTCTGCTACTATATTTGGTTGCATTGATTGTACTAGGAGTCCTAAAGGAAAATCTGCTATTGAGGTTGCGCGACTTTAGAAAAAGTTCCTCAAATGTCCATTCAATCCTACCTTGGAGATGACGGAAATGAGGTCCGTTCAAAATAGAATGAAATATTAAACTGTCAATATTTACATTGGTTTGTGTGACTTGGGGAACTGTTATTAGGACAATCTATTGCTTATTTGTATCTTTTTAAGCACCACCGCTGCTCTAACTCATCCTATTTCCACACTGTGCAACTATACCAGAACGTATATTCGGGCTAAAGTCTCTAAAGTTAGTCCTCAGTACATCCTGACATCTTTGCCCAAATTTACCTTCATCTTCGACAGAAATGGTGTTCCATACATTCTTCCGTTTTCAGGGAGCCCACAAGGTTTCATTATATAAAGTGACCCAGTCAATGGTCTGTATGTCATAAAATAGCAGGTTATCAGTTTCCAAAAATCCTTTCTTTCTGCGCTGGTTCTGATCCCCATTTCTGCTGCTCTTTCAAGTTTTCTTACCTCTTGTGTAGCCTTTTTCTTTCTTTAACCACGAGGACTCATCAGGGAGGCTTCACAGCCACACATAACTGATCATCTGACGATTATTTTGTAAATTTCCACCTTTGCGCTAATGGAGAAACATTAAAAAGGAAGGGGTCGTTTTTGCTTCTACTTCTGCTACGGAAATATTGGTTTCCGTTATTATATCTTCCAGGAACTTGGTCATCTTACATGACTCCTATAACCAACAAGAAGAGTCTTCCTGGTCTGTAAAGAGGTTCGCATATACTCCGATTTCCGCTACTCATTTTACGCCATCAGATCTCCCGTTTCTAGCGCGAACTCTTAGCTGCGCCGCGTGAGCCTATTGGATATCGTAAAACCAGGATTTGCTGATATACTTTACAAGCATAGGACTAGCTTATATACTTCAGATTGGAAATTCTTGAGGCAGGTTAAACAAGTTGAAAGGCAATGGATCTTGCCTAAGCTGTGGCAAACTCAAAACGCCAATTTGGGCTTTGGTGTAGTTTTCTCATTTTCAATTCTAGTACCAGATGTACTTCGAAGAACTTCATCTCTTATCATTGGTCAAACCACTAACAGGTCAATAAAGCAGATGTGGTATAAATAAATATTTAACCCCAGTACATGCCATGCCCAAGTCTTTCCTTCTTCTCGTTAAAGGCTAATTCACACCTGTTCTTGATTAAGAACGTTGTAACTGTATAATGAGATGTCTCTGAAAGGTACGAATCCTGACTGAATTTTAATTCCATAAGAACATTTCTTGTTTATATATGATATGATTCCATTAAATAATATTGCTGAGCTTTCCATGTACACTGTCATTTTGAGACAGGCAATAACTTACCAGCATACTCGCTGGTTTCACTCCATGTACGGCTGTCAACACCTGTTGAACTCCATTCTATATTGGATTAGCAATGGCCAGCTAGTCATACCTTTTCTTGTCTGAATAATTCATTCAAGATTGATTTCCTCTTTTTCGCCATATAAGAAAACTATGAAAGTATGAAATGTAATAAATAAAACATTTTTTTTTTTAAATAAGTAAATCCTAAATGGCATTTGTAATTTATATAGACCGATATCAAGATATGACACAGCATTCAATGAACATGGAATTCCTACTCAAACAGATCATAAATGCGGCCGTTTTCGAATTGCATGGAGGTAGATAAAATCTACTCCCACGAGTAGATCTCGCTTCCGCTCCGTCGAAAAATAAAATAAGGAAAAAGCCTACCTCCTTCAGAAGTCAACGCCTCGAATCGTCAAGGGACGGCTACTCAGGAAAAAGAAAAAAATCCTTCACGCAAGGGCTGAGTAAATTAAGCAGATTTCCCACGTACTTAAATAACACACTTGTGATCATATCTCACCACATATCCCCTATTTATATGTAAAAATAAAGTATAAGGGCAGGGGGGAGGGGTGTTACTGAAGGCTGAAAACAAGAAAGCACCAATAAATCGCTTAATACTAAATGCACAGAAGAAAAATTCTACATCATCAATATCTTAACAATATACTATAACATTTTCCGTTATAATAAAATACTTCCGCGTCCGATTTCTGCCAATAACAATCTTTAGAGTTTACTGAAATGGTTAAATATCGAGTATGGTATAGATCAAATAAACATTTTCGAAACAAGAACGTAATCGTCATTGATTACACAACGAATTTGCATGTATCTCTCGTAATAAAGGCCCCTTGAAAATAACATCTGGTATTTAAGCTTAGAATAAAGTGGTTCCATTTTGAGGTGAGTAGGAGTGGGGGTTTATTGAAGAAAGCTTAAAACTAAAAAATGCAAGTATCTCGGTTAATATTCAAGATACAGAATAAATGTATAAAACAACATTTATAGACTATTAATTGTGCAATAAGATTGGTTCTAAACAGGTTTTTGATCCGATTTTCAAAATTCCCCTCGAACTTCACCTATATTTTTTTTTATCTTGTGAGATTACCCAATTGAGACGTTAGGTTTTAGCCTCGAAAATGTATACTTGATACATAACATACTCCACATTTAACTCTTTTAGCAGATTTCCCTCAAGGGAAATCAGCCATTGAGGTCGTACTCAGGACGCGACTTTCAAACATTTTCTTCAAATGTCCATCTATCCTACCCAGGAGATGACGAAAATGAGGTCCGTTCAAAATTATATATATACATATATATATAAATATATATATATATATATATATATATATATATATATATATATGTGTGTGTGTAAAAATATAGGTCAAGAAATGGGACCAATGGGGGTTTAGAGGGGGGGGATTTTCGAATTTTCAAAATATCTCTGTTACTATATGTAAGATCGAAAAATCGCATAGAACCAATCTTATTGCAAATTACATTTACTATACATATTATTCTATACATTTATCCTCTGTCTTTAATATTAACAGAGATATTAGCATTTTATTAATTGTAACGGACGAAATGAAATCGGCTAACTTCGGGTCTAGTCGTGAGTTTGCGTCAAAAAGCTAGTTCGGCCGTTTCCGAAACTGTTCGACTCTTGTGAAATTTCTCTATTCTAAAACTCCACGTGGGAAATGTGCTTAGTGTACGCAGCCCCTGCGTGACGGACTTTTATTGATTGGGTGAGGGGGAGATTTCGAAGATTCCAAATTATATGTGTTATTATCAGTTGGATCGAAAAATGCTAAAGAACCAATCATGTTAAACCTTTGATGCCTTACAATTGTTTTCTCGTAATGCGTTATATTGAGCGAGTTATTCGTAATGTCTTGTTTTCAGCTTTCAGCAAGCCCTCACTTATATGATTTTAGCAGATTTCCCTTTTTATTTAGAAATAGGGGTTCAGGTTAGCCATATTAGCTAAAGCGTTGACCTCAATCTCACATGGTAGACCTAGGGTGGCGAGTTGGATTCCCGCTTGGCCAATAGGAATTTATTTAGTGACGGAATTCATTAAATAATATCCTTAGTCCTACCCCGGCTAGAAAAGGGTGGTAACCTGTAGATAACCCGTCCCAATTAGCCTTAGTTGCAAAAAGTGGACGTTAATAAATAATAATGATAATTTAGTAATAGAAAATGTAAGGTGAGATGAGATAATGGATGGTTGATGGGAATGTCATCCAGTGAGTGGGAAATCTGTTTAGTAAACGCAGCACCTGTGTGATGGGCTTATAGAAGATGAAGCAGAGCTGCTCTGTTATAAGTTGTGGGAGCCATTAATAAGAAATGGCGGTAAAAGTCTATCTGGTTGGAAAGGGAGAGAGAAGTGGTCCAGCAAGAGCACGGGTGGTCGACCGGCAAGTCTCTAATTGACAAATTGCCATCTCATTACAAGGTGTGATACGAGGCGCGTGAATCTCCGGAAACTAACGACTACAGCCGAGCGGAGAGCGGGAGCCGGCAACTGCCGAGAGTAGCCGAGCCCGCTCGGGCCCCGTCGTGGGTGGCCGATCATTACCGACGCCACCCGAGGAGGCTCGCGTGCCGCTGTGTGTGTGGCTGGCCGATGTTGGCCGACAACAGCCGAGCACTACCGAACGGGGAAGAGGGTACTCGCGTGCCGCGAGTTGTGTGGCCCGGCTGCCACGTGCCATTCTGTACATGTGTGGTCCCCTTTTCTTCTCTAGCCGCCTCCACTGTCGGCTTTCCTCTCACGATTGATAGCTTTGCTACCAGCATTTGAAATATAGACTTTTCCCTGTAGAAAAAAAGTCCCCCACACAGGTGCTGCGTAAACTAAGCAGATTTCCCACGCACTAGAATATACATACGTTGAATTTCAGCTATTACCTAATGCAATCTTTAGTTTGGGCCTTTTTAGCAGATTTCCCTTAGGGGAAATCAGCTGTTGAGGTCATACTGTAAATTCTACTGTACGTGTGTATGTCACTGAACTCCTAAACTGCTAGACCTATTTGAATGAATTTTTTCGTATGCGTTTGGGTGACGCCCTGGATGGTTTAGATTCACAAATCAGCCCGGCAGATGGAGCAGGAGTGGGGGTTTTAAGAGAGGCCTAAAATTAAAAATAGCCATATTTCGTTTCCTATTGGTTTTTCGACAAATATGCACAGGATAAAAGTTGCTTATTTTGTTATTTAGAGTAACTTTTGTTATATTCATTTTTCGCGTATAACAAAGTATAAACACGATATACACTAAAAAATTAAAGTGGAAACCAACAATTTTATTGGGTACTAACGATTGAACCGGACTTATACAATACACTACATGTAAATTAGCATAACTAATTAATTAATTAGTAATTAGTAAGTCTCACACAGTAATAGTTTAATTGAAACAATATATGGTATTTAAGCTCCGAATAAAGTGTTTAATGATATAATAGCTTATTCTTTATATGACATTAGTAGGAGTGGGGATTTACTGATGGCCGAAAAATAAATTTAGTAATCTCTCGGTCAATATTCAATGTAGAGAAAACATATACCCAGCAACATTTATTATTAATTACATTTGCAATAAGATTGATTCTATACAACTTATCGACCCGACGTATAACAACGGAAATATTTTAAATTTTCAAAATCCCCCCCTAAACCCCCTCCCACACGACCGAATTCATCCATTAACGAACTTAATCTTTAGTTTTACGTAAAACGTGCGAATCTATAAATTTACATCAAAATCTTCTCAGTTGTAAGAGGAAGAGTGGGAGGGATTGGACGCGGGGGAGGAACAATTTTCATTTGCCGTCTCCTAGCTTTACATCGTTCTGAACCTACGACATCTAAGTAAGTACAGACAGTTATTGACTGCTAAATAATTTTTAGTAGACTTCTCTTAAATTTAGAAGATTCCTTGTATAAATTCTCTCTTACTAAATGGCAGTGGGGCAAGACTGGTGGATTACAGTTGTAGCCTGCATACCCATACTGGCTAATAGTCTATCTTTAGTCGCATTATGCAGGGCTACAGACTACTGAGGGATGGCTATCTATCAACTCCCGAGCCTTGAGTGGAATTTTTTCCACTCATTCCTGTATTAGTGCGAATGAAATTTCCTCATGATGCCTTTACTGCGATACGACGTAATGCGGACTGCAACGGGAAACCACTCCATTTCCTTACGATACTCTTATCCGCATGTTAGCTCTTAATCCATATATTCATATTTTTGATTTTTGAATTACGCCCACTTCTACTCATGCGAACTAATTCTCACTTGAAGTAACTTTACTAACAAACACCTCATGTCCAGCTTAAATTTCTTGTTTATAAAGATGCAATTGATAATAGGACTGGCTCCAGCTAGGCCAGTCCAGCTCCAAGTGCCGTCAGGTCAACATCCAAGACCTGGGGCCACTGACGATGACGCACTGCATCGAAAGCGCTCTGCCGTTTTAGCAGATTTCCCTTAAGGGAAATCAGCTATTGAGGTCGTACTCGTGACGCGAGTTTTGAAAAATTTCTTCAAATGTCCATCGATCCTACCCAGGAGATGACGAAAATGAGGAGATGACGGCAGGAGTCGGCTATGTTCGGGACCCTCCGCCGAGAGCTAGTGCGGGCCGTTTCGGTAACTATTCGTCCCTCGTGAATAGGTTTAGAGATTCCCTACTACTACTGTTGTTATTAGGCGGATTTCTCTATTGTAAAACTTCACGTGGGAAATCTGCTTAGTTTACGCAGCCCCTGCGTGACGGACTTTTGATAAATTGTTGTAGTTGAAGCTTAGCCAATTACTACATCCTACCTACATTAGAAGTCACTTCCACCTGCCAGAATACCACCTCAGATTAATGAGAGTAGCATCGCATGGACTGGGAAATCTGCTCAGTCGACGCACCACTCCCGTCATGGACATTTAGTTGATCCATACCAAGCTTGATATTTAAAATTCCATTACGTAGGGGCTGTGTAAAATATGTAAATTCCCCAAATTCTGTTTATAACAAACTAGCGATCTCATTTCAACATTAAATTTCTTTTTCTTAGTACCTCCCCCATGAGAAGAAGTGGGGATGGAAGACAGACAACTTAACAAAGAGAGAGAGAGAGAAAGAGAGAGAGAGAGAGAGAGAGAGAGAGAGAGAGAAAGAGAGAGAGAGAGAGAGAGAGAGAGAGAGAGAGAGAGAGAGAGAGAGAGAGAGAGAGAGAGAGAGAGAGAGAGAGAGGGAGAGAGAGAGAGAGAGAGAGAGAGAGAGAGAGAGAGAGAGAGAGAGAGAGAGGGGAGGATTTGTCAAAAATCACAGTCACGAGTACAACCAAAGTAGCTGGTTTCTCTCAAATCTGCAAAAATGTAAACAACACCTTTTATAGGACATTAAATTTTCAATAAGATTGTTTCTATATAATGTTTGACCCCCCCCCCCCATACATGTCCAATTCCTGTCATTTTTAGACTGCTTTTTTAGACTTAAATGTTGAATTTGCTAATTATCAAAAAAAATTGCGATTCTTGATTAATGCTCTGACTAATATGGTTTTGAATGGACCTCATTCCGTCTAAGATCGAGGGACATTGGATGGAATTTTTCGTCGAAAACCACTTGAGTACAACCTCAATAGATGGAAGGAAAGGAAAATCTGCTAAATGGCATGTAAGTTGAATATGCAGAGGAATAATTTTTTTTATGGGTTTGTATAACTATATTTGAATATTGCATAGACAAATTTAAGAGGTTTTGAGTTTTGGCAATCATATACTATGAAATCATTAATTGTATACGATTGAATACCAGTTGTGCCTGTATGAGACCTAAGATGTTAATTTTCAAGATGAAATTCGCTAACGACACTGCCACCGACCGATGTAATGCATCTAGGCCAGGCTTTGTTGGAGATGGAGCTAAGGCCCAGATGTGCGCAGTGTGCGGGCAGGACATTCCCTCTCCAAACCTCTCGACAGCAAGTAGTCAGATAGCCATCAAGGGTAGTATCTCCTACCGTCAGTTAGTCGAGTGTTCCGCTAATCTTAGACAAGGAATGCAAGCTCTGTAGGCAACCTGGTTCCGCTAAATGTCATTCCAGACGGAACCCATAGAGTCCATTCATTCAAGTTATTTCTTCATTGGACGTTTGTGTAGAAAGTCATAAAATTGGTACTCAACCAGGTATAGTTAATTAATTAATAATTACTTTCGGTGAGGCTCTCGGCAGGAAGCAATCAGATAATCACCAGGGCTCCTACTGACTGTTACTCGAGTGTTCAACTGATCTCAGACAAGGAACGCGAGCACGACAAGAAACGCTGTTCTTCTAAATTTCATTGCATATTACATGTCATTTCTTCTTGGCGAGTTTAATGAAAAAACCATAAAATTGGTTCTCTCCTGGGTATAATTACTTAATTATTAATTCTCTAAGTTGATTTTCTGATAGGTGGAAAACTAAAAAGAATCAGCACACGCAAAGATGACGAAGAATCTAGTCGTATGTAAATACGAGCCTGCTCAAAGTTCACTTAATACAGAACTATTGGAAAGCCAATATGTGAATTCATTTCTCAGCACCTCCAAGATAGTGTCAACAACAGGGCCCTTGTAAGGGCTACTGGCCCCTGTGTGCAAAAAAAGGATTTCGGCGCCCCTTATTGCCATAGGAATCGACAGTAACTGGATGATATACTAATGAAATTTCGTGTGTACTTACACCTAATCCTATTTAATTTCTCAACATTTATTTTAAGATTATTTTTGTTTATTTTTGCAAATATTTTGTTGGCCCTTGGTTTTGTCGCCCTTAAAGGATGGCGCCCGTGTGCATTGCACACTTTGCACATATGGTAGCGGGGACCCTCGTCAACGATTATTCTTCAGAAATAAGAAAAGAAAGAACCTGCTACACAGGATGTAGAACTCAAATGAAAAGACACATAGGAGAACTAACATCAGTTAAGTAGGAACTGGTTTTGATAATGAAAGAGCATTTGATGATGGCAGGAGCTGCTCATCAGTGAATCCCACCTGGAGAGACTAAAACTTGGATGAAAATACCGTAGGAATCCAAATCTTTTGGTTGTGGTGATGGGAATTCACAAAACCAAGTTACGGTTTCCCTAGCGATCAGTACAAAGAAGACTACTAGCAATTGAGGAGCCAAGTATGTCGAATTATCCTGACGATCTGGAGAGAGGAACAGAAGCTTGGCAGGTGATACAAAGGCTCTATATGTCAAATCCTGAAAAACACCTTCGTTAATAGGTATCAAAATAACAGAGGAGGCGCACTGCTTTGAACATCGTACAAGATCTGATTGTCAAGTAGGGTTCAGGATGCAAGAATCAAGGTAGATCAGATATTCACCCATAAACAGAAACTCGAGGCACACCCCCTATACATTGATTCTTTGGAAAACTCCCACCACCGTCAGTTGGTATAAGGGGAGGATAATGGATTTGATGGATGGACTTTATGTCAGGAATGAGACAAGATTATTTCTTTTCTTATACGTTCAACCCGTAGGTCATATAACAGGGAAGTATCCAAATGGAGATATGTACAACATACATAAATTCCTCCCATATGATAATTGAGCTGCCCTTGAAGACAAGAAAGAAGATATGTGATAAGACCTTTTGGTTTGTTGGTGCACTAAAGAACAAGACTTGCCGGTCATCAACGTGAATGCAGAAAGCCGTAATGTGTACCTGAAAAACAGCTCAAGTAAAGTCTTATCTTTACCAATGGAAGAATGTTTCGAATTCCTGGAAGCCTCTATATACTCGTAACTATGAAGACGGAAGACTATGTGTGAGGGAGTCAGAAATGAAACTGTCGACTTTACACGATATGAAAACTAAGAGGCTACGAACGACCATACGTACTGAAGTAACCCTGGCACCTGTGGTTGCAAATTAATAATACTATGGTGAGTAGCTGACCATGTAAAATACCAAAGATTGCCAGAGTAAAGAAGTCACAAAGAGATCTGCAACAAATATTTAAAACTGGAAGACAATTTTCCGGGATGAACTTTGGTGGAGATGACTAATTTTAGAGGTAAAGAGTTGGAAATAGCCATATGCTGAATTTAAACCGGTGGCTACATCCGGAAAGTTATGGACCAACGCTGCTTCATTATATGGCTCTCTTGAAGGACACTTCTATACACAAGGTCAGGATAACATTCGGGAAGACCCACCTTCACATGCCTGTAGTGTCTCTTGTAGTATTCAACGGTCTATCCATTTGGGATATGTGAGGCAAACTCTTGGAAAAGATATTAGGGCAAGGTTGGGGGAACGTGGAGAAAGAAGTGACGGGTTTAAAAAGAAAATATAGTAAATTGTCGAATTACAGCAAACCGAAGCACGTTCAACAAGTAAGTAATTAACAAGTTTGAAAATGGGTGGCGTAACATTTTCAACTGTAGGAGAAGTGAAATGCGCCTCTTTTAAGATGTTGGGCGGTAGAAGAATCCTGGTTTGTCCTCTACAATTATTCTTTTATTTAAGAATTCTTTTAGAAGACAAGGCTTTTTATTGGCACTGATTATGTTCTGTACGTTGCAGTTGGTTCGGCATGCTGTCTGCATGTTTACGCTTTGCTTCTTCTTAGTTCCAAGCTTCCTCCTTCATTCGTTCGATTTCAACTATCTGCCCAAAGCAGTTACATCTAGTTTTTAGTATTCTAAAAAGTTCTCATACTGCACATCTTGACTGCATATCGGTTACCTCCAAATCGACTGCCAGGCCACAACAAATTTTTTTGGTTCCAGTCTTCCTACATATCCCCTGAATATTGTGCAAAAATTAAGTAAATTGTGCAACAGAAAATATCTGTGTAAACATAATTAATCTTGAACAAATAAGAAAGAGAAGATGCCTTGGAATTATACTGTGGTAGACCACATTAATAATGGAAGATTAATGTTTTTGTAAGTACAGGGGCGGTTTATACTTAAACCCTTCGGATTATAAATTATCTGATCTATCATAGTAAAAATAAACGGATTCCTGGGGTATAATCAGCAGACATACCTGTAATAACAGTACTAGTAGGATGAAGTTTGCAATCTCTATGGATGTATGTCTATGCATACCGAGCTCTGAGGATAGGGGAAAATAAATATGCATATACTGGCGGTTGAGGTGGGTCAGGAAGAGGCCGGAGGTCTGCCCTTTGTACTGGCTGGCTTTGGTCATTGTGTCCCAATCTGGCGGCGTATTGTCGAAGCAAAGGGACCGCTCCCTTTGTTCCGACGTCACCGGCCACTGACAGCGAGCAACACAAATACAGGAATCACACTGTAACACTCCCACCAACATACCTCTTTGGCTGACAGCCTACCTATCTCTTGTCCCATTTTACCTGACTCTCAGTGCCTTTTCATCCAGCACTATAAATCAGTGGTGGAATTAGCCTCCTTTTTTTCTTCGAGGCTCTGCACTATCTCATTGAATCTACGCCTGATATATAGCACCGCTAACCTCAAATCGACAAAGAAAAGTTCTCAGTTTTCATACATAACTCTCGAGCTATTTTGACCTGCCACTTGAAGGCAAGTAGTTTTATTTCTTCTAGCATTTCTTGCATACTTCGTTGAGTAGGGTATTCACGAGAATGCATATACGAATTACTACAGCATTTAAACAAGAGTATAACTAGAACTAGATTACATTGTATGGTTTCCCTGCAATAAATATATTAATTTTATCTTTAATGAGGATTTAAAAAGGGTAATATATTTTTTATTATATATTAAATTAATGTCACTATGCAACTGAGACTAACCGATACGAGTCATTTACAGTTTGGCACAAATTCCTATTTGCAGGTCGACTAGGGATTTATTGAGTCCGTCATTAAATAAATTAATTGTTTTCAAGAGAGCTTTTTCATGCAAGACACGTGCAAATTTGTTGTATTATGACGTCATAAATTAAAATGTTTCATTCATTATTCGAAAATGTTTATTTGATCTATACCATAATCGATATTTACCCGTTTCAATCAACACTAAAGATCATATTTGTTATTGGCTGAAATTGGAACAGGAATAGTGGAGTTTTAGAGGGGGAGAAGAATTCGGGAATTTTTTTTTTAAGTACCTCCATTATAATGATTCAAATTGTGAAATGTTAGAAAAGCAATCTTTTTAAACAATTGGTGGTCTACAACTATTGTTCTGTACATTTTTTTCGTAAATTAATTATTAAGGGAGTTATTCAAACTTACTTGTTTTCTGCCTTTAGTACCTTCCCCATCTTCTACTTATTTTTTCACATAGAAATAGAGAGTATGCGGTGAGATGACATTGCTTTAAACGACGTACTAAAACGTTTTTAGCCAATTATAGCTTTAATGACGAATATATTATATATTTTATGTATTATTATATAAGGGTTGTTTTTAATTTTTATTGATTGCTAAATAACCCCCACACCCCCGATCATTCCCCCACCCCCCTACACTACCCCCCCCCCCTCCCTCCTACAACAGTGAAGTATTCGATTTTAATGTAAATTTAAAGCTAATAACTTGGAAACCTCAACACACTAAAAAAACAAGAGCTGAATCGATGGTACAAACTTCTACTAAGACTACTTGATAGAATTGACTACATAACAAACGATTGATTTATACGACAGTACTCAGGCCCATATGGACATACGGACTTGTACTTTGGGGTTCCACTTAACCTTCGAATTACTACAAACCCTCTAAATCCAGAATACTCCGCAAAATTGCAGATTCCCCATTTTATGTATCCAATTTAACTCTCCATAATGACCTCAACAGTCCTTTTGTCCATAGCCTCGCAAAATCCCAATATCAGAAATTCCACTCACTCCTACCCGCACATCCTAATCCTTTAGTTGAATCACTTTCATCTACTCATATTCCAGAAAACCCAAGACGACGTCTGAAGCGTAAGTGGTCCAGAGACTTTGTGTAGTGGACAGTATAACTCCATATAGTTCAATCCAATGTGGGTATTGTCAATGGACAACTTCCCACCTCAAGTCGATATTCAAGCAAATTGTTATTATCATTCACATCATTTGCTTGTAATATTTAATATTGTTCTAAATAAACGAATAAATATATTTTTTTTAAAATTTAAATTCACAGATTCGTATGTTTTATGTAAAACTAAAGATCAAGTTCGTTAATGACTGAAATCGGACCTATGGGAGGTGGTTTAGAAGATGAATTTGAAAATTCAAAATATATCCGTTCTTATAAGTCGTATCAGAACATTTTATAGAATCAATGCCGTTAAACTATATATATGGTTTACTTATAGATGTGAAAATCCCGCTTTTCCCTGTTGCTCAGTAACGTAACCTTTCCAGTATTATCGTAGAAACAGGCTCAACGAATTTTGTAATCTGTTCAAATAGTGTTTCATAGATTGCTGAAGTTTGGAAAGAGTTATCAAAAGAAAGATCAAAATTTATCTTGTAAGGGAAAATACATTTATGTGAAATGTAAAAAGTATCCAGTCTTCGATACAACTTTCGGTTTTCCAGGAAACATTTCTTGTAATCTTGTATCTCCTAGTTTGGTTGAGTGTAATTATAAATTGTCTTTAATTTTAAATTCAAGAAGGATTATTTTAAATAATAAAGTTATTTTCTTTTTGTCATGATTTAATAATCGTCTTTGGGGCTCATGTTAGCCATGTGAGTTAAAGCGTTGACCATTATCTCACATTGTAAACCTAGAGTGGCGAGTTTGATTCCCGCCTGGGCAATAGGAATTTATTTAGTGACGGAATTCGTTAAATAAAATCCTTAGTCCCACCCTGGCTAGAAAAGGGTGGTAACCTGTAGATAACCCGTCCCAGTTAGCCTTAGTTGCAAAAAGTGGACGTTAATAAATAAATGTAATACAACAATCTTCTTTATATGAGTGGCCTCCCGTTAACCGATAAGTACCAAGATCTGATGAAGAATGCCCCAAATTTCGGTTTGCTGTCGTTCATAGTTTCCTTGATCGGTGGCTCTGGTTGGCGCCTTGCTAAGATCGGAATCCTGTATCTGTGTCCTCGTATCGGGGCTCATAGGCATTCTCATTCAGTTGCTGCTCCCCTCAACCGTGGGAAAATACCCGCTTAATAGCTCTCTCTCCTCTCTCTTCTCTCTCTCTCTCTCTCTCTCTCTCTCTCTCTCTCTCTCTCTCTCTCTCTCTCCTCTCTCTCTTTTCTCTTTCTCTCTCTCCCACTAGTTTCCCTTCTTCCCTCAACCAATCACCCCTTCTCCTCACAAACTCGCACCATTTAACACCATCCTCTTATTATTTAGTACTCCCACCCATCCCATTCTTCAGCAGACTTTTCCCCGAGTCTCTAACACTACCTCCTTCTGCGTTTCCGTCATCGATGCTTACTCGTCTTCCCGATTGTTCTTTTACATTTTTACTCACTCCTGGTCTTCCTTCTCAATCGAGAAAGTACACATAATGAGGTCAGTCAAAGAGAAAAATTCAGGATCAACTTAGCTTATTAATTAAATAGAAAACAAAAAGATGGCCCTTCTACAAGAGATCCCTTAAGGGAAATTAGTTATTGAGATTGTATTCATGTCGAGATTTTCCAAAGGTCTTGCCACAAGTCCACCGATCTTACCTAAGTGAGATCGAATATGAGTTTCGTGCAAAATCCCTTAAGGGGAATGAGCTATTGATGTTGTATTCATTACGCGATTTTCGTAAAATTACTTCAAATGTTCCTACCCTGGACAGTTTATAAACACTTTATATTTCTTTGACACCGGTGGCCGTGTGGATTAAGGCGTGAGTACATCTTTCACTACCATCAGTAAGCTGGAGGTAAAAATAGTTGCAGGCTCGATCCCTGCCAAGGAAGAACATTAGTTCATGAGTTCACTACCAGGGGGTGCTACTATATACTTCTGGCCTAAAGGTCTATAATGTATCAGCGGGATATTGCATAAGTTCTGGTACCCTCTCGATATGACTAAAGATCATGACTTTCGTTCGATTCCATCGGACCTGGGGAGGGTGGGAGGGATATAGAGAGGGGGATTTTGAAAATACTTAATATCTCCGTTATTATACGTGAGACCGAAAAACTGTATAGAACCAATCTTATTGCTAATGCAATGTTCTACATATATTGTTATGTGCATTTTTTTTTTTTTTTTTTTATTATCTTGATCATTAAGCGAGATATTTACATTTTTTAGTTTTCGGCCATCAGTAAACCCCAATTCCTACTCATGCCATATTAAGAAAAGTCCGTCATCTGAGTTTAGGGCTGCGTTATCTTAGCTGATACGTGCGTTACGTATTTTCATTTATCTCAAAACTTGAAAAGTTCAAAGAACAAATATGTGGTATTTAGGGGTTTAGATGTAAAGAATTTTGAAAATTAAAAATTCCTCCGTTATTTCCTTACACATCAAATCGAAAAAGTATATAGAACTAATCCTATTGTAAATGTAATTTTCTATAAATGTTGTTATATACATATTTCCTTTAAGGTTAATATAACCGAGATATTTAGAGTTTTTAGTTTTCATCATTCAGTAAATCCCCACTCCTTGTAATGTCCTACTAACAATAAGCTGTTGTATCATGAACCACTTCATTCCAAGGTTGAATACCAAATATGGTTTTCATTGAATTATTACTTTGTGAGACACATGCAAATACGTTATGTGATGACATCATCAATTACGATTTTTTTTTTCACAATATTAATTTGATCTATACCATACTCGATATGTAGCTGTTTCAGTCAACACTGAAGGTCATATTTGTTATCAGCTGAAGTCGGACCCGGAATAATGGTGGTTTATAGAGGAAGGGATTAGAAAATTCAAAATATCTACGGTATCATGAGCCGGATCATAAAATGTTATAAAACAAATCTTGTTAATCTTTTGATTTCCTACAATTGTTGTTCCATGCATTTTTTAGTAACTCAAGTATTAAGGGAGTTGTTCATACTTTCTCGATTTCTGCCCACCGTAAGCCCCCCCCCCTCTTTCTACTCATAGGTTGTTTACATATAAATGGAGAATACGGGGAGAGATGAGATCACAAGTGTGTCATACTAGCACGTGGGACATCTGCTTAGTTTACCCAGCCCCTGCGTTTCATCAACTATATCATTTCATATCAACTATAAGCTGTTATTTCATGAACTACTTAATTGAAGGCTAAATACCAAATATCATTTCATTAAACTTTTACTTTATGAGATACACGCTAATACGTTGTGTCTTGAAATGTACATCGATCCCATTTATGAGATCACGAAATTGAGGTTTAATCACAATTGTGTGTGTGTAAATATATATATATTTTTCGGCAAGACTTTACTTTGCACAATATTTTGACACTTTCCCGCTTCAGTGTTTAGGGCTAGTACCCGTGGTTGGTTTGGAATAAAAAATGAAATATCACGAATTTTTATTTCAGGCCTCCCTTATAATCCCCACTCCCATTATAACCTAAACTTTTTAATATAGCTTATAACCATGTAAGAATTAATGCTAATTTATGTATTCCGAGTTTTGTTGGAATCGGTTCAACCGTTGGTGTCCAATAAAATAGTTGACTCCCGCTTTAGCTTTAGTGTTTATCTCGTTTATAATTTGTTATACAACAAAAGTGAATACAATAAAAGTTATTTTAAATAACAAAGTAAACAACTTTTGTCATGTGCATATTTGCAGAAAAACCAATAGAAAACGAAATGCCACTATTTTTATATACAGCCCTACCTTACAATCCCCACTCCTGCCCGTTCCTAGAAATGTAGGTATGGCTTGTGATAATGAAAGCGTTATTGCTAATACAAATACCGAGTTTTATTCATTTCGGTTGAGTTATTTGTGTGCCAAATAAAATTGTTGACCCCCCTCTATCATTTTTAGCGTATAACGCCTTTATACTTCGGTAAACGACGAAAGTATATATGACAAAAGTTACTCTAAATAACAAAATAAACAACTTTTGTTATGTGGACATTTGCTGAAAAAGCAATAGGAAACGAAATATTGCTATTTTTAATTTCAGGCCTCCCTTATAACCCCCACTCCTGCCAGTCCCTAGAAATGTTAGTATGGCTTAATATAAGGAAATCGTTAGTATTAATTCACATAGCGAGTTTGGTTTAGTTCGGTTGAGTCTTTTGTGCCAAATAAAATTGTGGACTCCCGCTATAGGTTTTAGCGTATAACTCATTTATACTTCCGTATACGGCAAAAGTGCATATAACAAAAGTTACTCTAAATTAAAAATTAAACACCTTTTGTTATTTGCATATTTGCTGAAAAAGCAATAGGAAACGAAATATCGCTATTTTTAATTTCAGGCCTTCCTTATAACCCCCACTCCTGTTCGTCTTAGAGAATATTAAATTAGCCTAAAGTCTAAGTTGGGCTAGTAGTAATATACATACCAAGTTTCATAAAATTCGGTTCAGCCGTTTATGCGTTAAAAGGTAACAAACAAACAAACAGACACGAAAGAAACAAAATGTAGTTATGGTGCCTATGACATGTGAAACGAAAAGTTATCGTGAAATTTCGCATAAAAAATCAATGTACAGACAGAGGTTACAATTTTATATATATATATACTAGCTCAGATACCCGGCTTCGCTCGGGAATTCATTTGAGGCTGAATGGTGATGGTATTTTTTTGGCAAGGCTTTAGTTTGCACAATATTTTCACCTTTACCCGTCCCACTATTTAGGATTAACACCCGTTGTTGGCATTTGTTAATAATAAAATTAATTTTTTATGTAAGCCTTCACTGTCCTCCAAATTGTCATATTTCCCGTCTCCTGTGCATTATGCATAGATCTCAGTTATTAAGCACAAAATATTAACATAGATTTGAATTAATTTTTCCAGGTGAGGTACCTGATAGTTCAAATTGGAATGAATTGTTGAGCATATCAATATTTCTACGCAAATTACTTGCTCCATACATTGTTCCTGGAGAAATATATTAAACAAAAGTTAATCTATATATCAAAGGAAATAACTTTTGTTATGTGCATGTTTGTCGAAAAACAAATAGACAATGAAATATCACGAATTTTTATTTCAGGCCTCCCTTATAACCCCCACTCCCGTTCTAACCTAAAAATTTTAATTTAGCTTATAATCATAGAAGAATTAATGTTAATTGACATACAAAGTTTTTGTAAGTTCGGTTTAATCGTTAGCGACCAATGAAATAGTTGACTCCCGCTTTAGTTTATAGTTTATATCTCGTTTATACTTTGTTAAAAGACAAAAATGAATATGACAAAAGTTACTCTAAATAACAAAATAAACAACTTTTCTTATGTTCATATTTGCCGAAAACCGAATAGAAAACGAAATGCCGCTATTTTAAATTCAGGTATCCCTTACAACCCCCACTCCCGCCCGTCCCGAGAAATGTTGGTATGGCTTGTTATAATGGAAGCGTTAGTGCTAATACACATACCGAGTTTTATTTATTTCGGTTGGGTCTTTTGTCCCAAATAAAATTGTTCACTTCCGCTATAGGTTTTAGCGTATATCTCGTTTATAATTCGGTATACGAAAAAAGTGTATATAACAAAAGTCACTCTAAATAATAAAATAACCAACTTTTGTTATGTTCATATTTGCAGAAAAAAGAATAGATAACGAAATACCGCTATTTTTAAATACAGGCCTCCCTTACAACCCCCACTCCTGCCCGTCCCTAGAAATGTTGGTATGGCTTGTTATAATGATAGCGTTAGTGCTAATACACATACCGAGTTTTATTTATTTCGGTTGGGTCTTTTGTCCCAAATAAAATTGTTCACTTCCGCTATAGATTTCAGCGTATATCTCGTTTATAATTCGGTATACGAAAAAAGTGTATATAACAAAAGTTACTCTACATAACAAAATAAACAACTTTTGTTCTGTTCATATTTGCCGAAAAACCAATAGGAAACGAAATATCGCTATTTTTAACTTCTGGCTTCTCCTATAACCCCCACTCCTGTTCGTCCCAGAGGATATTAATATAGCCTAAAGTCTAAGTTGGGTTAGTAGTAATTTACATACCAAGTTTCATGAAATTCGGTTCAGCCGTTTATGCGTGAAAAGGTAACAAACAAACAAACAAACAAATAAACAAACAAACAAACAAACAGACACCAAAGAAACAAAATGCAGTTATGGTGTCTATGACATGTGAAACGAAAAGTTATCGTGAAATTTCGCGAAAAAAATCAATGTACAGACAGAGGTTACAATTTTATATATATATAGATATATAGATATATATATATATATATATATATATATATATATATATATATATATATATATATATATAGATATATATCTATATATTTGTCTGTTACCGCTCTAGCGGTCGCAATTTTTGTTTGATCGTTACCAAACTCGATATTTAGTCGTTTTATGTAAGAAGAAAGATCAAGTTCGTTAACGGCTGAAATCGGACCAGTGGGAGGGGGGGTTTAGAGGGGAGGACTTTCGAAAATTCGAAATATCTCCGTTACTATACGTCGGATCGAAAAAGATTACAGAATCAATCCTATTGCAAATTAAATTTACTATAAATATTGTTTTATACATTTATTCTGTATCTTGAATATTAACTGAGATATTTGCATTTGTATTCTGCGGCAGCAGTCTATGTTCGGACTCCGCCGTGAGCTCTGGCGGCCGTTTTGGTAACTATTCGTCCCTCCTGAATAGGTTTAGAGATTTCTTACTGCAACAGTTGTTATTAGGCAGATTTCTCTATTGTAAAACTTCACGTGGGAAATCTGCTTAGTTTACGCAGCCCCTGCGTGACGGACTTTTTAGCAGATTTCCCTTAAGGGAAATCAGCTATTGAGGTTGTACTCATGACGGAATTTTCGAAATTTTCCTTCAAATGTCCATCGATCCTACCTAGTAGATGACGAAAATGAGGTCCGTTCAAAACTGTATATATATATATATATACTAGCTCAGATACCCGGCTTCGCCCGGGAATTCATTTGAGGCTGAATGGTGATGGTATTTTTTAGCAGGCTTTACATTGCACAATATTTTGACATTTACCCGTCCCAGTGTTTAGGATTGATACCCGTCGTTGCCGTGGATTTGCTAATAATAGAATATTTGTTCGATAAGGCTTCACTGTCTTCGATATTTTTATATTTCCCGTCTCTTATACATGTAAATATGGTGAATTTTTATTTCAGGCCTCCCTTATAACCCCCCTCCCGTTCGAACCTAAAAATTTTAATATAACTTATAATTATGGAAGAATTAATGCTAATTGACATACCGAGCTTTTTTAAGTTCGGTTCAGCCGTTAGTGCCCAATAACATTGTTGGCTCCCGCTAAATTTTTAACGTATAACTCATGTATACTTAGGTATACGACAAAAGTGTATATAACAAAAGTTACTCCAAATAACAAAATAAACAACTTTTGTTATGTTTATATTTGCGGAACAACCAATAGGAAACAAAATATCACTATTTTTAATTTCAGGCTTCCCTTATAACCCCCACTCCTGCCCGTCCATAGAAATGTTGGTATGGCTTATTATAATGAAGGCCTCACTGCTAATACACATACCGAGTTTTATTTAGTTCGGTTGAGTCTTTTTTGGCAAATAATATTGTTGACTCCCGCTATAATTTTTAGCGTATAACGCTTTTAAACTTCGGTATACGACAAAAGTGTATATAACAAAAGTTACTCTAAATAACAAAATTAAACAACTTTTGTTATGTCCATATTTGCCGAAATACCAATAGAAAACGAAATATCGCTATTTTTAATTTCAGGCTTCCCTTATAACCCCCACTCCTGTTCGCCTCAGAGAAAATTAATATAGCCTAAAGTCTAAGTTGGGTTAGTAGTAATATACATACCAAGTTTCATAAAATTCGGTCCAGCCGTTTATGCGTGAAAAGGTAACAAACAAACAAACAAACAAACAAACATACACGAAAGAAACAAAATGCAGATATGGTGTCTATGACATGTGAAACGAAAAGTTATCGTGAAATTTCGCGAAAAAAATGAATGTACAGACAGAGGTTACAATTTTATATATATATATATATATATATATATATATATATATATATATATATATTTGTCTGTTACCGCACTAGCGGCCACAATTTTTGTTTGATCGTTACCAAACTCGATATTTAGTCGGTTTATTTAAAAAGAAAGATCAAGTTCGTTTACGACTGAAATCGGACCACGGGGGGGGGCGATTAAAGGGGAGGAGTTTCGAAAATTCGAAATATCTCCGTTACTAGTCGTCGGATCGAAAAATTGTACAGAATCAATCTTATTGACAATTAAATGTACTATAAATATTGTTCTATACATTTATTCTGTATCTTGAATATTAACCGAGATATTTGCATTTGTATTCTGCGTATGGTATGTTCGGACTTTCCGCCGAGAGCTCTGGCGGCCGTTTCCATAACTATCCGTCCCTCTTGAATAGGTTTAGAGGTTAGGTTAACTGTGTTTTGGGGCTAGAAACTACTGGGTTATTACGCCCTAAATAATGTTTTAGGTTTAGAGGTTTCTTACTACTACAGTTGTTATTAGGCAGATTTCTCTATTGTAAAACTTCACGTCGGAAATCTGCTTAGCTTACGCAGCCCCTGCGTGACGGACTTTTTTTATACTTAAATATGACGTATAGTTTTCATGGGAGCAGAGAGAGCGGGGGTATACGAGTAGAGAAGTGTCAAAATAAAACCCTCGAACTATCTGCGATGTTATGAGTCGACACGAAAAATCTTACATAACCAATCAAGTTAAAAAAGTGATGTTCTGTGATGTCCAATCATTAGATCTCTAACTCAATATTTGCAAACCTAAACTTTTCAGTCTTCTGTGACCCCCCACTCCTACTTACGCGATTTCGTCTTCGAATTCCTGAGCAACTAAAAATCTCATTTCCAGTTTAATTTCCTCACAACGTATACTTCATTTTCCAAAAAAAAAAAAAGAAAAGTAGAATAGATGGCAGTAGGTTAATGGCGCATCCTGGTGTGAGAAATCTACTGAGATTACGCAGTCCCTTCGTGCTGGACTTTATTCCTTCAGGTGAAGACAAATTTCGTAGTTGTGCCGAGCTGCTTACATCCTTTAAGAAAATCTGCTATTGAGGTTGTCCCCAAGGCTTGATTTTGTGAAGTATTTCTTCAAATACCCATCGATGTCCATCGGGGCATGACGAATTTGAGGCCCCTTTAAATTATATATATTTACATGCACACGCGCATACAAATGTCCTGTTACCGCTATAGTTGTTGACATTTTTGTTTGATCGTTATCAAACTTGATATTTAACCTTTTGATGTAAAATCAGTCATGGTCAAAGCTCTTTGAAGCCTGAAATCGGTCCTGTGGGAAGGGGTGTGTAAATATGCCAAACTGGAAATCCGTTCCTTTTTTATGAATATGGTCGAAAAATCGTATAGACCCAATCTTATTGTAAATTTAATTTATTTATTTTTATTTACAATGTTTCTCTATCTTGAATATTTTTTTAAAATACAAAGCACGAGTTTCCGGCTAGCAACGGGTGCATTTCGAACAAGCCCAATAACCAGCCTTTGTGTTGAAGCAAATGAATTACCATTGGAGTATAGTCGAATGATATTGTACGTACATAATATTCTCAATGCAAAATTCTCAAACTCTCCCTGTGTTCCTAACAACGACCAAGAACCTTCAATATAGAAGTATACAGCAAATCCTTCAAAAAAATAAAAAAATCTACCAATACGATTCGTCAAATAAACATACATTACTTCCATTCAAAGAACAAATATTTACACAAAATATACTGAAACATATTATCCTTGGACTGAACTTTGACTCAACACTAACACATTACTCTAAAACTTACCCGACTTTTGAACATCATTACCAAAAACATTTTACTTTCTCTACTAACAGACAAGAATCAAGATCTATTTATTAACACGGGCAAACCGGACCAAGAAGTAGGGACAGCTTCTTAGCTTAGCTAACTTTCGTATAAAGCTGCCAGATGAGACTAGTATACATACAGCTGAGCTTGAAGCCCTGAAACTTGCGATAGACAATATATCTGAAACTACGGACAAAGACATCATAAGTTGTTTGATACTAAATTCATGGCAGAAATCGTGGATTGCCACTCCAGGCTTCAAGGTTTTAAACATATTCTTCGTGAATGGTATTCCTCAAAAAGACTATTTAGAAGAGTAGAAGTAGTCTTAACAAGGTTATGAATTGGCCATTCACGGCTGACACACTCACTTACTAGAGAAGACGAACTCTACTGCCAACACTGTAACTGTTGACTTACTATAAAACATATACTTACTGACTGCTATCTAAGGACTCACATAGACCTACCATACACTTTGACTGAATTACTACATGACTGTAGCTAGTGCATAGACGTCATATTTCACTACTCAAAACTATACAACACATTCGAAAAATTATAATGTAGGACAATTTTGAATATTTATGCAGAAATTAACATAATTACGTAAATATGTAAACTATCGCTCAATCGCCTCTGTTGCGAAATGTGATTATAATAAGAATAAATAAATATCTTGAATATTAACTCAGATATTCGCATTTCTACATCGGCCTTCAGTAACGCGCCTTCAGTAGTTTCAATAAACGCACTTTAATAACAAGCCAATATATCATGAAACGCCTTATTCCAAGCTTAAATACTAAATACTGTTTTCAATGGTCCTTTATTATGTGAGATACATGCAAATATGTAGTATGTTGAGGTCATCAAGTAAGATTTTACAGTTTTGATTCAATAATGTTTTCATTATACTGTTAAAATAACATGTGTTTTCAGTGTATCGTTTGAGTACGCAAAGTGATACTTTTCTTTACTAGTACAGAAAAGTAACAGCTGTTATTGGAATATTCCTCATTATACTATCATTCATTGTATATTGCATACTTACTTAACCTGTATTTATTAAATCAAAACATATGTTTCATATTTTAGAATTCATCTTCTGATTTTTTTATAAGAATAAAAATATTAAAATATTTGCCTTATTTCCTTTTAAGAATAGGTACAGTATAATGAAAAGTCATTTTCAACATACGTACGAAAAGTATCTTTTCTGTACTCGGTCTTATTACCGAACTCGGCTTCGCCTCGTACGTGAAACTCGACCTCGTACAGAAAAGATACACTTTGCGTACTAGTGATGAAAATAACTATTATTTCATATATACCATACTCGATATATACATTTTTCGTTTAACACTAAAGATCACATTAGTTAATGGATGAAATTTGTACGAGGAAGAGGGGGGGGGGGGTGAAAGGGAGGCACAAAAGAAGATGAAAAACACTTTATTAAAGAATTAAGTGTGGTTGCTCACCGCGGTACAGAGTTTCGAATAGTACAAGCTAGGTGGGCAAAATTATTTTTCTGTATTTTTACATAAGGACATGAGGACCTTGGACTTAGTACAACAGCGACTACCAGGTTAAACTAATTACTCAACAAGCTCAATGCACACAAACAAACTTATTATACGAAGACATAGTGAGACATACGCCACCGAATCCTAAACAAATGACAATCAGAATGGATGGAAGTAAAGAACCACCTCCGCAGTATCAAAAGTACTATTGAGGAGTGCCATAGGAGTACTAGATGGGAGGAAGTTGTTCTTGCCAGACCCAGGATCGGCCACACATACCTGACACATAGACACTTCATGACAAGGACTCATAACCCTATATGCAAATACTGCAACAAACACCTTACGATTAAACACCTACTGACAGACTGCATCCAACGAAAAAACCTTCACATACTCTACGATATGACAGAACTATTAACTGACAGTAGCCAATATTCTCCACAAATAATAACATATCTAATACACATAAACATTTACAAAAACATATAGCACATAATAGAATAGGTCTACAGCATACTTAAAATGATTTAAAAGGGCTAACTTTTATTATATTCTTTAGACAAAGCACAGATATGTGAAACAATCAGTTATTAAAGGAATATTTTCCATAATATAAAAATAAAGTACAACAAAGATAAGTGCATGAGGGAGTAAATATATTATTCAAATTATGCCAATCGCCATCGCCACAGACCAAATAATAAAATAAAAATAATTAGTTTCAACCAATTAAGTAATGTAATTATAAAAAGATAATATAATTAATTACAAATTGAATCAAATACGATTGCAAGAGGAATAAGTAAGAAATAATAATAATAATGCGAATCTATATTTAATGCGAAAGACAATTTACATGGTAGATACTAAATAAATACAAATTTACGATTATTATATGAATAAAATTTTAGTAGTTCAAAGAAAATCGGAGTATCAGTAGTATATATAATATAAAATTAACAGGAAACTGATTCGTTATTTAACAACTCTTCAGATAGGCTCTCTTCATTTTAGAGCAGATTTAGCAAAGGACGAAGCTCTACTCTCGGAAAGTACTGTAGAAAAAAATGTTGAACTTGAGTATACTTGCTATAACACATCTTATTATTAATGGGAATGTTGCAGCTATTAATTATAGAACCTTTAGTCCAGTTACAAATTGGAATATGTCATTACCATTACTTGAAAGTTTCAAAATGTGGAACAATTTTCATTCATATTAAAAACTTTTTTTTAATATAGTTTGATTATCAGAAGATTTGTTTAATTGGAAAAATTAGCACTTAACAGCACAAATAATTTCCATTCAACAATTGATTAATATAAAATCTATAACACTTTTGTGTAACCAATTTTGTGTGGTTGAAATGATGTCTGAAGTACAACTGATTTATTCTATTGCAATGGATACATATTTTTGGATCCTATTACTCACGGATGGAGTGCGTCGGTGGAGATTTTTTTTTTTTTTTCATTATTCAAATATAATGTTTTAGAATTCTAAACATGACTTTTGTCCTCCTAGCTTGTCTTAATTGAAAGGTGAGTTGCAGACTACACAGTTAAATTGTGGATCACATGACATTAAATAAAATGCTACTGAAATAAGAATTCAGTTAAAATAAAAATAATAAGTTTGCCCCAAAAATTAAACTTTTTTTTTTTGGTTTGTGCCTCACATAGATGGTGATTGACAAGATCTCTGTTAGAATAATATATTTATTCCTTCAAATTAAACTAAAAAAATATATAAGAATATAAAATAAAAATATAAAGAAAATAAAGTACGTCACTCAGGGGCTGCGTTAATTAAGCAGATTTCCCACAGTAAGGTTTACAACAGATAAATCTACACACTGGTAACACCACCCTGAATGTTAAGGGAATAAATACAAAAGGTGTTAAATCATTCAGTCAATTTACAAGTTAATAATATCTACAACGGAAAGCGTCTGAATTGTAAACAAACAGGACCCCAATTTCGCAGCACTGAATGGATAGAATTATTCTATACCGGAAAGATGAACAATTAATGAAATATATCTGAATATAGCATATTAATTTAATTGATATCTATTTACTATAGCTAGTGGAGTAATTTGAAATGAATCAGAACAATTTCTAACTCAATCACTCAGACTTTAGTATTTAGGGGGGGGGGTGAACAGAATGTATTGTTTCTATCTCGTGTAATAAAAGTTTGTTGAAAACAATATGTCGTATTTAACCTTTTAATGAAGTAGTTCATGATTTGACAGCTTATTATTAATATGACACTAGTAGGAGTGGGGGTTTGCCGAATGCTGAAAACTACGAAATCCAAACATCTCGGTTAATACTCATTACATGAAAAATATGAATAGAACAATATTTGTAGTAAATTTAATTATCAATTTTTAAATTAAATTTAAAGTTCCTATACAATTTTTCGATCCGACGTATAGTAACGGAGATATTTCGAATTTTCGAAATTCCATCTCTCTATGGCACGTGGGAAATTTGTTTAGTTTGGGTAACCACTGAGTGACGGACTTTTATTTATGGGTATAACATGGAATGATTTAACATGGAAGCCGCTGTGATCTGTGTATGTTAAGTTTTGTTATATAATGAAAATAAAGGGCATATTTTTAGGAATAAATCAATCGGGTGAAACTCCTAACAGTAAATTTGTTGCGTGGAGATTAAATTGCTGGCATCTGTGAATAGTTGCTGTACTGTTGCGTGTTTGATCCAATCGAGTCGAGACAGCTGCTTAATGATCGATACTTAACAAACTTAACCTACTATTCGGTTGTAACCTTCCCAATCCATGTTTGAGTTAACACTTTAGAATGGATGAATTTATTAGTGATGATATTATTGAGCCAATTGGTTTGGGTTGTTCTTTAGAACGATTTACAGAATGGAAAGAGATTTTGGATATGGTAACTTCACTAAAGGAGAAGCCAGAAGAGCTGCCAGAATCTCCTTCTAGAGCTAATAGTTATGAAAAGTCATGTGAAAGATTTAAATATATTGTTGATCAGTATAAAGAACAGCCTCATCTCTTGGACACTCATATAGAGGAAATTCTAGATGAGATCATTTATATAATTCGAAGTGATGACATTCCTGAGTACAATAAACACCAGGCTTTCAAATATATGCGTCTCATAACTAATGTCAGAGGAATTAAAAAGATTCTGCAGCATTTACCTCATGCTGTATGTATTGACTTTCATTGTTTTTTATTTACTTATGTATATAATATATTTTGTCTTTATATGTTTGTATTATTCCCTTTGAATTAAGGCTTCAGATTTTGAACCAGTACTTACTATGTTGGAAGCTCAAGATGAGAAAAATAGTGTGAACTGGGAAACTAGATATTGTTTATTACTTTGGTTGTCTATCATTGTTAAGATACCATTTCACATGTCAAGATTGGATAGTGATGATGTTGATAAAAGTAATACAATCATTCAGAGGTAAATAATTTTCTATTCATATTTTGATGATTTCTCTAGGGTAACTGAGATACAATAACGTTATAATTTGCATACAAATACTGACTAACCCGTACCATCAATCAGTATATATATATATATATATATATATATATATATGCTATTGAGGGTGTGACAAATCATAAGTAGCAGTGTAGGATTACTGGCGGCTGCAAATGCGAGAGTACAAATATTTCTATAAATAGTTTTAGTAGAGAAAAATGTTCAGAACAGCAATTTAGGAAGCTACATATATTATTAACAAGTTTAGTTACGTAATATTATTTGATCTTCCCCTAATCTACCCTCAATAATGCTGAACATATATATTTCCATTATACAGCCCCCCCCTCCTCCAAGTAGGATTTAAAAGGAGTCTCCTGGTTCAGCTTAGAAACAATCAAAACAGAAATTGATGTTACTAGAGTGTTGATTGATAAATATATGTATTTAGACGTATATACAAATTTGAACAACCTCATTTTTGTTATGTATGAGGTAGGGTTTAATTATATTTGGAGGAAACTTGTAAATCACATCATGACATACTTAATAGCAGATTTCCCTAATAACTGGTGACATTCTTTGCATTTCATTTTAGATTCTGAGATTAATATAGTATGGTTCATAAAATAAATCTTAACAAAAAATGAATTGGCTAATTCGTTTCTGGAATGATGTTTTCTTCATTACTTTTAGTTTTTTTTTTCTCCATTGTAATACTAATTTGCTTTTAGTTTAATGGTTGAACTACAATTATTCTTGAATGTAACTTGTTTCTTTAGGCTCTTTATTGTTTGTAAGAAGTATACTATGGTTGGAGATATTTGCAGAGATGCTTGTGCTTATTTGACTTCACAGTTTCTAACTAGAACTGACACAAAGGACAAACTGCTTCCAGAATATTTGGATTGGGCTTCAGAGGTAAGTGTAGTTTTAGAATTTCTCTCTTTATCTTCTTTGATGATGAATGTCTATTTGTGTGGACATATTTTATTTTATTTTTTTGGTTTTCTTTTTAGATGATAAGCAGTGAAAACTTGGGATGGGCTAGGTTTGGGCCAATGTTGGCTCTCGCTGCCATTCTGAAGTATGGAAAACGAGAAGATTCACTCCCTCATGCTCCTAAGTTGCTGAAAACTATAATGGCCATGAATTGGAGGAGTGAGCCTTACCGTTTGTGTCGCAAACTCGCTATGAAAGTTATTCAGCGAATAGGTATTCATCTTATATAGTATTTTATAAGTCGTCAGAAAACAGGAGATTAGAAGAGCGTGGTGATATAGTTTCCATTATTATACATTTTCTTGTGAATTACTTTTGAATGTAAACTATTCTCAATACTCATGAGTAATTACCCAGTGTTTTATGCAATCACTTGTTTTGTTTACTCATTTTTATATTCCATGGTGGAATATTTTTATGAGTCAAATTGTTTTAGTCTTATTTTTAATGTGGAGCCTGCATATTTAGATTATGTTATTTATTAACATCCACTTTGTGCTACTACGGCTAATTGGAACGGATTATCTACACATTATCACCCTTTTATACCCATGGTGGAACTAAATATTTCATTTAATGAGCACGTCACTAAATAAATTCCTATTCCCTGGCAGGGAATCAAACTCGCTACTCTAGGTTTACAATGAGAGGTTAAGGCTACCGCTTTAACTCACTTGGCTAACCAAAGACCCTGCATATTTCAAGGATCAATGCCTATATAGCAAAATGTTATAAAATGATTTTATTTACAAGTTATATAAATTTAACATACACCATATAATTAACTATTGTGATTAATACCAATAAAATTTTATGTTGGTCTTAATAAATTATGAATTCATTTTTCAACTCACTTAAAAGCCTGAAATCCTAGATGCTTAACTTAATTGAGTGTTATACTTCGTAGAAAATAATTGATTTTATCACTTATATTTTTGTTTGTTGTATATTTTTGTCATTTTAATTCCTTATAAATCTTATCGTTACTCTGAGCCTCTAGAATTCTTTTAGTTTTTTTTATTTAGTACATTATGGTTAGTATAACATTGAAAATCGACTAATTTATATAATATAATTTATTTTTCCTATCACTCACATTTGAAGTTTAAAACTTACTATACTTTGCCATAACAGCCTCCTTCAAAGTTTTTGTGTATGAACATTTCATTACTCCCTAGCTTGTGGGATTCTTATTTAATGTATGCTACTTTTTAATAATTGAATCCTCAGTTATTATGTGTAAGAATTGATTTTCGTTCTATAAGTCTAATGGTTATTTTTCATGCTGATCATTAATTATGTTTGTCATTTTCATGGTGTCAGCTTCTTTAAAATAGCTCCCCTCTTTCAGTTAGACAGCTTTTATAGTTTGATTTAGGTCATGGCTACGAACGATATTCAATAATGGCAGAAGTTTATGCTGCTTGCCTTATTTAATACCAAATTTCCAATGTGGTTGTATAGTGTTTTAACTTACCTTACACCATGTCAATTTTTAAATGGGTATTTATTTGTGAAATACTTTGGATTGCACTTAGTGAACAGTATTTTTCAAGTAACTGGATTCTTTCTCCCTCTTATTGCAAAATATGAATATTTCATAAATGAGGGTGACCTGTAAAGGTGGTAATTATAGTAACTCTCCCTGTTACTCTTAGAGCTTGTTCACACACACATGCGCACATGTGTGTGTGTGTGTGTGTGTGTGTGTGTGTGTGTGTGTGTGTGTGTGTGTGTGTGTGTGTGTGTGTGTGTGTGTGTGTGTATATATATATATATATATATATATATATATATATATATATGTAAACATTTTTGGTATTTTGATTCTGTTGGTAAATTGATTCAGTTTTACAGATGGAAGAAAAATGTTTTTGGACTGAGCTATTATAAAAATTGGGCCACTATTTAAATATAAATTTGATAAAAATCATTACAGAGAACTATGCAACAAACTAACTACACTCACACACGCACAACAACAAAAGCAATGGTAAAATTATCTGCATGTTTTACTTTTTGCTCTTCTCAAATCCACATGGCAGGGGTAAAGATTTTAATATCATTATTTTTCTTGTATATATATTGTTACACACATATTTTTCTTTATTTTGAATATCAACCAAGATATCAGTTTTTAGTTTTCTGACTTCCGTAAACACCATTGCCACTCATATAATATTAACAAATAAGCTGTTACACCATGTAACACTTTATTTGAAGCTTAAATACCAAATATTGTTTCCTTTGAAAATTTTCTGTGTGAGTTAGATATGCAAATATTTTTGTCACACTTGGTCACACAAACCTTCACTAAACTGAACAAATAGCCGTTATGATGGACAAATGCAGCTTTAGTGGTTTAGAAGGTCCAAGGTTAAGACCAAATCTGTCCAATCCAAAGACCTCCAAATCTGTCATGATGCATATTTCCAATCCATATTTGGTCAATTTTATTTTTAACCCTCACTTATCCTTACGAGCTTTTTTTACAGGGCTAACGTTCTTGAAGGCTAGGGTTATTGCTTGGCGATACAAACGTGGGAAAAGGATTCTGCCTACCGATATAATGCAGTGGCCGACTGGAGACCATTTGAATACTCCGGGGATTAAAGTGAAAGAAGAGGATGAAGAAGAGGAAGACGATGATGACTTAGAAGTTCCCGGTGAAATGGAGGACATTATAGAAGAATTAATTCAAGGCCTTCGTGATCCAGACATTACAGTCAGGTATTCGCTAGCATTTTAGAATTATTTAGTTACAATGAAATTATGTTTTTTCCATAATAAAAATTATAGTTGCGTTCTTTTTTGTTGTACTCGGTGAAGTTGGTGATAAAAAATCAAAAATACTACTGTGCTGATTTTCAGTAATTTTAGTACCTTTTTCGACCCCTAGAATACATATATAAAATCAAATTACAGTAGTTAATTTTTTATAAAATATACATGTGAAAATATAAACATATCTGAATTACATTAACAAATTCTACATCCAAAACTGTAATTAATAATGATAATAATTGGATCTTGTGCAATGCAATTCATCATATTTTTATATATTACATGTGTTTTTAAAAACAATTGACTACTGTAATTTGATTGAATTTTCGAATTCATCATGATCTAAAGGCTACTATCCACTTGACCGAGTACTACAAAAAAGAATACAATTAAAATTTGAATAGACTCAGCCCATTTTGTTATAATAATAATAATCATTATTATTATTGAATTGCTCTGAATTATGATGTCATGCAACATTTATTAAAATAAATATAGCATTATCTTCTTTCGTACAAAACTGAACATTATTTTTCAGTGGAAAACCAGAAGATACTCTAATTTTGATAAGACATCATATGAAATATATATGGCAGGAACAAACATGCTTCTTACTTTTAATTTTTGATTGGTTCGGTTATGTTACTGTTATTTTCACCACCTTACTTCAATTAATTTAAAATAGTATTTGATTTTCTATTACAATGTTCCATCATCAATTCGTTCATGAAGTGCACCAGAGACTCATGCCCTCAACAAATGTAAAAAAATTAAGCTACTGTCGAACTGTTTTTAAATAAAACTTCTTTTTTTTCTGTGAGAAACATAATGAGTCTGATGGGCTTTGAACTCTGAATTCCTGGATATCTCAGCCACTGTGGTATTAACAGTCCCACATATGTAATTTATGACTTATTCCCATTTATGGCCCCGTACTCCCTGCCCCAATGAGTCAATTCTTGCCCTTTACAAATTAGAACTCGCTTTTCCGGTTAGAATCTTTTACAAGAATATTAGTTTCAATATTTAAAAATATCTGGTTGCAAGAGAGCACCTGTCAGATTTCATAATTCAAATGATACCTGATCTGTCTGATCTCTAATTCAAATGTGTTTTTGCCACTTGTTTACTATGATTTGTCAAGATTTGGAGGATTTTTTTATGTAAGCACCCTCAATATAACAGCTCCTTTCCTGAAGGAAAGCCACTAAAAGAACTAACAGTTTTTTTTATCAAATTTAACTGTTCTCTCCCCTTTATGGTTATAATTTTACAATAAAATAATATTCATTTTTAATAATAGTGTGACCAGAAGTAACAGTTATATGTAGCCATATTTTTTTAAAGGAAATCTTGATTGTTGGTATGATAATAGCATTCATTACTTTGTTTTCATTAAAAGCCACAACATTTTCTCAAGAAAAATCAATTTAGAAATAAAATGGGAAAGAAGTCGTTAAAGCTATTTATGTATGTATATTTCTATACTGTTTTAATAATTTGATCGTTATAAATAAAAATATAACATTTATTTAGGTGGTCTGCAGCTAAGGGGATTGGGCGAGTAATGGGTAGAATGAGCAAGCAGCTGGGTGATGATGTTGTTGGCTATGTGACGGACCTCCTCAACCCCAGGGAGAATGACACTGCATGGCACGGTGGCTGCCTCGCCTTAGCTGAGCTCAGTAAGTATTTTATCACAACCAAACTTTTACTCTTATTCTGTAGATATTTGCAATTGGCAAAAAGTACTACTTAAATGAATTGTTATATTAGTAATAGTACCAGTCGTCAAAACTACCTTCAGATTTTTTTTGTTTTTAAGTAAATTAGGATTAAAAAATAAGAGAGTAGATTTCAGTTGGACAGTCATTTACTTAATATTAACAAGATTGTTATTATTTGTTTAAAAATTTAAAATCATGTAATTAAAGTAACTAAAAGATTAGGCACCAGGGTATTTTATTTGAACTAAAATATATTCTCCCATCAATAAATCCTATCTTACCAATAGATACTTCCATTTGGTTCCTCAGTTTCCTCGTTGTTTCCCAACTTGTGGGAGTTTCTCAGGATGGCATCCCAAGTCCCTTCTTATTTTTTATGTATACTACCTACCCCCATCACACCATGAAATATCTCTCCACACGTACGCTGATGATACTTTGATTCCAACTTCATACCCAGACCAAATTTTGGCATCTACATCACTGCAAGAACACCTATCTCTTCTCGAATCCTGGTTGAATCAATGGAGGATTAAGGTTAAGAATGATAAATCCAGCCACATTCTACTTCCCCATCAGTCTGCTAGTCTACCATTTACTCCCCATATCATTTCAATTTCTCATAAATTGCAAATAAAGTACCTTGTACTAACTTGGAAACCTCACATCATGCTTATAAGACAGGAACTCTTACTAAATAACAGGTCTAAATTATCACTAACAAACGACTGATATACATAACAGTACTGAGACCGATATAGACATACAGAGTAAAACTCTGAAGATCCTCCAAACTAACAAATTCCTGCAAGATTCTAAATACTCAGACAAATCATAGATAGACCCTTTTATGTATACAAAATTTAATTTTAAATTATATAATGATCCAAATGTCAAATTAGTCCACTCCCTTGCAAAATCTTAATATCAGAAATTCTACTCTCTCCTTTCCAAGCCTTTCCAAAATCCTTCCTTGGGGTTTTGAAATCCAGACAGAATTTTGTATTTGAGTAGGTATAGAATTGATCGATTATCTTGTTGTACAAAATATTTGTATTCAAATTTGTATTTTCTCTACAGGCTTGTTTCAGGCATATTTTATTCAAATTATTTTTAGCAGATTTTTTAAAACTGGAAATCAGGTGTTGAGGTTGTATTCAGGATACCATTTTTGAATAATTTTTTAAAATATCTACCAATTCCATAGATGAATTATTATGATTTTAACTTTCTTCATTTACCCAAGCTTTTTTTAATAGTTATTAAATTCTTGTTAAAATTATAGGTAAAAGGGGCTTGTTATTGCCTTCAAGACTCTCGGAAGTAGTTCCCTTACTTAAGAAGGCTTTGCTGTATGATGAGCCGCAGGGGCATACTTCAACTGGTGGCCAAATCAGGGACGCAGCATGCTACCTAGCGTGGACATTTGCTAGGGCTTATGACACCAGCATTTTTGCTCCACACGTCCCAGATGTTGCCACTGCTCTTGTTGTCCTGATGTGTTTCGACCGTGAGGTAAGAACAGATTTAATTAACATGTTCAGTGCAGACTTCAAAAAAGTGGTCTATCCACAAGTGCGACACGGGGTCAATTGACCCCCTGGTGCAACTATCCTCAAGTGCATCACGCGGTCAATTGACCCTGTACTTATGTCCCCTTTTAATGCGCTACTACCACTCGTAAAATGAACTAAATTGCTATATTCAAACATTTTTTTACTCTCATGACAAAAAAAAAAATATATATAACAATAATATACATCAAAATATCAAAAAAATAGACATTTTCGCCCTTTCCTCAAAACTGAATAATAAGAGGACATTTGGTCGCTGAAGTCAACACCTTTCTTGGCTTTATTGTCGTCAAGTACACATTGAGGTTTTTTTTTAATACAGTTTTCTTTAAATAACAGAACAAGCGGGTCAGAGGAAAAGCACGGGAAATAACACGGGGCTATATGACCCCTTGCCAGACTTGAGCCCAAATACCACTCTCCAGGTTGGCACGGGGTCATAAAGCCCCGTGCATTTTTCAATGATATACAACGTATTTTTTGGATTTGAAATACATAAACGTACTATTTCTAATTATATTTACTTGTACAAAGCAAACCGTCAAAGTATTTTTTGAACATTTATCTTCAACAGACAGTTACATACATTTGACCCCGTGACACACTTAACGTGTTTATTAAAAAACTTAACAGATTTATTAAAAAAAAAACTTATCAACAGGACTGTAGAAATCTGAAGTGGAAGATGAAAAATAACAATTCCCACAACCAAACCAATTACTAAGAAATTAAGGAAGGGGGAAATTTTGCATTAATCAACTGATCAAAATGAAATGTGTAAATTTATTCAAAATTAAATGATGAAGAAAATATTAACAAATATGTTTAAACCAAGAAACACACCTTTTAAATAATAAAAATGGGGATAACTTATATCTAACTACAAGCAAGTTACAAATGTTTTTACTTAACTTTACAAATGTAGATTTCTAATGCAGGCCAGGCTTTAGGAGATGCTATCTGCTCGATTGAATGCTTTGGGATTAGTGAATTTCGACCAATCTGGATCTTGCTAACCAACTGAATCCTCTCTCTTTAGCTACTCCTTATATATATACCCTCAGCCCTAGTGTCCATTGTCCCCACCATTCAAAATATGCTGAAAATAGCTCTTAAACATAATTTTATTATCGTAATTCGTCTCGCAAAATGTTTATCCATATCAAGAGAAGTGAATGTTATTATATATAAAGTTAATTGCAAAAGTGCCTGGCCACATGGGGGCTTAACCTGAAATTAGATAAAGCTCTAAGTTTCAGATAAAAAACCACCCCTAAAAAACAGTACTTTTTACAGCTCTTAAATGATATTATAAATGAGTATTAACCAGGTTTAACAGAACATATAAAATCTAGGATCATTTATTACAGGAACTTGTAAACCAATCTCAAATTATTATAGGACCATGAAAGTACAACAGTCTATCATTAATCTGAACTAATTAAAAGAAAACAAAAAAAAAACAGGACTTTCGAATTCGCAAAACGTTCAAATTACTGTACAGGAAGGGGGGGGGGACTTTCATAATAGCCAGTTAATTTATAAACTAAAGTTGTATATCACAAAAATTTATAGTTTTCTTACTGTGAGGGGGAGTAATATTATTAAGAACCCATCAATTTATAAACACAAAATTGTAACTAAAAAATTTAATATTTATTCTAGTTATAAATTTGTTAAGTATTTTCTCCTTTGCCATCTAAAAATTTTGGTGGTATGGATATTGAAAGTTAAATCTACCTAAAATTTTTTTAAAAAAAAGCACACATTTTTCTTTACATATAATCATTTACACTGCATAGTTTCATTATCTAAAAATGTTTACAATTCATTGCTGTGATTATTATGTTGAATATCAGGAAGAGGAACTTTATTAATGAATTTATTTATGAAATTTTTATATTTGTCGTAGTGAAAAAGGAATGTTTTCATCAGATCTTCTTACCAAATATTCATCAAGCAGTGTTAATGCTCCTCTGTATAATTGCTTGGTTTATTTGTTAAGGTGAACATCAGAAGAGCTGCTTCTGCTGCATTCCAAGAGCATATTGGTCGGCAAGGTGCTTTCCCCCATGGCATTGATATCATTTGCGCTGCTGATTACTTCACTGTGGGAGTAAGGAACAATGCCTACTTGAACATTAGGTAAAGTCAAATAAATACCATTAATCAAAAATTCTAATCTTATTTATTATCAAAAACACCAATTGCATTATCTTAAAATTAATTTAAGTGCACTTATTAAATATTTAAAATCTTTGATGGAGTTGTAAACTTTATCCAGTTTGCATGACTAAAAGGATTTTAAAAAAAAAACAAATTTCTATATGTTTCAAAATTTGTAATTCAATTCTTCCTTGTGCAGCTAGTAATGAATAAGTAATGGGTTATTACAAAACAATGATGTATATTTACATTTTTATGTGTCTGTGTTTTTAATGAAAATGGAAATCTTCTTCCATGTACTTTTGGAAGTCAGATGGTCTTCTTGGTGTATTCTCTCTCATATTATGGTGACTTACAGACCAAAGATAGTTATTTCTTTATTCAAGTAGCTACCCAATTATCTCGCAGCCCAAACTCAAACCTTGTTGACAGCTAAATAAATGAGTGCAATTTTGGCATTTCACCTGGCTACTCTAGTAACCTTAACCCTCGTGCGAGTGGGAGACTTCTTAGGCCTGTTTTGTCTATATGAAATAATCAAAATTCTTTACTGTTAAAAAAAAGTCTGTCACTCATGGACTGCATAAACTAAGTAGATTACCCTTGAGCTGGTATTATATACTTGAGATCTCATCTCACCATGTACTTTATTTATATGCAAGAGCAGAAGTGGATGGGAGGGGGTGGGTACTGAAAGGCTGTAAACAAGGAAGTACGAATAACTCATTTAATTCTAGAGTAACAAAAAAATGCATAGAAAAACAAATGTAGACTATCAATATTTTAACAAGATTGGCTCTATAACATTTTACAATCCGACTCATTACAACCGAGATATATTTTGAATTCCCCCTTCTAAACCTTCACTATTCCAGGTGCTATTTCAGCCAATAAAAAATTTGATCTTTAGTCTCTGAAACAGTCAAATATCAAGTAATTTATAGATCAAATGAACATTTTTGTGACAAGAGCGTAAAATCTTAATTGATGACATCATCGGACACATTTTTTCCATGTATCTCGCATAATAATGATCTCTTGAAAACAATATTTGGTATTTAAGCTTAGAATAATGTATTTCATGATTTAACAACTTATTGTTAACATGACACGAGTAAGAGTGGGTTTACTGGTGACTGAAAACAAAAAAAACCCAATAGGTCGGTTAATATTCATGATAGATAAAATATATATATATATATATATATATATATATATATATATATATATATATATATATATTTATATATATATATATATATATATATATATATATATATATATAACATTTATAGGTAATTTAATCTTCAATAAGATTGGTCATATGCATTTTTCAACCGATGTATAATAATGAAGACATTTCTAATTTTCAAAATGCCCCCTCTAAACCCTCTTCCTCCTAGTCTGAATTTAGCAGTTATCAAAATTTATCTTTAGTTTTACATTATATATATATATATATATATATATATATATATATAATATATATAATATATATATTATATATTTGAACGGACCTCATTTCATAGGTACTATAGTGCAACCTCAATGACTGATTTCCCTTACGAGAAATCTGCTAAAACCTATGATAAATAAATGTTGCCTTCTTGTTGAAATAAACATCCAAACCCTTATAATGAGTTCCTACATTTTATAATCCATTGAAATCCTTGCCCAAACTTCAGCAGGCCTAAGAGGTCCCACCTCTCGTTCAAATTATCTTTTAAACTTCGCCCACTTGAGGGTTAATCACAAGCAACTGCAAACTCCTTTTTTAATGAAGTAATTTACTATTTTGATATAAATATACAAAATATTTATTTAATTTTTATCCGTCTTGGGATTTCATTTAATTATTTTTTATTTTCAGCGTCTACATTGCTCAGTTTAAGGATTACACTAATGCACTTATTGACCACCTAGTTGACATAAAAATAGAGCATTGGGACATTGCCATAAGAGACTTAGCAGCCAAGGTTGTATTTACACTTTCTTTATGAAATTACAATATATTTTTTTTTTTTTAATTTGACTGATTATTTTTAACATATAGCAAACTTTATTACTTTTTTATTTGTGGCAGTTCTTTAATCATGAGATTGTTGAGGAACACATTGAGAAATTTTTAAGTTTTAATTTTTTAATCAGAGGAAGGCTAAAATTCTAATGACAAATCCAAGTGTATAAATCTTTTTGATTTATACACTTTATTTTTCAGTGGAATTGCTGAATTCTTTGTGTGTGTGTTTTAATTAATTTGTAGCAAAATGTCTAAACATTGAGGCTAAGTTAAGGTTTATTACAGGCTTCCTTATTAAGGATAAGCACCTAAAATAATATTAATAATTTTATGTACTTTCAGGCTCTGCATAACTTGACTGATCATTCACCTCAGTATATGTTGGAAATTGTTCTGCCTACATTAATTCAGAAGACTAACACAATAGACGTGAATGTGAGGCATGGTTCTATCATATCAATCGGTGAAATTGTTTATGCTCTCTCTCAATTGAAAGGGCTCATTTTAGGTTTGTTTCATGTATGTTTTTAGTTTATACCTATACAGTGTGTTTTCCCCTGAGATTCTTACATTTGCATGATAAACATCCTTGCATGGGTCATCTCTATATGTTATTGGGCATTTTGAATAACAATGAACCTTCATTATTGTGTCCTAATCAAGTCAATGTTCAACAATAAACTATAGCATAACAGGTAATCTGGGTGTCTTAATCCTTTGTTGGGAAGAATTCTTTCACAAAATTTTTCCCATTTTTTGTTTTCTATATAAACCTTCTATTTGGGGTTTAACTAAAATAGTTTGATACCTTTTGAAATTACGAGGTGTGGCTATTAAATAACGAGACTGATGCTGTAAAACATTTTATTTTTATCTCATTCATTTTTACTTATTATCACCTTCAATATACCCCCCTCCTTTATCCCTACAATGCTCCATGTGAACCTTCCATTGTTCGAAACAGTGCTGGAAGTCTTTTTCTGTCAGCTCCTTCAGGACGCGTGCCGCTTTCTCTTCCACAGCTTCAACAGACTCAAATCTTGTTCCTTTTAATGCAGATTTCACCCATTGAAAATGACCCAAACTTACTGGAAAGGATAATAACATGTGACGAATCATGGTTTTTTATGTATGATCCTGAAACAAAGCGTCAATCCATGCACTGGAAGAGCCCATCTTCACCGAGAGCCAAAAAAGTTCGAATTTTCGATATTCATGGGATTGTGAACCTTCACTGGGTTCCTGAAGGTCAAACGATTAATCAACATTACTACCTTCACGTTCTTGCTGAACTCCGCGAAAGAATAAGGAAAAAACGACCTTGGAAGGACAAGTCATGGGTTCTCCACCAAGACCATACGCCGGCTCATTCCGCATTGTCTGTTAAGAGGCTTCTAGCCAAATCCAGCATCCCAGTGTTAGATCATCCGCCTTATTCGCCGGATCTTGCGCCGTGTGACTTCTATCTGTTTCCTAAGGTGAAATCTGCATTAAAAGGAACAAGATTTGAGTCTGTTGAAGCTGTGAAAGAGAAAGCGGCACGCGTCCTAAAGAAGCTGACAGAAAAAGACTTCCAGCACTGTTTCGAACAATAGAAGGTTCGCATGGAGCGTTGTAGGGATAAAGGAGGGGTGTATATTGAAGGTGATAATAAGTAAAAATGTATGAAATAAAAATAACATGTTTTACAGCGTCAGTCTCGTTATTTAATAGCTACACCTCGTATATATTAGCAATAATCCATTCAGGATTGTTTTCCTATTATTTTTTTAGAGAATTCTGAGAATTATTCTTGTTCTGAACATAATTTTTAATAGTAACAAGAGTAAATTGACATGTCATGTCTGGGAATAACAAATAAACATTGGATGTAAATTTCTATGGCTTTATTACACAATTTTCTTTTTTATTAACATTACTAATTAAAATGAATTCCATGAGATCATTGTCTCTGTCAAGGAATTATAGCCGTTTCTGAAAACAAAAGAAATTTTAATAATGCGAAAAGTCAATTATATTTTTGATAAAAACTTCTAAAACTATTTAGTTAATTTTACATCTAAATATAAATGACTTAATTACTTACATTGGGTTTTTTATCGAGAAATATGACCTTAATCCAATCTTTTTTGAAGGTGAAATGGTGGAAGGTCAATAGATGAAAAACGCATGAAATAATTTTCACTTATTTATTTTTCACTCTACATGTTTTGTGTCCTCCATGGCATCTCTGGCACTGATTATAAAAGACCATATCACCAAAGCAGTCAAAACTTCTAGTCTCTTTTATAACAAATCGGATTGAAAAATTGTGTATAAACACTATTATTGCTAATTTAATTTCCAATAAATGTTGTTCTATCTACGTTTTCTGCATCTTGAACATTAATCGAAATATTTGCATTTTTTAGTATTCGTTCTTTAGTAAACCCCCACTTCTACTCATCCAATTTTTTCTTTGAGTTACTGTCCTACTTAAAAACTCAAATCCAACTGGTATTTCTATTCCTGCTCATATAAATTTTGTACTACGGGAGAAATAGAGAGTAGATGGGGGTTTGATATCATCAGTGCGTTACATACTAGCCTGTGAAATCTCTTTAGTTCACGCAGCCTCTGTGATATGATTTTTTTTTCTTAATGGCTGGATTGCAAGTAAGTTCAAACATCTGTAGTCATATATATCACTTATTACGGGTATACCACCTGCAGGGTCAAGTGCCTCATTTTCAGTGCTCTAAAGTTCATCCCTATTAATATAGAATTTCCTTCTTATAGTTCACTATTTGTAACCAAACCACTGATGATAGATCTCTGCCTGCCCCTTACAATACTCCCAGTCTCTTTAAAATTGTCATTAGCTGCCAAGTTAAAAGATTAAGCTAAAAACAAAAACTAATTGACTTGTGTGACGTAGTACCACAATACCTCAATTGGTAGAGCTTAGGAATGTGAGAGGGTCTAGGTTCGAATCAAAGCCAGCTCAGGCATTTTTCTTTTGTGATTTAAAAATATTGGAGTTGTAATAAGTACTGATGACGTACTCATTAAGTAAAAAATAATAATGAAAATAAAAGTTGTGCTACCATTCCTCCCAAAGGCCTTAGGTCAAACTAAGTCTACCTTAAGTCAAAAAGTTATGTCACCACCTGTTTACAATAAATTCATAATTCGAACTTATAAAGTGTAGAGGATTTCCAATGTACTTATTTTCTAATTTATTTATTTTTTCTATGAATCAAGTATTTTTTATAGTTCATTATATTTCTTCCTTTCATGGCATGATTTGTGATGGCTTTTTTTTATTTTCTTGATTCATTTTATACTTTCTTGTGATTTAGTGTTATTTTTTAAATGTTATTGTTATGTTTACTATTTTGAAATATGTCAGTTTAAAGTTTTATTTTCAGGAATATGTATTAGATTATATGCAATATGTTTTATTTGAGAGATCACTACCCAATACACACACACACACACACACACACACATTTATATATATATATATATATATATATATATATATATGGGGCATGAACGTATTTAAACCAACTTGAGTAACATTTAATGAAAATTGGAATTTCTGTACTCAATTTAGCAATATTAAATGTGCATGTAAACTTAGAAAATAATAGAATACCTTATTGCTAAATAACCAGTTAAAATATTTGTTTATATTTTGGAAAGAGTTAATAGTCTAATAGTGAATTTAGTAAATAATCTATGCAGCAAGGAGGTGATACCTAATTTTATTATTCAATACTATGAATTTATTATAACCAAGTTCCTAACGGTTCAGTTCACTCTCCATCTTCTTGGTGTATAATTTGTTTGTTTGCAATTTGGAAAGGATAAAGAATTTACCAAGATTGTACTTATCACTTATCCAGTAGAACAATGATAAAAGTCCGTCACGCAGGGGCTGCGTAAACTAAGCAGATTTCCCACGTGAAGTTTCACAGTAGAGAAATCTGCCCAATAACAGCTGTAGGAAGGGATCTCTAAACCTATTCACGAGGGAGGAATAGTTCCGGAAACGGCCACCCGCACACAAACAATACAAATGCAAATATCTCGGTTAATATTCAAGATACAGAATAAATGTATAGAACAATATTTATAGTAAATTTAATTTACAATAAGATTGATTCTATACAGTTTTTCGATCCGACGCATAATAACGGAGATATTTTGAATTTTCAAAAATCCCCCCTCTAAACCCCCCCCTCCCACTGGTCCGATTTCAGCCATTAACGAACTTGATCTTCCTTTTTACATAAAACGATTAAATTCCGAGTTTGGTAACGATCAAACAAAAATTACGACCGCTAGAGCGTTAACAGACAAATATATATATAAAATTTCGAACGGACCTCATTTTCGTCATCTCCTGGGTAGGATCGATGGACATTTGAAGAAATTTTTCAAAACTCGCGTCATGAGTACGACCTCAATAGCTGATTTCCCTCAAGGGAAGTTTTAGTAAAATTTAATAAAATATTATTTGAGAAAATGTGAATCATTATTTTTTTTTTCAATTAATCAATAATCTCTGACAGTAGAGACTTGTTTTCTAATTTCACTAAAATTTTGCATTACTGGGATTCCACCAGATATCCCTTACATTCATGATGGCATAATACATTACCTTTGCTTTATTACTAAACTTTTGTTGCTATTTAATTTAGGAATAAAACCAGAAAAAAAGAAGCGATATGTAATTTCTAATCAAGATAATGGTGTTAAAACTTTCTTCATACATGTTATATCACTCAAATTTCAGGTAAAGAAATGAAATGTGCTATAGAGGATATTGTTAAAAATATGCGCAAGAAACAAATGTTCCGAGGTATCAGTGGTGAACTTATGAAGGTAGCTTGCTGTCAGCTGATTGACAGATGTTCACTGGCAAAATTTGAGACCAGCAGTGACCAAGTTGTGGGTAAGAAATGATTCATATTATCTTGCATACATTTCTTGATGTTATACTATTGAGGGTTACCATTTGTAAGTGAGTAATTTATAACAGTTTTTTACTATTAATTATTCTATTTAAATAAAGTTGAAAATATTCATTTATACCTTAATAAGGCAGCTAGGAACTGTACTCTTGACAGATTCATTACTGGTGGTAACGAAGGTTTTAGCTATCTGGCTGTAGTAATAGGTAGTGGGAGCTAGAAAAATATAAAAATCCACACAACCAAATCACTTACAAAGAATTTAGGATTCACCAACCAATTGACTCTTAATCAAATTTAAATAAATATAAGTTTATTTATACTTAAATAATTCACTAATATTAAATATTATAGTCAGAATGAGAGGGACATCTTTTAAAATAATATAATGGAGACACTTATGACTGATTAAAATACATTAAAAAGATACAGAACTTAGTTTGTAAGTCGTAGATTCTCTCAGGGCAGGCCAGACCCTGCTCTGTCTGAGGCATTAGCGAGCTGTTACCGACCATGGTCTTGTCTCTAGGATATCATTAGATCTTATTGTTCTAAGCCCTTGACGAATTCCCTTTTATATAGTGCCAACTCAAGGTGGACTTTGATCAAAATAGGTTAAAAAAAAAAATTTAAAAGTAATTAATTTATCTCAAATATAGTTGTGTATCAACTTCAAGAGATGTGAATATTTTTATAAAAATATAATGATGTTAACTACCAAAATGTTAGACCACGTGTGGATTTACCCAAAATTGGATAAATTCATAAATTACAGATATAAAACTTTACATTTAAATACTCATAAACTAAATTCTGGCATTTCTCAAAATATAAAATCATTAATGCGTGGCATATGTTATGCAATCTCAGATTCATTACAAGTGGGTGGCTTAAAAGTGTTTGAAATATTTCCTGTCTCTAAATTCCTATTGTCCTGATGAAAATCAAATTATGACATTTAAAAAAAAAACAATATGCATATAGTTTTGTCTTTATCAATTTATTTTGTTGTTATTTATTAAAGGTGTTGGCCTTAATCTGACATGGTAAACTTAGAGTGTCGAGTTCGATTCCTGGGAATGGGAATTTATTTAATGATGAACTCATTAAATAAAATCCTTAGTCCCAGCCTGGGTAGAAAACAGTAGTAACCTGTAGATAACCTGTCCCAATTAGCCTTAGTATCAAAAAGGGATTGCTAATAAAAAAAATTATTAAAGTCCATTTTGTGGTAATCAGATTATCTAGAGGTTAATACCCTTCTTTAGCTAAGAAGGAATTAAGGATTTTATTTAGTGAGCTCGTTACCAACCGGAGCCCCAATTTATTTGGTTGTACTTGCATTAAGGTTAAAATAAATGATTAGTGGATTTCCGAGATACATATAATTACAAAGCAATATATGGTTTATTATTTCATATATTAACAACAAAACTCATGAATAGCAAATGATTGTATTGTCAGTTGATGAATGTCATTCAGTTCTGTTGTTAAAAGTATAAGAAAGGAAGCCAAACTTGATATTTATTTTAAAATATTGTGCATATTTATTAACACCAAAAAAAAAAAAAAAAAAAAAAAAAAAAAAAGAAAAAAAAAAAGATACTAAAGTACTTTTCAATTTTAGTGTTACTTACATTGTATTTTAATACATTACCTAATTTTATTATTTTTTGGCAAGTTTTATTTAATTTGTATTAATATATTTTCCAACCTTATATAGTGTGTATCCACAATTGTCTTCTAAAATTAACATTTTGAAAAGTAACCTTTTTGTTATTATTATTTATTAACGTTCACTTTTTGCAACTCAGGCTAATTGGGACGGGTTATCTACAGGTTACCTCCATTTTCATAGCCAGGGTGGGACTAAGGATTTTATTTAATGAATTTGTCACTAAATAAATCCCTTTGCCCAGGCGAGAATCGAACTCTCTACACTAGGTTTGCAAAGTGAGATTAAAGCCAATGCTTAATTGCCATGAGACTCATGGCTCATGTTATTACCTTTTCGGCAGAGGGCTAACTTTATTAATATGATAATAATAATTCACAGTCTTTATTGTCCTCTTCAGCATGGTCCTGCTCAAGTCATGAAGGACTTAAAAACTTTTGAATATTTCTTGAATAAAGTTTGTAATTATTCCCTTTGAGCCAATGTTAGAATTCAAGTGTATCCTAGTTGTCGTGTTCTTATGCTTAAACTAGCTCAGATACCCAGCTTTGCCCGGGAATTGATTTGAGGCTGAATGGTGATGGTATTTTTTTGGTAAGGCTTTATTTTGCACACTATTTTGACATTCACCCATCCCAGTGTTTAGGGTTTATACCCGTTGTTGGTATTTGTTAATAATAAAATTAATTTTTTATGTAAGACTTCACTGTCCTCCATATTGTCATATTTCCCGTCTCCTGTGCATTATGCATAGATTTCAGTTATTAAAGACAAAATATTAACGTAGATTTGAATTAATTTTTCCAGGTGAGGTACCTGATAGTTCAAATTGGAATGAATTGTTGAGCATATCTAAATTACTTGCTCCACACATTGTTCCTGGAGAAATGTATTAAACAAAAGTTAATCTAAATAACAAAGTAAACAACTTTTGTTATGTGCATGTTTGTCGAAAAACAAATAGACAATGAAATATCGCGAATTTTTATTTCAGGCCTCCCTTATAACCCCCACTCCCGTTCTAATCTAAACATTTTAATATAGCTTATAATCATGGAAGAATTAATGCTAATTGACATACCGAGTTTTAAGTTCGGTTCAATCGTTAGCGCCCAATAAAATAGTTGACTCCCGCTTTAGTTTATAGTGTATATCTTGTTTATACTTTGTTAAAAGACAAAAATGAATATCACAAAAGTTACTCTAAATAACAAAATAAACAACTTTTGTTATGTTTATATTTGCCGAAAAAATGAATAGAAAACGAAATACCGCTATTTTAAATTCAGGCCTCCCTTATAACCCCCACTCCTGCCCGTCCCTAGAAATGTTGGTATGGCTTATTATAATGAAAGCGTTAGTACTAATACACATACCGAGTTTTATTTATTTTGGTTGGGTCTTTTGTCCCAAATAAAATTGTTCACTTCCACTATAGGTTTTAGTGTATATCTCGTTTATAATTCAGTATACGAAAAAAGTGTATATAACAAAAGTTACTCTAAATAACAAAATAAATAACTTTTGTTATGTTCATATTTGCCGAAAAACCAATAGGAAACAAAATATCGCTATTTTTATTTTCTGGCTTACCTTAAAACCCCCACTCCTGTTTGTCTCAGAGAATTTTAATATAGCCTAAAGTCTAAGTTGGGTTAGTAGTAATATACATACCAAGTTTCATAAAATTCGGTTCAGCCGTTTATGCTTGAAAAGGTAACAAACAAACATACACGAAAGAAACAAAATGCAGTTATGGTGTCTATGACATGTGAAACGAAAAGTTATCGTGAAATTTCGCGAAAAAAATCAATGTACAGACAGAGGTCACAATTTTATATATATATATATATATATATATATATATATATATATATATATATATATATATATATATATATATGTAGATTAAGAGTTGCATTCCTTTCTTTGTCTTTATCCACTATTACTAACTGATATATATTATATTTTTGAAATATTGTATTTCTTCCTCAGTCATACCATTCAAATTAATAATACAGAAATTTGTTATTTATCTACAATACTTATCCAAAAGAAACTAATGGGAAGTTGATGAATAGAGAGAATAATTTTTTATTAATTACATGTTTTTGTATATGTATTTTTTATCTTAGCCACATGTTGTCCATATGTTCTTGTAGTTAGTTAGCTTCTGTCATTCTTTAGGATTCTTTGTAGTAGTAGATATAATAATAAATTATGCCATGTTTGGGGTGCTGTGGTTGCCTTAGATGCTTAGGTTGTGGTCCTTGCTTTTGGTTTCTTCTTATAATTATAGTTTGTGCCGTTCTGGTCATTGCAATCGGATTATACTTTGGTTTAGTTCATGTATCAATAGGTTCAGAAGGAAATGTTACTACTGTCAAGCCTAAATAATAATATCATAAGTAAGAGCCCTATATTTACTTTTTAAAGTTTAATAATATTTACTCTAAACATATGTTAATTACTATTTTATAGCTTGACCTCAATTTTGTGTTTGAAGTTTAATTTTTGTTGTTTCTTTTTGATTGAATTAATTTGGTGAAGTTTTAATAAGAAGAAATGAAAAGTAATATTTTTGAATTTACTTAAATATTTATTATTTTTCTGATTATAGTATTTTAACACAAATATGAGTCATTAATGCATACATACACTGACAAGAATACTGACATAAAAATATTAAACCCACCTTTTAAAACTCCTGTTTGCATCTTTTTTCTTCAAGGAATGAGGGAGGTCTGGGTATATTTTATGACACATTAATCGTGAAATTTCTTTATTTAAACACTTAAGTAAATAATACAGTGTTAAATGATTAGGGTATGAATTCCTTCTTAAAGAACTTTTAGCTGACTTCCCTTAAGGGAAATCAACTAGCAAGTTTCAAAACTCTCTTCAAAGTATATGAATCCTACAAATGAGTTCTGTTCAAATATATCTATATTTATTGTTTTCCGATTAGTGGAAAATCTATTCATTGTATCATATTTGCAAATGACAATGCACTGGTGGCAATATCCAAAATAGAAACTATTAAAATGTTATGGGTCTTAAAAGACAACCTGAATAAATAAAAGTTTGTCACGCAGGACTATGACAACTAAGAAAATTTCCCACTTGTTAGAATGAAACAGGTCATCTCATCTCCTGAAGTAAGAAGTGTTAGCAAATAAAAATTTAAATGTATGCTAGAAATGAAATTTTTAGTGATTTATTTCCTTTAACTAAAAATAGATGATTATAAGGTTGAACACCTAAAAATTCAAATATCTCACTTAATTTTCAAGATAAGAAAAAAAATGTATTGAACAACTATTGTAGAAAGTTAAATTTATAACAATATTGGATATATACGAACATGCATTGGTTGTGGAAGTCTATGATAAAAATTACTACAAATTATTTTGTAAATTGTTTAACTACATTTTTATGTATACTAATAAACTCTATTTCTAATAACCCCTTATTTTGACCATTAACCATAATTCTTATTGATTTAAGTTTTAAATGTTGTTTAGAAGACTGGCAAGAACTAGTTGACGAATGCCTTTGTCACGAAGTGGGCAATATCAGGAATCATGCTGCCTCTGCTCTTCTTTCTCTCTGCTCGCAGTATTATCTACTTGACGGCTGTTCAAAGACCTCAAAGACTGATCCAATTATTGACAATTATGTTCAAAAGCTGAAGGCGAATGATGAGACTATAAGAGTAGGCCATGCACTAGCGTTAGGTAAGTACTCATTGGGGGGATTAGATCCTCCATTGAATATATATATATATATATATATATATATATATATATATATATTATTTATTTCCTTCCTGAAGTAACCCTACAGGAAGGGAGTTTATTAGCCACACGTCCCGTACAATAATTAGTACATAACGTGTGCTTGATAATTTTTTTTTTTAAACTATAATAACATAAAATATTTGTACAATAAAATTATTTACAACAAAGAAAAAGATAAAAAAAGAAAAGAAAAACATTAACAAATTTTGAATTCAATGCTGAATAATTAATTAATTAAACTGTATTTCAGTTTCAAATAATACAGGAAGTCATAAATTTCTTCAGCAAACTGTTTTAATGGTTTATTATGTTTATAAAATAATAATTTTTCCTCAACAGGCCAATTTTTTTGTCGGCATTTTAGTTGGGTTTTAAAGTTTTCTCTTTGGTCTGTTAGTAGTCTGCAGTCATAGAGCAAGTGTCTGTATGTCTGTTCAGTAGTAAAGTCGCAGTAACAGTTTGGTTGATCTGTTAGGCCAAAACGATTAAAATAAGAATTTGTTGTTCCGTGTCCGGTTAATAATTGTGTCAAGTAAGCTTTTACTCAACTGGCTTCAGTTGATATTAATTTTTGTTCTAAGTACTCTTTAATGTCTGGAATAAATATCTTTAAATGTTGTCCTTTCATAGTCGTATTCCATTTCTGTTGCCATGTGTTAATTGTGTCAGTAAGTAATTGTGTTTTTAAGTGAGATTTTGTTATTTTGTTGTAGCATTCTGGAATTTTGGTATCTTTTGACGCTGATTTTGCAGATAAATCAGCGAGATCGTTTCCCAAAATTCCCGAATGCCCTTTGATCCAGCAAAAGTGTATGTGTATATTATTTTGTTTAAGTCTTGTAAGTAACTGTCTGATTTTTTCTGTCAAAGGGTCATGAATTGTGTAATTTTGAAGTGATTGTAAAGAATTGTGGCTAGCAGTGTAAATGTTGTGTGTTGAAGGTTGTTTGTCGTCTATATACAGTAAACTATTTAAGATTGCAATTTTTTCTGCCTGATTATTGGTACACAGTTTTCCAAGTCTGAATTTTTGTATTTCTATTAGTTCATGTCTTTTAAAAACTACAAAAGCACAACCGACTTGGGTATCATCCTTACTGCCATCAGTATAAATGCTTATTTTGGCATTATTGTATGGATTTAAACAAATACTTGGATATAACGTCGGATGGAGCCAGTCCTTATAATGGATATCTCTTTCTATTTCTTCAGGCAGATAGTTCGAGTTGGCTGTTGAGGTTTTCAAAAGAGAGAATTGAGTTACGTACTGCTTTGCAATGAGATCTATTGGTATTAATTTACCTAATACACATGCTGCGTCATAAGATACTGTTTTAAAACCTTTTATTATTTTTAGGGCCATCAGTATATGTATATATATATATATATATATATATATATATATATATATATATATATATATATATATATATAACATGACAATGGCAGAAATACTTGAAATAAAAGTGTAAATCAGAGCACCTAAAAGACAATTTGCTGAGTTTTCTTTATAGTAATTTATTTTAAACTGTATCTTGTGGCTCAAGCTCTTCAACTCTTCTCTATATTTAATTTTTTTTTTTTTTAAGCATTTGGCACACAGACCCTTGATTTGGTCACACTCAGCAATGAAGTTTCCTTGTTCATCATGTCTGAATACAGTCCTCTAAAGCTCTTTTTTCTTGTGTAGCATTAATTACTATTGTTTCTGCTCTTTGGAGTATGCATTATATGTGTTAGGAGTTTTCCTGTGGAGCATTTGCAGCATCATTTCTTTCCTTAATTACTTTCTCGCATTCACTATTAAACCAAGGATTCTTTTCCATCACCTTTCTTCTACAGATAAGTTTTCCTTGTTTCATTTGATCTTTGTTGTAGAGGAATTGGTTTTTATCTTCAGCATTATCTTCCTCAGTGTCAGCAAATCCTTGGCTAGCGTTAGAAATGTAGTTGGGTTTTCTGATTTTAATGTGGTTTATTTGGTTCCAAGAACCACCATCAGGTTTATCTACCTTTGAGGAAATAAGCAACATTGTGGGCATGACCTTCATATCTATCCATTGCAAACTCTTATGTTTGATACTCATTAACATTTATAGATACACGTTCGCTATGATATCCAATTGTCCAGAGGCACTTTTTGCCTATCTGAACATTGAAATCACCAACCAATAACTTAGAATCAGACCAATAACTTCAGTATTTTGTCGTTCTCCTTTGCCAGGCAGGATTTGCTTATAGAATGTTTCCTTAATTATGCTTAGACAGATTAAAGATATATTACAGACTCTTCCTTTAATCAGATTCTGTTGACAATACCGCTGTACCCTAGCAGTGCATGCTCAACATTGTTTTTCCCTAAACCCAGTGTCTCAAGCCACTATTATCAAGGAAACCATATTCACTTCACTCCAGACCAGCAATTGGTGTTTTTATTGTGCAATCACTGACCTGCTCATTCCTGATTGCAATATGCTCTGTACATTCCATGTAACAATATTGTTACGTTTTTTATTACCGAAACCAGTAATAAACGTTTTTAATAAGAGTTCTTTTGGATTGCAAAATTAAATACTCGCAAGTTTCACAGTTTTTATCTCTGCACAATTTATTTCACAATGCACAATAAACTTGGTAATTATTCTTAATTACTACTCACAGTATACACTGATAGCGTCACTGTTCTTCAGATTACACAGTCCAATAATTCACTCACGGTCACTGAAATTCACAACAAGATGGCACTGCACTGTCCTTTACTTCGCGGCACTGCACTGTCCTTTAATTCGCGGCACTGCACTGTCCTTTATTTCGCGGCACTGCACTGTCCTTTACTTCGCGGTACTGCACTGTCTTAAACACGACACTAAACTGTTACTTACAGTCACGGCACAACACTGTTCTTCTTATAAAAACACTTTACCGCACTGCACTAGGTCGCACTGTAGCACTGATGTGAACATCAAGACAGGTGAGAATAAAACTGACTGCTCACGGCTGGCCCGAGCTTCTTTATATAGGTCGTTGGCATACATCAAAGGGGAATCATTCGAGGCTGGGCTAGACGAGCCTAGTAGCGTCTCGACCCTCCGTCAGTCTCTTTGATCTACGTCACACTTCCCAAATACGCGACTCTCTCTCTCTGAAGGATTATTCATCTATTTAATTTTCGTAACAATATCTAATAATATAACAGTAGTTCCTATCCTATCTTCCTTCTCTTTTTTCTTCTTGAATCCTTAAAAGAACTGGTGTTGGTTGGAACTCTCTTGTATTCAAATGCACCTCCGTGAGATTTATTTTTAACTAAGTCCATTCTTCATTAGTCTCAAGTAATCTGAGACTAAGAACTGCTTAACTTTATACAGTTGAGTTTAGTCAACCCTTCTCTTTTACCCAGATTTGGAAGTCTATTGGCACTCAATATAAAACAACCACCCCTATTAAAATTAAGACAAGGAATACAATATCCCTGGCTCGGGGCTATCAGTTAACCTCTATGATTGGTAGAGTTTACCTTGGGTGTATTCTAACCCCCACCCACAGGGGTATTAAGATTATAATGTTTAATTATTTTAGTCTTTATGATATTTTCTTTCTTTCTTCAAAGAAAACAACACCCTTTGTTGAAGATAAAATTATTTAGGGAACATTTTCCTACATGACAAGGTCAAATTTAGGCACATATACGATTTCAAAATTGTTTTCTTTAGCACATTATTTATTTTAAACACTATAAAATTGAATCAAGGCAATTTTATTTTCTATATTAACTGTTCTTACATTTGTATTGTTTCAGGATCATTGCCTGCTGAGATTCTTATAGGCAAAGTAGAATTAGTAGTCGACAGTCTAATAGAATGTGCAAGCATCACTGAATCGACTGAGAAATGGGTTCAAAGCAGACGTCAAGCAATCATTGCATTGAATTCTATTTGTTGTAAAATAGGAATTAGTAATGAAGGTAAATCTTATTTATGATACACGTTTTATTTTTTGTTTTACTTTTTAAAAAACACTTTGCTCATCCCACCTATGACTCATACTAAGAAAACCAGAAATAAAATATGGTGGATCTCGATGTATCATGAAGTTTTGTAGAGAATTTACTTTTGTCTGTTCATTCAGCAATTAGTTTTCGAATCGTTTTTCCCGTACATTCAAGAATTTTTCCTGCCATAATCATCTAACAGAACTAGCCATAAACTTTTCTCTTTCATTTTTTTCTTTTGTTCCAATATAATTTGTCCAATTTAAATTTCAGAAGTCGCTCTATATTCTTAAGATTGTACAGCTATGTAAGACAGACTTCTTTTATAAACCATTATTTTTAAGGATGTGTCGATAATAAATCTTCACACATAGATACATGGTACATTTTTAAGCTTTTCGAAACTTTCGTTAGGTTGGTTAATGAGCAAGAAAGGCGCATTTTTATGATATTTACACTTTATTTTTTTTATCTAGGTGGAAAGCAATCATGCCATAACCAGTTATTGAAAATTCTTTCCTGTATGGTTGAAGGATTAGTTGACTATACACTCGATGATTCAGGAGACACTGGTGCATGGGTTAGAGAAGCTTCTATGACTGGAGTTCAGGTACATATATATATATATATATATATATATATATATATATATATATATATATATATATATTTGTAACAATTTTATATATTTTTGTATCAAAACAAAATCTATTTACTGTATTTTATCGGTTTCAAGCTCAGAGTACACAGTCATTAAATAATTATTAATTTAATTATTTTTTGAGTGAAATTGTTACCTTACAAATGGGTAACACAACTGCCCCACTCAGTGGAGAAGGGCGTGGGTTTATTAGTTAAATTAACTCTCCTTTATATAAATAGGAAGAAATAAATATATTATGGGTGCCACGTTGTTTGTTCCCCCAGTAACAACGAAACCAAGTATTTTACAAATAAATCATTTTATTTCCTATAATAAACAAACCAAACTTATCACTTGAACAAAAAATAATAAATAAAGGAAGGAATAAAACAATACTCACCCATGGGAAATTTATAAATATAAATAAAAAGGCCTTTTCTTTCTCTTAATTGTGTATACACAGTAACAATAAATTGGTACCTTTCATACAATAAGATAATTTGTCAGCATGCTTGCTGCTCCAAGACTAGGTTCTCTATTATTTCGGCTGTATTAAAGTCGCAAGTATGACTTAGAGCCAACTTTAATTACAATTATCCTCCAAAGCGCTTTGAAGAAAAGTCCTCAGAAGAGCTCGAGGTGGACGCCTCTATCTGCCCACTCACTTGTCCCCGGTGATCGTCTCTTGTCTTCATCACTCACGCAGCCAGCTCCATGCATGACTCTATTGTCTATCTTTTATCTCCATTACCCATCTTCGGCAACAGTAGAAATGAGCCGTAACAAAATGTTGTGTACCTGTCAGGACTCAAATCTACCTCAGCTACAGGCGCTGCTACTGAGCTGTATGAAAAACACTTTTTTCTAAGCCGATTTTCCATATATGGCTCCCATGAACCAAAAATTGAATAGGGACAATGATTGTCAATTAACAGCTTAAAGAATGTTATTCTTACCAAGTGTGAACACTGTATTTTATTGTTTTTTGTTATTACTGTATTTAATTCCAGTAACTTGTAGTTTGAATTTAAAAGTTATGACTTCTGGTAGTCAAACATATATACTGGTATTACATGAGATTGACAGCACAGAGTTCAGAAAGTTCCTGTATTTGTATTAAGAATTGTCCTTAATTATTGTAGATTAACTGAAATGCGGTTTATTCGGAAATATAAACTTAAATTTGTTTTTCCCCAATTCATGCTTCACAGGTATAATATGAGAATTATAGATGTTATTAAGGACATTTTTGATATGTGGTCAAAAATAAGAATATTCTATCATCAAATTAATAGACAGGTAAAAGTTAAAGATTGTGCAATGAGATTGAAAATTTTTGCAAACTATACTCGATGAACAGGCATTAACTTTTGCCTCAACAATCAAATTTGGTGGTATTTTATATATAGACAGAACTAATGCACTATTTGATATGTCATAAATGTATTTTATATGTTGAACTTTGTAAATGAATATTTCTTTTCATGTAATTTAATGTCTTATTTTTGGAATTAGGCATTGATGCAGTTGGCTGCAAAGGAAGCACCCCATTTGCTGACCGAGAACATTGTAGAACGGGCTATCACTAGGATTGCCCAGCAAGCTGTGGAGAGGATAGACAGGACGAGGGGGCTGGCTGGAAATGTATTTGCATCCCTCCTTCACAAGTATGTATTAAACAATATAGACAATGATTGAATTTCTTTTGATTAACCCTTTACTTACTGTAGACTGATATATGAGTCAGAAGATGTTAGCTCAACTTAGGGAAATATAGCCTTATTTGGATTCCTTGATATGTAGTTCTTTGGTCCCAAGAAAACCCTTTAACTTACTCACTTATATGCTTCTATATACTAAAGAAAGAATGATTTGGCTCTCGATACTTGGCCGAGTACAGAGGTGAGAATGCATTCTGCCCACGGAAAGATGGAGGGAGCTCACCCTATAGCCCTTCCTCCCTAATTCTCCAATGTTCTAAGCATTAATACTACTTTAGTAGTTAACTTGTCATATTTATTGTCGATCATAATGTATGAAATATCAGATTTACTTGTTTTAGTGCTCAGGTTAGCCATGTGAGTTAAAGTGTTAGCCTTAATCTCAGATGGTAAACCTAGAGCAGATAAGAATTTATTTAGTGAGGAACACATTAAATAAAATCCTTAGTCCCACTAATACTAGTAAAATGGAAGTAATCTGTAGATAACCTGTCCTAATTAGCCGTAGTAGCACAAAGTGGAAGTTAATAAATAACTACTACTAATCATTTTATGAAACCATTAAAGTTAGAATCATTAAATTTCAAATTTGTATAGAATCTCAGTTTCTCAGTTCATATACCTTGAGGTGACTAGTAGAATTACTACAGAAATGCCTTGACACAGTTGGTAGCAGAAGATTTTAATCCAATTTGTTGATGGTAGGTAATATGTAATGAAATCCAGAAGCTATTGTTTACTGATGCACAAAGAGAATTGCATTCTCATCTAAAAAGAGGAGGTTTTAAATTGCTAAAAGAATATTTAGATCTACTAGTAACTGTTTAGGCATAGCTCTGTAAACATAGATTTAAAATCAAGAATTGTTTTTTTTTAAAAAAAAGGAAATTTATCAATGATTAAGGAACTTAAAACTTAAGGAGAGTTAACCAAACTATTTTACTTATATTTTATTCTTATTTACTTTATTTTAACTTTATTATTATTAATTTATTATAAATTTATTTTGTTCCTTACTTTTTAGTGACCCGAAAATCCCCCATATTCCTCAGAATGAAGAACTTATTAAAATATTTCCGGAAGAAGCTTGTAAGAATGAAATTAACTGGCTTTCAGGAGTTGAAACATTTCCTAAGTTCACCCAGATGCTAAGCCTTGAAAGCTATACTAGTTCTATTCTTCTCGGTCTTATTGTGTCTGTCGGGGGTATAACAGAAAGTTTGGTACGTCTCATTCAATAATTGTTTTTATTTTTATAATACATGATGCTTTTTATAATTCAAAAAAAATTAGTGGCTAAATATGGCGCTATATTTATTTTAAATGAACTTTTTGTTAGACTTTTTTATTTCTAGTTAGTTTTAATTTTCAAAATCTACTAATGTTTTACTCAAATTTTAGTTACTTTTTTAATTCTAATTAACCTGTGAGTTGATTCTCACCTCTGCAATAGGAATTAAATAAAACCCTTGCTAGGAAAGGGAAGTAACCTGGAAACAACTAGCCTTATTAGCAGAAAGTGGGTGTTATTAAATAACATCATAATTAATTCTATTGTAATAAAATAGGATAACAAAAATAATAATTTTTAAGTATTAAAATCTGTTTGTGTGTCTATAACTAAGTGTAAATTTATGGATATAGATTTAAATTGACTCTCAGTATATTTAATAGATTGTTTGAGTATATGGTATCCATGTTCTACTCAGAAAGCAGAGCATTTCTAAGGAAAGATTTTTGGGACCATAAAAGAACAGTACTGATAGAGTATAAGCAGTGGCAAACAAATATTGCCTGCAGTGGTGTCATTTTTGGATGCTCTTAAAAATGGTGGAAGTTGAGCCCTATATTGTATATAATTTATTGACTGTTAAATAGACAGTTCGCCGGGAAGAGAAAAACAGAGGTAGGCCCAGACAGATGGATAGATGATCTTGAGGACTTCTTGCAACTAGACATCCAACATTAGTAAATCTTCGATTAATAAGTGAAGGGCCATGTCTTACAAGACTAGTGCCCAGCTATGTTTCCATGAATCTAAGTTTGTGTTATAATAAATTTCTTTCTTATATTTTGTTCATACCTTGTTATGATGAAAGAAATATTATTTATAAAACTAACTTTCCTCCTTTAGATATTTTAATGAGTTCAGTTTCCGTATTCATTTCATTCTTAATTATTATGTTTGTAGGTTACTGCATCTAGCAATTGTTTATTCGATTACTTGAGAGGTCAAAATCTTGCTGAGCTCAGAAGAATTTGTGACTTGATTGCCTTTATGTATGAAACCAACTTACATAATGACAGGATAGTGTTACCAATGCTTAGTTTCCTGGAAAAACTTCTTGGATCAGGTTTGTACAAATTTATTTATCCTTTGGATAGATGGATTACATAATCTCTATGGTAGTAATGTTATCAGAAGGCTACTTGTTAATAAAATAAGTCGTAGATTCATTCCGAACCTCAAATAAGCAATTAGTAGTCAGTGAAGAAAGAATTATATAGTTGGGAACATCAGCCCTAATGTAACTCACCTAATCTTAATAGTTAACAGCATTGTTTGATGTAATTCTAACAGTAAGGTGCTCCCTAGGGAAATGGAAGTTTTACCCCCACTCCTGCCAACCACTCTATGGATATCTCTTTTCCTATGGGTTGATTTGGAATTAAGATGTTAGAACTTTGTAGCATTGTGTATTGCAGGAAAGTTCCATTACATGAAACCTATTAGTTTAGATTCGGTCCCTCAAATCAGTAATTTTTATTTAATAGCCATTCTACCATCCGTGTAGAATTACTTAAGTATATTATGTTACTCATACATTATATACTTATAACTAGCAGACCCGGCAGACGTTGTCCTGCATTATATATCAAGCGATTAGGATATTAAATTTAATAATATTATGTTTAAAAAAATCCACTTTTAATAACGCAAAAACAACATTTGTTATATGCACGTTTGCCTAAAAACAAATAGTAAATAAAATAAAGCAAAAACTTGATACGCAAAAAGTAAAGGAAAAATGAGAAAAGGAAAAGAAGAGGTTTTAGTTCTGAGATTATCTGGTAGAATGTGCCCTACACGTTCTTAAAAACAAACAGTTGTAGACCAATAACTGAAATAAATAAAAACCCTGAACAATAATAACGCAAATACATAAATAAAAATAAAGAAAAGAAAATAATTGCAACATTCAAATCAAATTAAAATAAATTTGGAAAATAAATAACAATGTCTGAAAGTGAAAACCTCTCGCAGCTGAAAACATCATTATATAGATGACATACTTAAATTCTAAGGACATACATTAGATAAACATATTAATATTTCATTACATTTCCAATAACCTCGCCCTTCGCCCTTCGACCGGAGACCTGCTCCATCTGCCTGGCCGATCTGCGGCGCTAAACCATCCGGGGCATCACCCGAACGCGTATTCAAAAATTCAATCAAATCGGTCCATCCGTCTAGGAGGAGTTCAGTGACATACACACGTACGCTAGAATTATATATATAAAGATAGAGGCGTATTAGCCTGTTAACGCTCTAGCGGTCGCAATTTTCGCTCGATCGTTACCAAACACCGTATTTAAATGTTTTACGTTAAAAGACGGATCATGTTCTTCAACGGCCGGAATCGGATTATTGGGAGGGGGGATTTAGAGGGGAGGATTTTCGAAAAATCGAAATATCTCCGTTAGTTTGAATCTGATCGAAATTTTGAACCAATCTTTTTGCAAATTAAAAGATATATAAACGTTGTCATGTACCTTTTTTCACTGTCTCTAATATTAACCGAGATATCGGCGTTTTTTAGTTTTCGGCCTTCAGTAAACCCCCACTCCCGTTCGAACTTAAAAACTTTAGTACAGCTTATAACCATGGTAGAACTAATGCTAATTCACATACCGAGTTCTGTTCAGTTCGGTTCAATCGTTGGTGCCCAATAAAATTGTTGGCCCCTCTTTACTTTTTCAGTGTATATCTCGTTTATACTTTAATATACGACAAAATTGAATATGACAAAAGTTACTCCAAATAACAACATAAACAACTCTTATTCTGTGCATATTTGCCGAAAACCCAGTAGGAAACGAAATACGGCTATTTTTAATTTGAGGCCACCCTCACGACCCCCACTCCTGCTCCATCTGCCTGGCCGATCTGCGGCGCTAAACCATCCGGGGCGTCACCCGAACGCGTATTCAAAAATTCAATCAAATCGGTCCATCCGTCTAGGAGGAGTTCAGTGACATACACACGTACGCTAGAATTATATATATAAAGATTATATTTTTACATGAACTGGTACTTTTATTTCATTTATTTTACTTTTTGCATTTATCTTGAATAATTTTTTTATTAGGTACAATACAAGCTGTGCTGAAAGATCCAAGTTCCAAGTTTGCTCTTCAGATTTTTAATTTAACCAGAGCTTCCTTGGCAGGAAAAATGGACAAATTCAAGTTATTGCGCTCGATTGATGTCTACTGTCAAATGATACAGGTTCGTATAGAGAATGTGTATGCTCATGTTTCATATGCCAATTGATTTAAGTAGTTTCTCATCATAAAGAAAGATTTTACTCTGGTAAAATTTAAAAAACTCAATTTCAGCAGATTTCAGCTCTCAATATCAGCTATTGAAGTTCTCCTCATGTGTTTTTAAAAATTTCATCTAATGTTCATCATTCTTAACCAGATGATGAAAATGAGGTCCATTAAAAATTATATATACACATTCACATATTTTGTTAACACTCTAGTATCTTGATAATTACCAAACTCAATATTATACGTTCGATAACTTAGACCAAGTCGGTCAATCTCTGGTATTGAAGCAACAGGGTGGAGGAAGGGATAGAAAATTTGAAATATCTCCATTACTATTCAAAAACATTGTATTGAACTAGTCTAGTTGCAAATTTGATTTTCTATAAATGTAACACTTTTTCTCTATCTCTAATATTAATCGAGGAATTTTCATTTCTTAATTTTCAGCCTTCAGTAGATCCCCCCCCCCACTTCTACTCATCTCAGATTTACAATAAGCTGATATATCGTGAAGAATTTTATTCGTAGGTTAAATATCAAATTTGGTTTTCATCAAACCTTTATAAAATAAATTGATATTTAAACGTTTTGTATAAAATGAGTTAGTTAGAGATTAAACCAATTGGACCAGTGAGAGGGGGGGACTTTGTGGGAGTTATTTTGAAGATTCAAAATACCTCCATTATTATATGTCATTTCGAAAAATTCTTATTGCAAATTTAATTTGCTATAAATATTGTTATATGCATTTTTTCTCTATCTTGAATATTAACTGAGATATTGGCATTTATTAGTTTTCAGCCTTCAGTAAATCCCCCTCATGTCATATTAGATGTCATAATAAGATGTTAAATCATGAATCGCTTTTTTTGAAGCTTAAATGCCAATTATTGTTTTCAGTGAACTTTTACTTTACGATGTAGGCAAATATTTTCAAGTGTAACATCATTTAAGGGATGCCTACTAAATTACTTGATTTTTATTTGATCAACCCCACGCTCAATATTTCAGAGTTTCATGGAAAAACTAAACATTATATTAGTTAATGGCTGAAGTAAGCCATGGGAGGGGGGTATAATTGAAAATTCGAAATATCTCGGTTGCATTAAGCCATCTGTTAGCCTAAGGGAGCTGACTGCAAATGGTTCAAGCCCAAGATATGCGAAACATGCAATTTCAATTCCTTGTCATTATGTGTCAATTTATCCATGAAGCTTTTAATCGTAGCCTCAAGGTAGCCTTGACAAACTGATTTAGTACATATATAACATATTTATTTGATTTACAGGTCGATGGAGCAGTGTGCAAAAAATCCCTCGGCAGGCTGATGATTATGCTATGCCATAAGTTTGGCTGGGTCCGAAAGGCAACTGCTACTAAGCTCTACGAAGCTCTTATGTTGTATCCTGATATACAAGGGGTTTCTGAAGAATCGCTCGACACTGTTCTCAACGCACTATCTGAAGCTGAGTGGACAACTGTTGAGCAATCTAGACCCGTTCGGAATAAGATTTCCGAACTGCTTGGAATACCACCACCCGTCCCAGTCGCCAAAACATAATACTGCTCTGCCTGGATAATTTTTTTTTTAGCAAGAGAAAGAGAATTTTTTTTTTATTCTAATATGCTGTATTTTTTAATATAATTTACGCCTTTAGCAGGAATTAACTATATTAATGGCAGCCACTAAATGTGTAATAAAGTGTACTAACGTGCTATCGTATATATTTTTTTTCTTTTACATTCAATTTTATTTTGCTAAGGCTGGTTCTATAATTAGACAACGAAAATACTTTTTAGTATTCGTTGGATACTTAACTTTTTATATCTTTGAATAAGTATTTATCAATTTTGATAAATCTACTTTTGATAAGAACATTCACTAACCTTTCATTCAATCATTTATCCTATTACATCACCCACTCCCCTACCATCTCACCAGGCAGGTGTAATTATTTTATTATGACTTTTTTAATTTATTTATATATTGAAAGTACTCACTTTATTTTGGCAAGATCTTTACTGATTACTAAGGAGGAAAAGGGATTTATTAATGTCCTCTTTCTGCAACTAAGGCTAACTGGGGCGGGTTATCTAGAGATTACCACCCTTTTCTAGCCAGGGTGGGACTAAGGATTTTATTTAATGAATTTTGTCACTAAATAAATTCCTTTGCCCAGGCGGGAATCAAACTCGCCACTCTAGGTTAACCATGTGAGATTAATGTCAACGATTTAACGCTACCCTGAGCCCCCTGACATAAATAGTATGATGTTAAAAGTTTCCTGCACTCAGCTGTTTGTATTATAATATACAAATAATGAGCACTAGTTGAGTATATAAAGATATGAAATTTAAATTATAAGTTTTCGAAATAAATTATTTATTTCGACAAGTAAGCACAACAATAGCAATTCCTAAAACATTTTTACTTGTATTTATCGCTTACCCTTCATAACTGACTATCAAATAGTGATTAGGTTGAGTTACTGTTGAATGTTAGAATGTGATATAATTTAAAAGGCTGTAATAAATGACTATTTAAAAGTCATTTATTGAAATGAATATATTAAGGAATCTTTCTTTATTAGAGAGTTTTATTGCATAAATTGTATTTCACAGAGAGCTTTAATTTTTTTTTTAATTTATTATAGTTCTATTGTACATATTTAAAAATTATTAATATACATTTTTAAAATTACGTTGTTTTCAATACCTTTTTATCCCCAGACTACAAGCATTTGGAAAATTTATTTTTGGTTCATAGTTGTAAAATTATGTTCTCAGTTTCAGTGAAGATTTCTAGAAGAGAGGATTTACTGAAAAAAAGAAAGTACGAATAACTAGCTTAATATTTGAGTAAAGGAAAAATGTATAGAACAATTGTAGATCATCAATAGCTTAACAAGATTGCTTCTATAAAATTTTTCAAACCAACTCATAATAATCAGGATATTATGAATTCAAATTCCACATCCCTCTAAACCCCTCCCCCCCCCTCTATTCCTGGTCTGATCTCAGCCATTAACAAATATGGTCTCTGTTGAATATGATAGTTAAAAATCAAGTATGGTATAGAGCAGAAAAACATTTTCGAGTAAAGAAATAAAATCTTACTTGATGAAGACAAATTTTATATCATAAAGTAAAGATCTTTTGAAAATAATATTTGGCATTTGAACTTAAAATAAAATGATATATTGGCTAATTGTTAACGTGTAATGACTAAAAGTGGAAGAAGGAACAAAAACTTAAAAAGTCTTGGTTAATATTCAAGATAGAGAGAAAGTGTGTAACAAATTTTATATGAAAATAAAATTTACTGTTTTTCTATAAGAACCATTGTAACAGAGAAATTTTGACTTTGCGATTAGATTTTCTCCCCCTCCCCTCTAAACTACACCTTCCCTAGTCCAATTTCAGCCATTAACGGAATGTCTGAATGCTAGGTTGAGGCAGATGTTATTTTCTAACGGGAAACTAGATTTTGTTTGTCGCCAAATAGCTGTTATAACATGCCTCACGGGTAAAACAATAATGGCATTATTTATTAAATGTTCACTTTGAGCTATTGAGACTAATTGGGACAGGTTGTCTACAGGGTGTTAAAACAATAATCAATAATATCACCGCAATTTTCTCGCGATTACTCAGAACAAACGTTTTCCTCAACCTTTTTATTTTGTCGGAAAACCATTGTAATTCTGATTTATCACATTGTGGGTTGGTTCCGCCAGTATGTATAATACTATTGTCAAAGCTTTTAGCAGATTTCCCTTTAGGTAAATCAGGTCCGTTCAGACGAAAATGAGGTCCGTTCAAAATTTTATATATATGTATATATATATTTGTCTGTTAACGCTCTAGCAGTCGAAATTTTTTATCGTTACCAAACTCGATATTTAAACGTTTTGTCAAAATAAAGATCAAGTTTGTTAATTGCTGAAATCTGACCAGTAGGAGGGGGGATTTTCGAAATATCTCCATTACTATTCGTCGGATCGAAAAATTGTATAGAACCAATCCTATTGCAAATTAAATTTTTATATAAATATTGTTATATACTTCTCTTCTTTATCTTGAATATTAACCTAGATATTCGCATTTTTATTAAATGTGTACGGATAACGGGAGAGATGAGATCGGCTGATGTCGGGTCTATTCTTGAGTATCCCCCGAAAGCTAGTTCGGCTCCCCCCTAACTGTTCGGCTCTCATGAAATTGGTTTAGAGAGTCTTTACTACTACTGTTACCAGTATGCAGATTTCTCTATTGTAAAACTTCACGTGGGCAATCTGCTTAGTTTACGCAGCCCCTGGACTTTTGGTAGAGGCCGTCATTACTGGCTGATCGTAGAGTACACGTGGCTTTGTGCTTCAGGTGTTATGTCACAGTCTTCAAGCCGGTCGATAGTTGCACTGGCTAGCCTTGAGATTTTCTTTATTTATGTAGTCCTTTAGTTAGCTTTTATCCCCATTTTGAGGAAGATTATCTCGTAACGTAGTTGTTTACATGTCTGTATGAACTTTCAATGCCCAATTGGGTCCAGGTTTAAGGTCTTCGATTTCATTCGTTTTGAGATTCTCATTTTGCAAGTTAATTGCCAAGTATAAGACTTCTTATATTTATTATTATTACTTATTTCTCGTATTATTTTTATTGTTCCATTATTACTTCAATTCGTCCAATTGTTACTTTACTCCACAGACATAGCAACTGAATGGTGTCTGTTAGTTCATGAAAGTATCGAGATGATTTGTGTATAGGTTAATCCGATCTTTATATTTACGCGGGAAACCATTTCTATATCTACCCATCAGCGACGCGTGACACAGCTTGAAGCATTGAGTCACTGCATGGGAAATTCGTTTAGTTTACACAACACTTGTGTGGCTTGCTTGGATTAATCAATTGCCGCGTGTTGAGTGGGGCGGTTTTCACAAGCGAGTAATTATTTGAAAGGGTCTTGTGAATGATTCAAGAGTGGAGAAACGGTGTTATCAGATAACGCATTGGCGTGTTTGCGGTCCCCTATCAGCACTTTATGGGTTCTTGAGGCTCAGTGGTTGCTACTTCGCCATAGCAGCATCTGCTACCCCGCTGCTGAACATGGTTTGCTGCGTCGACTGCTGTCTGGAATGCAAGCCCTGTTGCTGCTGCTGTAACTGCGTCCAGTCAATCATCGTAGGAACAATAATAGCTCTCATTATCATTGGCGTTGGGATATATTTCGGAGTCGTCGGAATCAAACACTGATCAGCTGGTCGCACGATATTGGGTAAGTACAGTGAAATTATTTACTGCTCTTACAGGTGTTACTCCGCCACGCAGGGTCTGCGTAAACTAGGCAGACTTCCCACGCGCTGGGTGGCACAGTTGTCACACTGATATTTTCATTTCACCATACATTCTCTGTTTCTAAGTAAAAATCCGTTGAACTGAAGTAGGTTTTTTACTGAAACTGAATCGAGGCAAAGTGTAGAACAAGAATCATCAACAGTTAAACAAGAATGGTTATATAACATTCTTCGATCTGACTCATAATAACGGATATATTTGGAATTTTAGTAATCCCCCTCGAGCCCCTCCCCCCATTCGGGGACCAATTTCAGCCGATAACAAATATGATCTTTAGTTTTCCATTAAGCGGTTAAATATCGAGTCTCGCGTTGATCCAATAAAAATAATGGTGGTTAGAACGTAAAGTCTAAAATACTAACGTCACACCGAAAATATTTGCACATACCTCACACTGGAAAAGTTCAACGAAAACAATATTCGGTGTTTAAACTGGAATAAAATGGCTCATGATATATCAACTTATTTTTAATAACCAGAGTGAGAGTGGGGGTTTACTGACAACAAGTATAGTAAATTGAATTTTCTATACGATCGGTACTATGCAAGTTTTCGATCTGACGTATAATAACCGAGATAGTTGGAATTTGCCCCACTCTACCCCCCTCCCTTCTTCTGTTCAGGCCCAGACTTTAACGAACTTAATCTTTAGTTTTACATGAAACGCTTATTTATCGAGTTTGGTAACGATAAGACAAAAACTGTGACCGCTATAGCGGTAACATAAAAGCATATTAAATTTATTATAATTTCAAACGGACCTCATTTTCATCATCTACTAGTTAGGATCGATGGACATTTGAGGAAATTTTTCGAAAATCTCTTCATGAGAACGATAATAGCTAAAGTTCCTTATGATTAAGCTCCAAAAATAGTATGAGTACGTGTGGAGGTTTCGTGAAATCATTGAAAACATTTAAAGCCTGTATTTATTATTTTAATATTGATGTGAGAGAAAAATGAATTTAGGAGTAATTATAGCACTATATTATCAACAAGTGCTATTTATGCAACATTTTTCGAAGGAAAGCTGGTCAAATAAAATGATTTCCAAGGACGCTATTATCCAGTATATAACACCTATTATATCACATGTAATTCACAGAATATTTTGAATCACCTGTTATCAAGATTCCTCTTTGAATTATTGAGGTTGACTCGTTAAGAGATTTTAAAAACTGCCTTCAAATATCCACCGATTCTAGTCAGCACATGTACATCTATCTATCTATATTAATGATACTCCAGGGTTTGCCTGATTTTAGCAAATTTCCCTTAATC